>HG992191.1:18511288-18993788 GCA_905220545.2 Melitaea athalia | reverse complement strand
TCAGGTGAGCCGTACGCTTGTTCGTAAAAAATATATTTAATCGACTATTTTGTTAACTAACTACATTGTATTATTATTTTGTTAATGTGTACATTGAAGTCATGTACATGCGACATGTACACAGTTATTTGTACAAATGTTTTTTTTTTTAATTGTTATATTTTGTAATAATTATCTTAAATTGTGATTTCTTACATACTTATTTCTACTTCTAAATATTGCCTTTAATTTATATGCATTGTGAACAATTTTATCAAAGCCGTTTTTCAGGCCCAACGACCTCACGCCGTTTAAGTAATCTATATAATTATATAAAAGAGATTTCCATCCATATATTGACTCATCACGATATATCTGGAACCATAAGGCGTAGACTTGAATTTTGGTAGGAATATTCCTTTCGCCGAATAGAGGTCAGCTAAGAACGGATTTTACGAAATTCCACCCACAAGAGGGCGTTGCGGGGGTTAATAACATATATGGCAAAACAACGCTTGCGGGGTCAGCTAGTATTTAATAATACTTTAAATTTACGAAATTGAAAACAGGGTTTTCGTTATTCATGTTTATTTGAATTTTCACTTTATTGGGTTTGTTTTTGTTTAGTTTTTTTTTTTCATTAATTGGTGGTTATATCTAGAAATTGGAGTAAGTAGGTACTCTTTCGTATTTGCCATTCGAAGCAAATCTATATAATAAAAATGAATGTTGCTAAGCGCATAACTGAAGAACGGCTAGACCGATTGGGCTATTTTTTTTTTGTGTGTTCCTTAAAAATCCCGCGGAAGGTTTTTATACTATTTAAAAAAAACACAATAGACAGAACTAAGTCTGCCCAGGCAGCTAGTTTCAAATAAAATCATTTATTCGTTTCAATAAAGACTTTTATTTATATTTTAATCTGTGTTGGTAATTTAACATTCCATTCGAACACAAACTTGCGAAATATTTCTATTAAAACTGGTTTAATAAGTTATAATTCGATTATTTAGGGTTCTTTTAAAAGATAGTTTCTATCTACCCGTATTTTTGTAAGTTTGATAATTTTAAATTTGATACTTTGTAAAAGTTATCAAAAATGTTATTATATACTTAACTAGCTTCTGCGCGCGACTTCGTCGGCGTGGACTCCGCTCCTATTGGTCTTAGCGTGATGACACATAGCCTATAGCCTTCCTCGATAAATGGGCTATCTAACACAGAAAGAATTTTTCAAATCGGCCCAGTAGTTCCAGAGATTACCGCGTTCAAACAAACAAACAAACAAACAAACAAACAATCAATCAAACAAACAAACAATCAAACAAACAAACTCTTTAGCTTTATATATTAGTATAGATTACTTACCATCTCCCGATACTTTTCTTGATTACTTAATAGCTACTAAGAAAACTTGTTCATTATTATATTTAGGATAATAATAATTATGCACGTAATAAAACTGTATTGTATAATACATTGTTTTGTCTGCTCGCTAGCTAAAAAAACTGACTTCAATGTACACCGGCAAGTAATACAACGTAAATAGGTAGGTAGTCGAAATAATAATTATCAAAACCGCAAAATCCAATAAAAAGTAATGAAATTAAAAAAAATATACAGTCGAATCAAGAACCCTCCTCTCTTTTTAATGTAGGTTAATTACCGTATAGTTTCCGTACAATACATTAAAATACAGCGAGGATGTATTTTTGTTGAATTCGATGTTGTTGTTTTGTAATGTTGTGATTATGTAATTTAAAATCGCAGTTAAAAAATGTTTGCACTCCAAAAGTCTCCAATGAAGAACTGTGGAACTGTAAGAAAAGCCCCCGACCACATTCCGAGGCAGACCCTGGAATGAACACCGAAAGGGAAACGTGGCCGTCCTAAACACGCGTTCAGTGTCAGCGGAGCTTAAGCCAATCGAGCTGAAGTGGTGCGAGGCGAAGCGAATTACCCAGAACAGAACGCGATGGTGGAGTAATGTGTGGAAGTCCTCTGCCCCCCAATCCCGTAGGGTCCATAGGACATTAAGTAATATATTTGCACGCCGAAAAACCTCTTTAAAGGTTAACTAAAATTAATACCGTAATTTATGTCACTGTACACCTACGTATAAATGCCTATCGTAAAAATATATTATGTATATTTATCTCGTAAAAAACTCTCCGCTTTACACAAGTCATAAAATAATTTTTAATATTTGACAAGTCTATCGCTTGATACATCAACAATTCATTGTTATTATCCATGAAAAAAAAATGTTTCGTCAACGATCGCGGACCGCTTATGTTCAGCAGCGTTTCACGCCTGAGTACACATTTAAAAGTTACTGCCTCCCGAAAAACGTGGATAAACAGGAATTAGTATACGTATAAAATTCATATATAAGCTAAAATGTTTACAGAAGCTACTGTCACGTAATAAACTCAGTTTGGAGGTGACATCCTGTTCAGGTTACCGCAGACTTCAGATAATAATCCATACTAATATTATAAATGCGAAAGTAACTCTGTCTGTCTGTCTGTCTGTCTGTCTGTCTGTCTGTCTCGCAATCACGCCAAAACTACTGATCAGATTTAAATAAAATTTGGTATATAGATATTTTAGAGCCTGGGAAAGGACATAGGCTACTTTTTAATGCGGAAAAAAGGGTGTAAGGGGTTGAAAGGTGGGAATGAAAATTTGTATGGAAGCGTGTTCGTGTTTCGTAACTGTCAAACATTTAATGTTCATCCCGTGGATATGGTAAAGTCTCCCCTAAAATTAAAGAACGTATTAAAATAAACGTTTCGAATCGACAACATATATCCACAATATACGGAAAATGGCGTATTTTAGATTTTAAAAATGTATAATAATGTCTAATAAAAACGGATTGACATAATTTATATTGGTTGTCAAATATATGCGTGCGTTCAGAAATTTATTTAGTGTAAACTAAGGAAAATATATCAAGCTACTAAAAGCTATAAAGTATTTATATAATATATTGACTTTAACTGGGTTGACAGAATAATCTGGAATGTTTCAATGAGACCAATCAATTGAACGGTTTTTTTTGTATTTAATTCATTTTTACATTTATCATTTATCGTATATTTAAAAAACGTTTATTTTAATACGTTCTTTAATTTTAGGGAGACTTTACCATATCGATGGGATGAACATGAAATGTTTGACAGTTGCGAAACACGAACGTTATACATCTTAATTCCATTATAGTAGAGGAGACATGGAACATCGATCTTCACCGATCTGATAACTCGATGAGACATATTTTTTATCAAGTATAATTTATAAACAAATATGCCTATGATAACTTGCCTAACGAAAAGTGGTCATAGCTATTATTATTTTTTTAGTTTTTGCAGGCAAGCCTATATGATTGGTTTTGTAATTACAATATCTTACCTATGATATCAATTTTGATTCGAACAGATCGATGTAGTATCGAATATAGGTATATATTGACCTACCTGTTCACATCTACTTGCCAGGAGGTAGCCATGACCAAAAATAAGTAGGCAAGCCTACGTAGGCATATTCTGTGTGTTAAAAACTATCAATTGAGATAAAACTCATTCGGTTATCATATGAGTGAAGGTGATGAAAAAAAAATTGATTAAAATTATTTAAATTAAAAGTAGCTATGACCACTTTTCGATAGGCAAGTTATCATAGGCATATTTATTTATAAATTATATTTGATAAAAAATATGTCTCATCGGTGAAGGTCGCTCTTCCACGTCTCTTAGACCATTATTTTATAATTTTCCTGTGGCAGGACTACTGGAAGAGATTCCATCATGGGATAAGTAGTGCCTTTGTGCCAGCATTGTTTATAAGTGCTATTTCGTATTGTTTTCCAGTGTAGATAAATTGTTAAATAAATAAATACAAATTTTCATTACAACCTTTCAACCCCTTACACCCTTTTTCGCATTAAAAAGTAGCTCAGGTCCTTTCTCAGACTCTAGACTATCTGTATACCAAATTTCATTTAAATCTGCTCAGTAGTTTGCGCGTGATTCCGCGACAGACAGACAGACCCAGTTACTTATGCATTTATAATATTATAGCATGGATTATAAACCTGAAAGTTGTTTTGTTTTTTTTTAACGCGCTAAACTCAAGAACTACTGATTCGAATCGAAAAATTCCTCTGAGGTGGATAGCCTATTTAAAGAGAAAGGTTATGCTTTAAGAAGAGAGAAGGCTATTTTTTCCCTCAAATCAACGCGGGTGAAACCGCGGGCACAGCTAGTCTTCTATATATAAAAAAATCAATGCCACTTTTTGTTGTAATTTTATAACTCGAGAACGGGCTCACACATCCAAACCAAATATTTAGGCTTTGTTCGGACTATTTAGTAGATAGTTTATGTGAAGTTTGCACAAAATCGGTCGAGCGGTTTTTCATATATCACATTTTTTGTAACAAAGGAGGATCATTTTGTTAATGGGGATTTTGCTGTCACATTGAAACTTTTTTCAGTGTTGACACTACAAGCATGTTGTATGTCATTCATTTCTGTCATTTCATTTTGGATGTTTGTTGGACGTGCTTCGATTAAGGCAAATTGTCAGCGATAATTATTGCTTTGTGTTTATAATTATGTTAAAGAATTAGTACAATTGGGTATGACCGCACCAAATTGTGAGATGCATGATGCATGAAAGAGAAATGTTAGAGATATGTTATTTAAAGAGAAATGTTATGCTTTAAGAAGAAGGAAGGCTATTTTTTTCCTCAAATCAACGCGGGTGAAACCGCGGGGCATAGCTAGTACATTTCAAAAGTAAAAAAAATAGTATTTATGTTTCATCGCAAACTGAAAAAAAACGACTTCAATTGACATCGGCAAGTAATACTACGTAAACATGCATTATTATCAATGAAATCAGGCTGTAACATTTAATTACTGGGCACAGGCCTCTTTCCCCATATAGGAGAAAAATCAGAGCTTAATCTACCACGCTGCTCCAATGCGTATATATATATATATATGTCGCAGATCAGAAGTAGGTAGGAGAAGAACGGACGGATGACCGAACTACTAAGTATTAAATGGACTCACCGAGCGGGTACCGTCTATCGCGTGGCAGAGGGACAACTCGACGCAGTGCCCGGGACTTGTGACCCGAGTGTAGGTTTAAGGCGGCGCCGCCTAACAATGCGCATTGGCACTCGCCTCCACTGCTCGAGTTGCCCAATAAGTAACAATTAATTCGTGTACACAAACTAACTATTAGAAGAGTCGAGGTTAAGCTACTAGCAGGATACACAAGTGCACCGTGCCACGCCAGAGCCAAGACTGCCCTAGCTGCGGCCGCATCGGTCTTTTATGCACAAAGGAATGACTCGAATGATAGAATGAGGGTAGTTGAATATCGACAATAGCACAGATACCGACCTACAAGTCAGAATAACTCAAATAATAGAATGAGTGAGGGTAGACGAATAACGTATGTACCGTGTAACATATACAATGTGGGGATGACAATAGAACGATAATTGAAAACACCGTTAGTACTAGTATAAAGAAGTATTTCAAAACCATCAGATAAGTCCTAACATCAAAATAAAAAAAAAAGATTTTTTCATACAAACTAATTCAATTTAATTTAATAAAATTTTATAACATCATTTTTGTAAATATAGGATCACTGACCTGTTACACGCGTCATCGCGCGGTGATCGCGCGTGGCCTTCTTTCTACGCGGCAAAGTTGCGTGGAAATGGTTTGTGCTTGTACCTACAAAACTTCATTATTTTGATTGAATAAAAAATAGTACGTTAGAAAAGTAAATTAAAATAAATTGTTACGCATTTAAAATTAAATTGAATAAAAAACTATTTGATTTAAATTTTCTCAAACCATCAATTTTTTTTTAAATATGCAGAACTGATCAGTAGCCGATACTGAATAAGTTATTTTTTTTAAACATTAGTTATTATAATATTATTTGGTCTGCGAACTGTCACTAAATGGCAATGATTAAAAATTGTGCCTTTTTGTGGCAGTCGATGCCATATCCATTATTTCTTAATCTATGATTTTAAAAATAATAATAGCTGTCCTTGAGTCGTTAACCGCCGGTTTTAGGGTAGGTCAGGTCTTTAGTCTGATACATACGTAGAAATTTTAAAAAATGAAAAATCATAATTTGTGACTAAACTACTGGATGTATTTTATTGATTTTTTGTATGTGGGCTTGGAATGTCATTACATATACGCTGTCCAAGTTATCGTTGTATTATCATCCCCACCCTGTATATTTTTTATATGTATTCGGTGCTCATTGAAGTGAGCTTCTGGCGTGGTAACGCGTAGGACTTCGTCCGGTATATTCGTCAAGTGGACCGTGCTCCGGGGCGAGGTTAGCGACGTGAGGGGTTTCGGCTTGCTTTATAAGCGACTGTCGTGGCTGGACCTCTCCTTTTCATTGTCCGTTTTTACATAAGTGCTGTGGTTTCGTGTGACTTGGTAGTGGGTGAGTTCTTGTAGTACAAAGATCTTAATACGCCTTTCTGTGTTTAATCTAAATTTAATTTGTTCAAGTAAATTTAAAGAAAGAATTGTATATTTTTGTTTTGTGTCTGTGTAGTTAATATAACAGTCTTCTGATTTGATTTATGCCATGCAATGTCAACGTGTCCATGTCTCTAATGGGCCGTTTCCGTTGTCAACCCGGAGTTAGTGGAGGGTTGGCTTCGGAAGGGCTCACCTTTTGGGTGTGTCATTCCAGGGTCCTTGGCGTGGCGTCTGGCGGTCGGTGCGAAGATCGAGACAACCACGGGGCCTTGCCTTCGGCCAGGGGCCCCACTTGACCCACTTGATCCACTTGAACCACACATACCAGAGGTTCCCCTCTCTTGGGACCTGGGTAACCCACATAACCAGAGGTATCTCTCTCTGGGGTCCTGGGTGTGCCACATACCCACCTAACATCCTAACCAGACCACGGAACCAGAGGAATCCGTCCCAGGTATCTCTCTCTCGATACCTGGGTGTGAGCGACGGACGGCGGGTCGACCCAGCCATTTTTTTACCGGCACCTGGAGGCATCGACGGAAGTTACGCCGGACCACGTGGCGTGCGAGGCGTCTCCGACGTGAACCAAGGGCCGTCGGGGTCAACCCAAGGACTCAAGTTAAGTGCTTATCTCTCCATGCACCACGTGCCAGGACTAAGGTCATAGTTTTTCAAATCTAGTTTGAATCTTGTGGTTTAAAATTTAGGATCCGGTCAATAAATTGTTAAAATTGAATTAATTTTTTTATTTTCTTTCCTCTAATGCTAAATTTAATTTAATTTGTAGTTTAATTTTTCTCTTCTCTAACTTTTGAGCTCGGGTTGGAATGGTGGGACGCTCTCTAACCCCAAATACCATTTTAACTCCGCAGCATCTGGCGCCCAACGTGATCATCATCTCATCATCTATTCTCATTATCCATTTTTAAACCCGTAGCATCTGGCGCCCAACGTGAATAAAGTTTGTACCAGCATCTGGCGCCCAACGTAAATTCTCTAATATTCTCGTAATTCTCTGCTTTTTGTGATCGTTGTTTGTTCGTAAATTATTTTAAATTATTTTTTTTTCTTATTCCTGGCTCGTGGTTTCTCTGGGTTCGGAAACGGTTTTGTCTGGTGTCCTTATATGTTTTGTGTATAGTGATAAAATTATTACTCTTTATTTTTGTTAATTAAATTTTACTACTGTTTCGTTTAGATTGTGTACTTATAGTGTTTAAAATATAAATTTAAAAAATTTAAAGTTAAAATTTCTTGTTAATATTCAAAATTTTATTTAAATTTAAAAGTTGTACGAGCATAGTCGAGGTTTTTCCATTGTTAATCGATTCTTTGTTAAAATTCTCAGTTTACCTACTTTTGTGTTAATTATTTCTTACTCAATAGTTTTGCCGTAACTAAATATTTTTAGCTACCTTATATTAACGAATATTTTTGAATACTTTGTGCATCTTTATAATATTTTAACATTCATTTAAATTGAACTTTTTTTGTTGTACTTTTGTTTCGTTTTGTAATTGTGCTACAATGACTCACCGTATTAAATTCGATGTTTTGCTTATGTCTAAATTACTTTTGTTTTTTGATAAATGGGTTTTACTTTTAATACCGATATTAGTTTTTATAAATAGGTAGATGATGCAGTTTTAACTATGTTACCGTCAGAGGGAATTTTGGTCAGCTCGAAGTATGGCTAGTTTTGGTAGTTTTCTTTGTTAATTAAATTTAAATCTTTATAGATTTGATATTTTATAATGATTAATTAATATATTAAAATAGTAGTTCTTTTTCTAAAATTATAAATTTTTACTCGTATTCCAATTAGCGACGGGTGATGATCGCTTTTTATTATTTTGTGCATTTATGTGTACATGACTTATGATAGTTGTGTGGTGGGTACATCTCTAATGTACTCATGTTGATTTGATTGTTGGGTCATTCCACTGAGCAATGACTTGACTAGTGGTGTGTTGGGTACATCTCTAATGTACTCATTGTGTTGTTATATGAGGTTATTCCACTGAGCAATAACTCGTATTATTTTAATAAAGCCTACGCCTTTATTTCGGAACGGGTGGCGATTCCAAAAATATATATTTATATTATAAAGCCTACATCATGGAATACGTAGTTATTTGCTTATTGCGTAATTAGTAGCTGTTGAGTATTGTTCATCTATAGATCGTTACTCTGTGTGTTAGGGCGTTGGTCTAAGTCGACTAACGCACATTGTTAGGTGAAGTGTGCGTGAATTTGTATGTTGAGGAATGTGAGGTTTTGCATGATGAGGTATGTTAGTAGATTATAATGGGGATGTATGTCAGTGTTGCAGTTTACTATTATAGCATTTAGCGCAATTTAGTATTTTTTTACTAACTCGCAATTTAATTTATTTTTCTCTTAGTGTTTTCAAAACATATTAATAATATATCAAAAATTTTTTTTTCTGGTTTAGTTACTATTAACTTTAAAATTTTTTCTCTTGGACTTTGTAATTATTAAAATATTTAATTTGAATTCAATTTTTTTTCTTTTCTCTATTGACCTGAACCAAAAATTTTCCTAGATTTTTTAGAGTCTTTAGAATTTTGCCTAGAGACGCAAAATTCTTCTCTGACGGGGGGGGTATTGTAACATATATATTTTTTATATGTATTCGGTGCTCATTGAAGTGGGCTTCTGGCGTGGTAACGCGTAGGACTTCGTCCGGTATATTCGTCAAGTGGACCGTGCTCCGGGGCGAGGTTAGCGACGTGAGGGGTTTCGGCTTGCTTTATAAGCGACTGTCGTGGCTGGACCTCTCCTTTTCATTGTCCGTTTTTACATAAGTGCTGTGGTTTCGTGTGACTTGGTAGTGGGTGAGTTCTTGTAGTACAAAGATCTTAATACGCCTTTCTGTGTTTAATCTAAATTTAATTTGTTCAAGTAAATTTAAAGAAAGAATTGTATATTTTTGTTTTGTGTCTGTGTAGTTAATATAACAGTCTTCTGATTTGATTTATGCCATGCAATGTCAACGTGTCCATGTCTCTAATGGGCCGTTTCCGTTGTCAACCCGGAGTTAGTGGAGGGTTGGCTTCGGAAGGGCTCACCTTTTGGGTGTGTCATTCCAGGGTCCTTGGCGTGGCGTCTGGCGGTCGGTGCGAAGATCGAGACAACCACGGGGCCTTGCCTTCGGCCAGGGGCCCCACTTGACCCACTTGATCCACTTGAACCACACATACCAGAGGTTCCCCTCTCTTGGGACCTGGGTAACCCACATAACCAGAGGTATCTCTCTCTGGGGTCCTGGGTGTGCCACATACCCACCTAACATCCTAACCAGACCACGGAACCAGAGGAATCCGTCCCAGGTATCTCTCTCTCGATACCTGGGTGTGAGCGACGGACGGCGGGTCGACCCAGCCATTTTTTTACCGGCACCTGGAGGCATCGACGGAAGTTACGCCGGACCACGTGGCGTGCGAGGCGTCTCCGACGTGAACCAAGGGCCGTCGGGGTCAACCCAAGGACTCAAGTTAAGTGCTTATCTCTCCATGCACCACGTGCCAGGACTAAGGTCATAGTTTTTCAAATCTAGTTTGAATCTTGTGGTTTAAAATTTAGGATCCGGTCAATAAATTGTTAAAATTGAATTAATTTTTTTATTTTCTTTCCTCTAATGCTAAATTTAATTTAATTTGTAGTTTAATTTTTCTCTTCTCTAACTTTTGAGCTCGGGTTGAAATGGTGGGACGCTCTCTAACCCCAAATACCATTTTAACTCCGCAGCAACCGACATTAATAACTATCTGCATTGACTCCCCGACACGGCCATCCTGACAAGTCACACGTCCCCGTGTGATGCCGTAAAAAGCAAAAAGGTACTGCGATATCAAAGTCTCCTCTCGGCCTATCCTGACCTACACTTAACCAAGGATAAAGCGATAGTATAACCACTTTTTGTGACACACCATACAACCATACGCGAATCTACCATTAAATCAAAATTGACCAATCGTTTTGGTATAAACATTACTCCATTATTGATTTCCACATATTAGTCACCACTGTCACCTAAATCGAGTGACAGCAGCTCATGCCACCTCCATCGAGTGACGATAACCAACCAAAAGAGTCGCTACTGTCACCTAAATTGAGCGACAGTGGCTCATGCCACCTCCATCGAGTGACGATAACCACTAAGTCGCCACTGTCACCTAAATCGAGCGACAGCAGCTCATGCCACCTCCATCGAGTGACGATAACCACATGTATTGCCTCCATCGAGCAATAAAATCAAAACATGTTTCCATGCCACCTCCATCGCGTGACGATATTGCCTCCATTGAGCAATACATTCAAAACATGTTTCTCATGCCACCTCCATCGAGTGACGATAATGCCTCCATTGAGCAATACAATCAAAACATGTTTCTCATGCCACCTCCATCGAGTGACGATAATGCCTCCATTGAGCAATACAATCAAAACATGTTTCCATGCCACCTCCATCGAGTGACGATATTGCCTCCATCGAGCAATACAATCAAAACATGTTTCTCATGCCACCTCCATCGAGTGACGATAATGCCTCCATTGAGCAATACAATCAAAACATGTTTCCATGCCACCTCCATCGAGTGACGATATTGCCTCCATCGAGCAATACAACCAAAACATGTTTCTCATGCCACCTCCATCGAGTGACGATATTGCTTCTATTGAGCAATTCAATCAAAACATATTTCCATGTCACTTCCATCGAGTGACGATATTGCCTCCATCGAGCAATACAACTAAAACATGTTTCTCATGCCACCTCCATCGAGTGACGATATTGCCTCCATTGAGCAATACAATCGAAACATGTTTCCATGCCACCTCCATCGAGTGACGATATTGCCTCCATCGAGCAATACAACCAAAACATGTTTCTCATGCCACCTCCATCGAGTGACGATATTGCTTCCATCGAGCAATACAATCAAAACATGTTTCCATGCCACCTCCATCGAGTGACGATATTGCCTCCATCGAGCAATACAATCAAAACATGTTTCTCATGCCACCTCCATCGAGTGACGATAACCACTAAAGTCGCCACTGTCACCTAAATCGAGCGACAGTAGGTCACGGCCCGACTGCCTCAGCAGCTAGTGACAACTACTATTGCCACACATATCGTCATCACCTCATGTGATACGACCAACATATATCGTCATCACCTCATGTGATACGACCAAATTAGCATCAACAACATTAAACAATTCTAATTCAGCAGCTACATCAGTAAGAGGAATCCTTCGTAAACGATCGTGAACATACCTATAGGTTCTATTATTATTTCAAGAACTTTACAATAATCTGAATCATAAATGTCGTTAAACCAATTGTAACTAATCACTTCACATAATTACCACAGCCATGTACCATCGACGTCATCACAACCAAAAGTATAAACCGTACGTCTACTTCTACAACAAGTTACAACCAAAAATCCTCGAGTAAAGACCTCTAACACCACGGCTCTCTACACGAAGAGCAATCACAGTACATGTGTCAGTCACGTACTTCTCAGTACACATATCCACCGAATGGATCGCCCGTGTCAGTCACCCCTGCGACTACACGCTACGCTCTAAACAGACCAGACCATAGATTATACACTTTTAACTAGAGATAGATAAGCAACTCAAGATTTACAAGAAAAGTTTACGGGCCTCGGCCACTAGATGGCATGTTACTAGTTTCTCATTGGACTCATAGATGGCATAATTTATTTAAAATATATTTTAATTGAGGATTTTGTGATTATTGAAAAACCACAAATTGACCATTTATTTAATATAGTTGTCGTTTAATAATTTGAGATATTTTTACAATGAAAGACACATGCTTTATTTATTAGATTTTGCCTCGCCGCTGACCTATATGTTACGCGAAAGACGAAACGTTGGCGCGATTTAATTCCGTACACCGCCATCTGTTATTGACTTTAGGTACTAGGTTTTGGCACTAGCATTTAAATTTAGGGGTATTGACCAAAAGACGGCGCTAGTTTCCATACATTTCTTTTTTTCTAATTAATGTACTACAGTTGCATGCCCCTGGACCAGACCACGACCTCCGCCAGAGTTAAACGCACGCCGCGCACCCTGGACTCTTGGGTTGCCCCAAGAGACAATTCTACCGGGCTACGACTACGAATAACTATACTGGTACGGTTGAACACATTAAGGTCGATAGAGTCATTCACTCGAGTCTTTCCATCTACTTAAACTTGAACATCATCATTATCAACAAGATCATAAACTTCATCAACATCGTCTGGTACATGACGTGTTAGCATTTTCTTTAACCTTTCGTGAGCAAATTTGTAGGTACGTTTACATTTTAAAGCTTTAAGGGTATACCGATTACCTTCTAGAACTTCTATTACTTCTATTATTAAAGGGCCTCGATACTTCGGATCAAGATTCGTTTGATTACGCTCCTCATTTTGTAACAAAACAAACTTTAACAGTTACCTACAACGACTACCATAATGGGCCCATGATTGTACCAAGGTGTTATAAATTAACCTTCTGTAATTTAAACTTTTTTAAACAGAACAACTAAATAACTTTTAAACAGTTTAAACAAATCAATCAAAGGTAGAAAAAGACTGAAAACCCTCGATACTACACAAAAATACTCGTTACAGAGGGTAATCGGAAATACTCAAACTAAAACGATATTAACACTTTATTACCAACACAAGTGGGTAACCACAAAAACTTAACGCAAATATAACTGTCCAGAGTCATGTACCAACGTCAATCAAACTTTCAATAACCAAACTCATTTTCCACGACACTAACAACTATGTAAGCCACCCTTTCACGACTTCACAAGCCCACCAGCAATTACAATTGCTCCACAATCCACGTGTATCCCTCGTATATCATCCTCTTGATGACTACACACTACAGTCTTTAGAGTGCTTACATCAGTTTTCTGTCACATCACTAAGATGTTCACCATTATGATCGTTATCCACATTAAACTCAATTAGTACACGACCTTCTGGCATCTTCCTTAATCGAATTTGTAAGCAAAAACAAAGTATCGCTCGTCTATCCTGACAAAATCGCGACGGCTCGTACTAAGATTACGCTCACGATCTGACATTGTAACTGAATCGAAACAAAAACTGAATCGCAAAATCTATTAACAAAATTAAACACCACACAACTACCTACGTATCACAATAAAACTAAATTTAACAAATAAACCGGTAAATCGAATTACGCAATCGAACACTGAACAAAAATCACTTGTACACCGATAAGAATACAACAAAACAACCGTCCTATCAGAAACTTCACGCTCCCTCGGCACTACAATAAACAACACAAAAATATCCGTTACTGAGGGTAATCGGAAATACTCAAGCTGAGGCGATATTAAAACGTTATCACAAACAAGTGGGTAGCCACAAAAACTTAACAAACAACCTAAATACCACGACTACGCTCGCGACATTGAATATTTTAACTTATCAGTTTAAATGATGTCGACTCGACTTGCTCTTCGATCGCACGATAATTTAACGGGACTACGCGAACGCGATACTCGTGGCATTGTGAAATAAATTACTCACTATAGTAACACTCTTAGTGGGCACGAGAACAGTATCCCACTTCTGATGTCGCAGATCAGAAGTAGGTAGGAGAAGAACGGACGGATGACCGAACTACTAAGTATTAAATGGACTCACCGAGCGGGTACCGTCTATCGCGTGGCAGAGGGACAACTCGACGCAGTGCCCGGGACTTGTGACCCGAGTGTAGGTTTAAGGCGGCGCCGCCTAACAATGCGCATTGGCACTCGCCTCCACTGCTCGAGTTGCCCAATAAGTAACAATTAATTCGTGTACACAAACTAACTATTAGAAGAGTCGAGGTTAAGCTACTAGCAGGATACACAAGTGCACCGTGCCACGCCAGAGCCAAGACTGCCCTAGCTGCGGCCGCATCGGTCTTTTATGCACAAAGGAATGACTCGAATGATAGAATGAGGGTAGTTGAATATCGACAATAGCACAGATACCGACCTACAAGTCAGAATAACTCAAATAATAGAATGAGTGAGGGTAGACGAATAACGTATGTACCGACATTAATAACTATCTGCATTGACTCCCCGACATAATATATATATGTTTATATGTACAAATATTTCATTCCTATCCCCAACCCTATCCCCAATGAGCCTATTCCCAACTTCAACGCGTTTGCAATGCTTCTGGTGTTGTAGGTGTCTATAAGCTACGGTAATCGCTTATCATCAGGTGAGCCGTACGCTTGTTTGCCGACCTAGTTTAACAACCTTTCGTGGCTATGAAGTTTATCTTAAACGTAACTCGTTTTTGATAAGTGAACATGTCCTTGCCGCCTTATCTGACAAACAAAAAAATTTGGTCTCACAGGTTGCATTAAAAAATCTCTCAGATAAATTTATTGTTTGATAATAATTAAACAGAAATACCATATTAGAAACTTATATCTATCAGACACCGATGCCAGATAACAATCTGAAACATTATTCTATCAGTAAACGAACAACTGGTCTTTTACCTACTAGGAGACTATGAGTTTTAAGCGTTTGTTATTTCGTTATTAAAACGTGCGTAGTCTCAAGTCTGCTTTGTCTGATGCTTCATTGTCTCTCGTTATAATTTTACGAACAATAAAACCTATTCGGCTGGTTTACGAGCAACGAGCGCACATGTGTGCGTGAATTACAAGGGACAATTATGTGGAATTAGCCAACTGCTCCTAAATTTCTAGCATACATGGCTATTGCCATCTTATTAGAACATTTGATGGTGTCAAAATTTTATCTTTATCGCACAACAGGCGAGAAATGATGATCTTGTGAATACGTTACGAATAAAAAGGAAACGGCTATGAAACAGTTTAATTATTTCCAAAAATAACAGAAATACCCTTCAAATACGAGTAATTATCACTTTCACTACATATTATAAAACAAAGTCTCTTCCCGCTGTCTGTCTGTCTGTATATATGCTTAGATCTTTAACACTACGCAACGTATTTTGATGCGGTTTTCTTTAGTAAATAGAGTGATTCCAGAGGAAGGTTTATATGTATAATACATGCATAATATAGTAGAGAAATGCTGATAGTTGTAAAGTTTTATAATGTGATGTCGTAAATAAACACATTTTTTGCGCTTAGATTGCAAATATTTATTTTATATTTTATATTTAGTATCAGCATTGCGTGTGTGTGTGCTGTGTGGCTACGGCACTAAAGAATTTAGCCTCCCCCTCTCTTCCCGTGGGTGTCGTATGAGGCGACTAAGGGATAACACAGTTCCACTACCACCTTGGAACTTAAAAAGCCGACGGATGGCGGGATAACCATCCATGCTGGCTTTAAAATACACAGGCCAAAGACGGGCAGCAGCGTCTTCGGTGCGACAAAGCCAGCCCTGCGGTCACCAACCCGCCTGCCCAGCGTGGTGACTATGGGCAAAACACATGAGTTCACGTTATAATGTCGGGCGCAAACTTGTGGAGGCCTATGTCCAACAGTGGACTGTGATAGGCTGTAGTGGATCAGCATTGCACCCGTGCGAAGCCGGAGCGGGTCTCTAGTTGATTATTAATTTACTTAAGTATTTATCAATAATGTTAATAAAGTTTTAATGTTGATTAAATATTGAAATTTAAATAATTAAAATAAGGAACCGCTTTTCCGATCGTTGTTGTCAAGAAATATTATTATTGCCTGCGATGGCCTATGCCCAACAGTGGGATATTAGAGGCTGAATCGTGATCGTGAAATATATGATGTATTCTTGATAAAACTCTATATCTAACACAATAAATGAAAAAATATAACCTAAGATCAAAGAAAGATAAAATTCAAAAAAAAAAAAATATTGATTGATAACGATAAGTTTGGATTGGATATTATTTTCTAAATAATTTTTCATCTTTTTTCGTTCTTACAATCTTTATATTCTTTTAATTAATAAAATTATGTATTTAATACAGTTTAAAATCTTCCAGTTTATTCTTGCAGTAAAATGCAATTTTATCCACCGTGTATGGACCATCTGAAAAAAAAATCAATTATTATAGAACGAGAAAAACTAAATAACTGTACTTCAATGTACAATCAAACAAACAATGTTTAATGGACTATAATTGTGTCTTCCAACATTTGTCGACTACAAATTTCTTACAATCCTAGAGACATTTAAAAATGTGACCTACCTATCTGGAACCATTCAGTAGAAGGAAAACCAGATTCAGCTCTTGCAGCTGCTATAGCTGCTCGCATTGCGAAAGCTACCACGATGCCCATACACGTTGCTGGTTCACCGCTTGCTATATAAAATAACAAAGCTCATAAAATCTACACTATTTGTTTTGTATCAATATGAGTGGTGGGCAATAAGCGATATACAAGCATGAAAGATTAAAATTGCTTTAGGTCAAATATAGAATTATTGAGGTAGCATGAGAAAGCGAGTCCGTGACGTCGGGTGCACCCCACTCGACGACGAGGTCCAACAAGGTTGGCGGGTGCGTAAAAGCGTAACCTAGTGTTAGTAAAAGGCACAACAGATATATCCTGCTCAAAATCTGGAGCAGCATCATACGTTCCGCCTGACGATAAGCGAATACCGTAGCACCTGGACGCCACTAGGTGGACTGCAATGGCGTTGGCGACCCTAAACCCTTTAACCTCCCTAGGAACTCTGACTACCTTACTCACCATAGGAACATATTATTACTTGAGAGTACTTCCCCAGTCGGACTACAACAAATTTTGAGCAAGTTATTTCTCGCTGTCCCCTACCACAATAAATCTTCAAAGACATTAATTGACTTCACAATCCTAACACAAAAATAGCGATTTTGTGTCAAATTAATAATTAAACAGAAATTGTATATATAATTATGAATATATTATTACTTGCCTTTAGCACCAAGGATAACTTCAGTGCTGTAGGATAGCTTTCTGAAGTATATTCTGAAATCTTGTGGAATGTCTCTTGCTTGCGGTACCCAGTAATCCCAAGTACGATTAGTCAGCAGTTCTCCAGTACTTCTTTCATACACCAATCGTTCCGTAGTCCAGTAACCAACACCCATGATGAACGCACCTTCCACCTTGAAGGGAACAATATGAGTATACGTATAATAAGGAAATGAGTATACGCATTTAGAATTGAGACGGCAAAACTAATGGAATATGGATAATGGAAATTAAACTTAAGTCTCAAATGTATTATAAGGTATTATTAAATTAAAATTGTAATATAAATTTAACAGTACCTGTAATGTTTTTAAAATGTATTACTAAACATACTTGACCAACATCCAGTTCAGGGTTGACACTTTGTCCAACGTCTTCTATTAAATCAACTCTTATAATTTCCCACTCTCCTGTCAGAACATCTATTTCAACTTCAGCCAATGATACACCATATATATTATACGTTTGTACATCAGCAGTATTAACGAAGCCATGAACTTGTAAATCTATATCCATTTCGAATGCTCTTCTCGTTAGTTGCTCCCACGTTGGATTATCCATTTGATTTCTGACCGGTTCCAATCTACTCAATAATTCTTCACAACATTTTCGAACCCCGATTCCAACGTTTTGTGAAGCTATACTAGCACCAGTGGGGTAAGTGTTCGGTGTGTTCATAGTGTCATTAGGTTTTATTTGAACTTTTTCTACTGGTATGTTTAGAAAATATGCACATATCTGGATGGCTCTTGTATTAATTCCTTGACCCATTTCGACTCCTCCATGAGTGATAGTAACAGTACCATCATCTCTATAAACTGACAAAGTGACATCGAAATACATGCTACCTGATGGATCCCATCTAAGAAATGAGAATCTCAATCCTCGTTTTTTCCACCTATTTTCTGAGTTAAATATTTCTACAGCAGCTTTTCTCTCTGTGTATTGTGACTCAGCTATCAACGTATCTAACATTTCTTTAATAGAACCATTATTAACAAGATCCAAATTAGTTAGACGAACCTCGAGTGGGTCCAAGTTCATTTCATATGCAATTCGTTCCATTAATGATTCAGCCATTGCTATATGTTCCAAAGTACCTGGAAAATTATTTATATATTATTTAAAAATATTATGTAAGTTTAAATCAGTTATTATCCATGGCATAGCTGTGTATTCCTACGTAGATCATATATGTATACATTTTAAATAATATATGTTTAAAAAAATATATAACACTAGCTTTTTGACGCGGCTTCAAATAACCGTACTAAAATATATAGCCTGCCTTCCAAGGTAAATGGACGATAAAACACAAAAATAATTTTGCAATTCGAACAAGTAGTTGCTGAGATTAGCGAGTTCAAACAAACAAACTCTTTAGCTTTATAATCTAATATACAATTATAAAATCGTTGAGTTATTCACATCACAAAATTTCAAAAATCGCTAGACGCATAAAGATGAAATTTTGCAAGGAGATAGTTTATAGTTGGTAGACGTATGTTAAGAACGGATTTTGCAACTAGGACCGCATTGAAGAGGTTTAAGGGCTCTCACAAGTTTGTATGAAAGTCTTTAATTTTTCATGCTACAAGATTGAAATTTTACAAAATGATAGTCAATGGTCAGTACACGTTCTCTAACAGTGGATTTCGAGGCTATGGCCGCAATGAAGAGGTCTAAGGACTATGAAAATTTTTTTCAATAGTTCTTAATTGTTTTATGATATGAAATTAAAATTTGACAGAGATGTCCAAGGTAATGTTAGTAGACGTCCACAAATAACGGATTTTGCGACCGGGCTGAAATTACCTAAAAATGGCTTGAGAGGCCCTAAGAGAAGACTGATTTTTGCACGACTGTCCTATGAAGCGTGTTCGAGAGCGTGCTCTGCGAGCAGTTTCGTAGTTCTAGCGCACGAAAGGTGAACAATAAATATAAACAAATTGGTATACAAAGAGGTCCTAAACTGTTGTAATATAATGGTTATACGGACGCTGCGCTGGCGCAGCGGTCACAGCACTGGATTGCGATTGGCTGTTGCGCGGGCGGTTGCGGGTTCGATCCCCGCACACGACAACATTTGTAGTGGCCATACAGATGTTTGCCGTGGTCTGGGTGTTTGCGCAGTCCTTATGGGTCTCCCCACCGTGCTTCGGAGAGAACGTTAAGCCGTCGGTCCCGGTTGTTATCATGTACACCTGATAGCGATCGTTACTCATAGTAGGTAATATATCAGAGATCGGATTAAGCTCCGATCCTTCTCCTACATGGGGAAGAGGCCTATGCCCAACAGTGGGATATTACAGGCTGAATCGATAATGGTTAAACACTACACTATATAATGGTTATATCCGATGGACGGAAGGGGAAATGACAGTATCTTCGGTATATTAGGCGTTATACAAATCTTGATATTTACCAACTAATTTTAGTTAAGCTTTAGGTGTACAAACAAAGACTAACTACTTACAGATTCGGGCTTAAGTAATGGATATATATCAAAAGGGATATTATATTAAATTTTATCATCATTTTTAATAACGCTAAAAGTTCAGTATCATACAACCGGTGACGTTTGTAGATCCCCTGTTAATTAATACATTTATTACATTTCATGTGTAGCTCCATTCCTATGTTTTAAATAACAACTCAATATAATAAAAATACATCAGTTTTTTGTTAGGGTTCCCTACCCAAAGCGTAAAAACGGGACCCTATTACTAAGATTTCGCTGTCCGTCCGTCCGTCCGTCCGTCCGTCCGTCCGTCTGTCACCAGGCTGTATCTCAAGAACGGCGATAGCTAGACCGTTGAAATTTTCACAAATTATGTATTTCTGTTGCCGCTATAACAACAAATACTAAAAACAAAATAAAATAAACATTTAAGGGGGGCGATAATTTTTTATTAGTCTAAAATGCCATCTATCAGAAATTAGGAAAACTTCGTCAATAGACTAATATTAATAGTTTTCTAATAGCATCATAGATGGCGTCATAATTAAATAAATATTTTACAGAAAATTTACTTATATTTAGTATAGTCAATGGTACGGAACCCTTCGTGCGCGAGTCCGACTCGCACTTGGCCGATTTTTATGATTGAGATAGGTCTTTGCGATACGTTTAACACAAATTTTTATTTACACTATAAGGGTATCCCACAAATGTACGGTCCGCCTGATGATAAGCGGATACCGTAGACTTTGCCAAGAGCATTGCAAGCGCGTACCTGACCCTATCCCAAACTCTATACTTGAATTCTGGCTGCTTTACTCACCAAAGGGACCCAAGACTAATTGAGAGAAGTTTCATTTAGTTATGATCTTCTCTAAGGTTGAGGTACCCCCTCAGTCAGGCTACTCGAAGTTTTGAGCAAGGTATTCCTGCTATACCTCAATTAAGTTTTGGATTTGAAAAACATTACTATTTTTACGCATATAGTTTATACATAACTTACCAGGTGAACGAACCCAAGTATTAGAAGCGTTATCAGTGACAGTATTAAGAGACCTATGATTCCAAGCTTCATTGATATATGCATTTGAATACAACGCAACTCCGAACATTAAAAGAGGCTCATTAACAATATATCCATTATCGTCATATAAGCTATGATTTAGATACTGTATTTTTCCATTTCTATCGACGCCTATCTAAAAAAATTATCTATTTACTAGAAAGTTTAGTTTTTTTATTATTATTAGCCGTTGCAAATTACCTACTTAAGTAATTTAGTGTCCTCAATATTTCTTAAATCAAAGAAATAAAAAAAAAAACTTCAAAAATACAATGTGCAGTTTGTCATCTATATATATAAAAGATATTTCCACCCATTGACTCATCACGATATCTCTGGAACCATAAGAGACTTGAAATTTGGTAGGAACATTCCTTTCGCCGAGTAGAGGTCAGCTAAGAACGAATTTTACGAAATTCCAAAAAAAGGGGGTTGCAGGGCCGTTAATAGCATGTATGGCAAAACAGCGTTTGCGGGGTCACCTAGTAAGGAATATATTATTATACATTTTTTTCAATGAGGAACGAAATGGTTCTTCTGAAATCTAAAAGTCATAATGCATAAAAAATGGATTCATTATTAACTAAAACAAATAATAGCTTTTTACAAATTATATGATATTTATTTGTGTTCTGAAAAATTACCTCAAAGTTCGAAGCACAAGGTGTTCGTTTTCCTACAGCTCTCATGTTGTGATTGAGGGACTGAATAAATCGACAAGGTCTATTGAGTTTGAAGGCCACAAGACTACACGCACCACATATTTGCGAAGCTCGGGATATTTTGTATCCATAACCACCTCCAAGACGTCGGACGAATACATCTATCCTAAAACACAAAAATATAATAAACTTAGAAAAATAATGTTTTCAATTTACAGAATTAATCCAGCTGTTCCCACATTTAAGTTTTTTCATGAAAATAACGTAAAAGTAGTTTTGAATTATACCTGCTCTGATCAATGTTTAAAAGCTTGGAAACGGTTCTGTGTACTAAATCTACGAATTGAGTCGCAGCATACACTAAAAATCCTTGTTCAGTTGGTTGTGTGACACATACCAATGTTTCCATGCAAAAATTATACTGTCCATATATTGTGTTTTCACCTTTTATTATTTTAGAGACATCAGTTCCTATCTTAGTAGCTTCAAAAGCTTGCAGTAAGGTTACTTTAGTAGGATCTTTTATTGTATTTCTCATATCGATTTCGGGTGTTCTAACCTTACTGTATTTTACTTTGACTAAAGTAGCTGCTCTTTCGGCTAATTTTTGTGACTCAGCAACAATAATACCAAGAGGTTGATTATAGTATTTAACTTCTCCATTACAAAGTAATTCTTCATCTACTACAGTAAATATACCTGTTGGTGGGGTATAAGTATTTGTGCCGGGTATGTCAGAGGCTGAATAGAAAGCAATAACTCCCGGTTCTTTCTGAAATTTAAACAAATGTTTAATAATACAAATTTATCATGGTGCATGTTTGTATAGTTCTTCTATTTCACGATGAAGTTTTGACTTTGCTTGTTGTTAACCGTGCACATACACATCGTGTTAGTGTGCGTAGGCCTCGGTAGCAGTCAGTCACGGTCGCGATGCGGTCCAAGTCACTAATGCTTTGAGTCCACGCAAGATGTCTACACAAAATACCGTCAGCAAGGCAACTTTTAAAAATATAAAATAATAGCGGGTGTATTTGGAACGCTTGAAAAGATTTAAACCTAATAATATACTATTTATATACTATATAATGCATATAACCATTTATCTCAGAAATGTTTTATAGGGACATTCCGTTCCGGTAAATTTAGTAAAAGTTTTTTGTTAATCGTTTGAGTCATTTAATATAATTATCATAGCTCATATTGGAATGGTAATCGCCAACTGTAGAATTGGCCTTATAAACAAATGAAGCATATTCAATAAATCCATTCTTTGTTCCCGCGTGTACTAATATAAATCTACTGCCCGTGCTTTACTTTTTCAAAAATGGCGTGCTTTCTTTTTTTTGTGCCCAAGTGTTGTTCTTTCAACACACGTGTGTGTTGAAAGAACATAACTTTCATCAGTATAGACAATAGGTCGTCCTTAAGAGCGATATTCAGACAGCTTTTTTAAATAATTTAGTCACCACATCTGTATGTCATGACGTTCTGTCAAAACTTTTCGGTTTTTTTCTGTTTTGCGCCACTTGTACCCTAATTTCAGCAATAACCATCGAAGGGTTTTGAGACAACCTTCAAAGCTAATCTTTTCATTTAAAACTCTTCTTGAATTCGCTATCGTGGGGATAATTTATGAACGACATGGATGTATCATACTTCGTATAACATCGGCAGCGAAATTAATTATCTACGTCTATCTTATTATCTCGTTTTCTTCTTTTCTTCATAGGAGAAGTAAACTTTGAGAAAGTGGATGGCAATTCCTTCTCTTCTTTTAAGATCGGTTGGACAGTTGAAAGAGAAACACCTGTTGCCTCAGCTGTACGCTGTGTAATATATTTTTTTCTTTTTATTTACTGAATAAAAATTTATACCTATATCTACTTATTTTTTCCATCAAGCAAGTTGTCTCTAACAATAGAATATACAGGATGTCCCGCGATAAAGTGCAACCCCGAAAGAGGGTGAAACTAGACCATAAATTATCGACAAAAAACAGAAAAAAATTAAAAAACTTAAAAAAAAAATTTATTTTTTTTATTGACGAATTAAGATTTTTATATAGCTTACGTAGCCTCTTTATACAAAAAATGATGATTTTTGTACGTGTTTTTTGGGATACAGGCGTAAATTTTTTTTTATTTGAATGGCAATATGGTAAGAAATAATAATAAATCATAAAATTTCCTGGTATTGGGGGCATAATTCTGAGAAAATTAGAGATCATTGAAAAAAACAGTCATAAAAAATGGATTTTTTTTCACAAGAAGCATAGTTAAAGACCTAATGCCACTTTTTTGCGAGCTAATTTTTATTTTATCCTTACCGCCAAGTATGTGTCGTAATATTTTATTTTATTTTAAAGTAATCGACCTACTACAATGGAAGAAATCATCATTTTTTGTACATAGAGTCTACGTTAGTTATAATAAACTTAATTTGTCAATAAGAAATAAAATATTTTTTTCAAAAAGTTTTTTCTATGTTTTTTGTCGATAATTTATGGTCTAGTTTCACCCCCATTCGGGGTTGCACTTTATCGCGGGACACCCTGTATATTAATAATAATAAATGAATATTTAGTTGTTAGAATATTAAATTCATCATTAAAAAAAATAACTTAATGTAAAAACGCGTTTCTGATTTCTTTGCTAACACTCCTTCAGTTTACACACACAAACGCGCCTGTCGGTACACGTCACTACTACAATCAAGGTGAAAACTTCATCGTGAAATAGAATAACTATAATAAGAATTTCCAAAAATCTTACTAAAGCAACACTCGGGTCAATCCTGTCTATTGTACCGCGGCCAACAGTTGAGAGTACGAATGCCGCAAACACTTCGCCCGGTAAAGAGGGTAAGTCTTCTGTATATTTAGCCTCTCCAGCACATTGAATCTGAAACAGTTACACGACTGTTACACTTCTTAGCTTCTATTTAAGCGCATGTACAGCAACGCTACGCTTACAGAACATCACTATGAACTCAATGTATAGTACTTACCAAAGCATCAAGTTTCGGGAAAGGTTTGTTTACAGGCCACATAGTGGGATTAGTTGTAAATATCTGTTTGCCGTCCGACACCGGTCGAGTTTCATGTATCTTTACAGCTCCGGAATGATAGCGACGATTCAGTTTGTCCCGGGGACACAGTGAAAGAAGACCCTGGAATCGATTGAAGTTTCTCAAGTCTATGAACTGTTCGCCTTGTTTAATTTAGGTTTAATAGAATGTATTTGGTGAAATCGAATGATTTTAAATTAAATATCAACAATAAAACTTATTCATTTGAAGGATTTTTAATACTTAGCAATTTACAAATTTAGCTGCAACTACTTTACTATACTACTATTTACTTAAAATACATTGATACCGATCTTTTATTAGTGACTGTCAATGTAGCAAAAAAAAACATAAACAAACAATAAATAAACAAAATATTTACCTTACCTTATAAAATAATGCCAAAGCTAATTGTCTCCTATTCTCAACAGGAGGTTCCGGCAGTTCTACCGTAACAACGAGATCTTTACTCAATACTTTTAATGCGCCTTGTAGCGTTTCATTTTGAAATAAATGTTTGCCTTTAAGATATGTTTCAGTTTTCCAAGCTCTGGTAAATACGGGAGACAGACCTCCGTATACTATTCTACTAGCCAGCACTACGCCCCCTTCGTTTATTTTATAATTAAAACCAGCATTTACAATGGCATGGGCGCTTTGGGATCTTGGCATTACCTGGAAACCAAACAAGAACAAAATAAAGTCTACAATAATTATTTCTACGCCTCATAACCTCCACTGAAGAAAGAAGGCTGGTACATTTTTGTCCAGAGTATCGTTACTACTGATTCTTCTGTAAAATGCCGATTGCTTTCACCCTATCAAGTGAGAATTAAAATAATATTATAATTTTAAAAGTTTTCGTTTTTATCATTATCTAGTTGACTAAGCGGACCTTGCCCTGTCCTCAAAAGTGTAAAACGTATTTACATTGAAATACAAACTTTAATCATATCAATTGATGTTTCTACATCTTGACAATGCCTGTTCTTAAATGCAACATGCGTTCGACCAGTGTCTTCCTTCTTGTAAGCCTCTTTAGTAAAAGTGCCCATAAATAACACGCGTTAACCACTATGCAACAGACATATACAAAGAACCGTAAATTTGACATTTTCTTATATTTTAAACTAGCGGCCCACCCCGGTTTTAAATTGGTATTATTATATTATTTAGTATCTATCTAAATATTATAATGATCTCAGCGACTGCGAGGGAAGCGGCGGGGAAGAAAAATACATCGAGCCAGTCCCGTTTTGTTAAGTTTAACATCAGAAATCGTTAGTTTTCATCATAATACTGATATTATTATACATTTGAAAATAATATTTTTAACACACCTTAAACGTAACTATTTTGTGGTATTTGTTAAGTGGGGGTAAAAGGACATTTAAAATAATTTTTCCTGTCATATTCTCGTTTAGGAATTCCTGCATTGTCAGAACTCGACTATTTCCTGGAGCTTGAACTGAAAAAAAAAACATATTTTCATTGAATTTAAATTTGATTGAAAAAAAACAACAACAGCGTAGTGCTGTAAATATAAAATTACTGTAAATCATAGTCATACTGTTTGACAGACGAAACAGAAGACTAAGAGAGAGGGAGAGAAGAGAACGAGCGTCTGATTTTAGTGTTATAGGACTACGAGAAAGCCTTCTACTGTGTCAAGAATTGGGATGACTTGGATAATTTGCAATTATGTTTTGAAAATTGAATGTTTGGAACTTTTAACACGATGACAACGACAGTTCATAATACAAAAACCAATTAAAAACACCCGTCAATCTCAGGTTAAATTTAAACCTTTTTTAAACTTTTAACTGGGGTAGGTCACAGCAGGAAATATCCTGCCTAAAGTCTGGAGCAGCCCGACTGGTGAAGTACCTCGACCTTACAGAATATTGCTATTAATTATTAAATAATACTGCTTTCAAGCAGTTGTTTCTTTGGTGAGTACCGTGAGCAGAGCTCCTGGGAGGGATTGGGGGTAGGGTCAGCAACGCGCTTGCGATGGTTTTGGTGTTACAGGCGTTTATAAGCTACGGTAATTGCTTTACATCAGGTGAGATGTACGCTTGTTTGCCAACCTAGTTGTATACAATTAAAAAAAACAACAGAGATTTGATGTCCCTGAAATTGTATAGGACGAGATCAAAAAGAATATTTTTTTAAATACAAAACTAGGTCGTCAAACAAGCGTACGGCTCACCTGATGGTAGTTGATAGTTTTGCATAAAAATAAAGTTTAATATAAATAAATAAACGGCTCACTATCAACGGCCCCAACTAGGATTTTCTCCAGTGTCGGGAGTCAGAAAATACAGACTATAATTATATAAGAACAAACCACGAACACGGTAAAAAACTGTATGGCCAATACTATACTTACTTATAGTTACTTGCGCCCCAACAGTTTCAAGAAGAAGATAAATGTCAGATGCGAATCCGTGATGTTGATTTTTCAACATCAAATTTCCAGCAATCGTCCCCAACTGAAGAAATGGTATATTATTATTTTTAGATCTACTGAGTGTTAGGGTGCCTTTCCACCAGAGATGTGCGAGGGAAATGTGTCGTGGAGAATGTGTAGCTATGCTGTGAAAATTTGTGTGCGTTTCCACCAAAGCTGTGCGAGGAAAATGTGTCGTACGAGGATGTGTAGTGGAGCTGTGAAAATGCACATTAATGTGCAGTGCGAACCATGCGCGGAGGCGTTGACAGTTGACTCAAACCTCGCAACGCATTCCTCGCAAGATATACCTCGCAACACATTCCTCGCAAGTCGCAACACATCCCTCGTAAAACATTTCTCGCACATTCTCTCGCTTGTTTTGTTCGTAAAAACACCTCGCTCCGCTAAGTCGTATCCACCTGAGCTATGCTAAGCGAGATCAGGTAAATGAAGCAATTCTATTGGTTCTTCAAAAATACATTCCTCGCTACGCATCCTCGCACATCTCTGGTGGAAACGCACCCTTATGTCAAATTTTTTTAATAGTACCGACCGTGACCGATCTTGAAGTAACTGCGGCTTACCATTAATACAACTGATTATATCAAAATTCAAAATTAGATATAAGTTCAATTCTATTCAAATAGGCGTCAAAAAACCTTCGAATTGTCATGCTAGAAATTAACATTTTAATTATTATCGTTAAAAGTAGCTTCAGGTAGGTTAAGATAAAGCAAAGTAGTTTAAGATAGCTTCACCATCTATTCGGAATGTAGTCACTCTTTAAAAAAAAAACTGTGTTTTAATACAAAATTGGTAATATCTTTCATAAAATACAGCATCACTAAACCTACCTATATATATCTTAATCATTTATGTAATCCTGCACCAAATAATAAGCTTTAGCCATCGATTTCTTTACAACATTCAAAAGTAACATGACAACTCAAAAAGTTTTGAAAGCATAAAAAATATTAAGACTTTCGTTATCATTATATTTATCTCTGTGAAACAAATAAGAGAAAACATAAAAAATAGTGTTAATAATCTAATTCAGAATCATAATTAAGATTAGTTATTACAAAATACGTCAAACGGGATATGAAATCGTAAAACGAGTAATTTTTATAAGCTCGAACTAAGACAAAAGGTGTTATAGAAAAAAAAAATTACTTACGTTTCTAACTGGTATGTGAGCCACCAACTTCAAGTGATCATTTAGAACATTCAGATAATCAAAAGAATCGTACGTCGACATAGTAGTAAAAATACTCATAACCTCTGTGAGCGTGTTTCCAGCTCCTATGATTAAGTTTTGATCTATATTAAACCCTTTCAGTTCTGACACTCCAGATATATCTATAAGTACTTTAGGGTATTCTAATATTGGAAAAGCACCTGGAAAAATTGTTTATACATAAATGGAAATCATATCGCATCTTACGAAAATATTTCTTCTTAATTTAGTCTATTGTTATAAATTCGTTTCATATTATATATTTAAAAGTGTATTAAAATAAGCTTACGAGAAATGTATTACAGTTAATGATTTTGTAATAAAAAGCTAGGAGTCAACATTGCGAAACTTTTTATTTATTGATTCATAGCTACAATTCGTTTATTGAGCAATCTAAATCGGCTCAGAAGACCTTTTGTGAGAAACTTCAAGAGAAACTTTTTTGAGGTCTAACTTAGTAACTAATATATATAATCAAAAAGCGCTAGCTGTAGGTTTAAGTTTTTTTTTTATGTTACTAGGTTGGCAAACAAGCGTACGGCTCACCTGATGGTAAGACCGTAGCCTATAGACGTCTGCAACACCAGAACCATCGCAAGCGCGTTGCCGACCCTATCCCCAATCCCCCCAGGAGCTCTGGTCACCTTACTCACCAACAGGAACACAATACTGCTTGAAAACAATATTATTTAGCTGTGGTCTTCTGTAAGGTCGAGGTACTACCCCAGTCGGGCTGCTCCATATTTTGAGCAGGAAATTTCCTGCTGTGCCCTACCTCAGTTAAAGTATTTTTTATTTTTTTTTTCTATTGACACATCTACTTACACGGGTCTTTCACACAATATTACACAAAGTCGCCCGTGATCATGACGTTGCTAAATATTAGAAGTTTCGGCATGATAATCCCGGTAAATACCGTATATGTGAAAGTCTTTGTATTTGTAGTGACAACAATAAAGTCTTATTCCATCTAAGTTCTGCATTTAAATGTGATAGCTTTACCTTTTCCTGTATTTCCAGCGACTAACATATAAGGTTCGACGCCTCTTGTATGCCATATAGTAAATATATCTTCTAAAGTCTGGACTCTATACCATAATCTATTGTCGCATAATGTTATACATTTTACTTCGTTGTTTACTTCGCTTTTAGAAATGAAACACCACTCGCTGTGTTCACATTTTTGTGTCTCGCAAATTTCACCAGTTTTGTCACATATTTTTAAATCTTCAATATCTGGAAATTCCTGTGGATTTGGCGCGTCTGAGGCGAATTTCTTGAAGGCTTGTAAGATAGGTCGATATCCAGTGCATCTGCATATATTGCTGCCAAATGACTGTTCGATCTCAAGCATTGTCATCCTTTTACTTTTTAGAAGACTAAAAAAAATAATAATTGTATTTAGTTTAAGTCTCGACTTTGGTTAGGAATTTAATAGAGATTAATAGAGATATTATAGTGTTTCTCGCTGGTTCTTCAGAGCAGATTGTAGATGTCAAATTCAATCATAATTATCTTCACATTAACTACATTTTTATGAAATGACTATACAAAAGTGCTTTTAACGCAAATTTCAATTAAGTTGCATTGCTAATGATTTTTCATGGTAGGATAACAAAGAAAATAATAGTATTTACATTCTATAAAACTTCCTGACCTGTACATAGCCATAACCCATCCTGGTGAGCAGTACCCGCACTGAGTCCCGTTGTTTTCAGCCAGGGTCTTCTGCACCGGGTGGTAGCCTTCCAAACGATTTCCAACCTTCTCTATAGTCGTAATGTTCCAATCTTGACATGATGTTACTGATACCATACACTGTAAAAATAAATATTATTAGTTTTATCTGTTTTATAGAACTGAATTCATATTTACAGGAACTAGGAGAGGAGTAATATTGTTCATTTCTATTTAGTTCCTTTAGATTGCATTACCTGGAAAAGACTGGTGATTTAGCATTAAGGACGTAGTATTGTATGGTAAATTTGATGCTAGAAGTGACCTAACTTACTGAATTAACACCTTGAGGAAGTCCACCCTTGGCCTTGGTAGCTGAAACGATGCACGCTCCGCAGCCAGCTTCTAAGCACATGTATTTCGTGCCTCGTAGTTCGAGCGTGTTCCGGAGGTAGTCGAGGAGACTGGTGGTTGAACTGACTTCAGATCCAACTAAAATACAAATATAACAAATTAATAATCAATACTAGACTTAGAAGAGTTTTGAAACCACATTTGAATCGTGCCTGAAATTGATGTCGGAATTGCATTTATTTTAGTTTTTAGTTATTTGATAAAAGATAAAATGGCAGTGGGCTGGTCACGTGTGTCGCAAGACCAATGATCACTGAAGTAGACGTATCCTGTGGTGGAGACCGCGTGTTGGAAAATGCAGTAGACTGCAGTGGATGCAATGCAGGGACGCTCTCTGGCCCGCTTGATCGACGATCTATGTAAAATCGCTGGTCGCGAAATTTTATGTAACATCGTACATAATATGTAGTCGGAGACATGCACAAAGAGAGAATGATTTGACTTATCCTTCAATTTCATGTCTCCGACTGCATATTATGTAGATACGATGTTGCATAAAATTTCGACGGACTAGCATATTAATATTTTTAAGTGATTTTATGATTGATTAAGTAATTTTTTACCGATGAAAAAAAACAGAGGAAGTTCTAAGGTCGCTACGTATATTTTTTATGTTTGACCGTGCATAACTTTTTACACAGTACCTAGTCCAAATTTGATAATTCTTTTTTTATTAGAAAGGCTATATATACCCCGAAATTGATCTTTGCCTAAGAGGTGAGGAAGAAGCGCGGCTCGCAGCTTGCTTGGCAAAGACATGGAAAAGAGCAAAATCCACATTTTAAAACTTTCTTATTGTATTTCTTTATTATTATTACGGTAATAATAATCATAATATGCCTTTTTGAAATCCTTGTATTATGCCCTTTAATTTTATACCCATATTGTAGTATTCGATAAACAAATATATTTTTTCATTAACTACAATGGCTTCTCACAGCCGCCATGTTTGATTTTTTTTACGTCACCTATCTAAGAACACTTGGGCTATTAAGACGAATCTAACGATACCTCAATATTATACATACAAGATACGCGCAAAAAACATAAGTCATAACCCTTCCTTGGCAGTCGGGTATAATTGTGTTTGCTCGCAAACGAAAAAAAACCGACTTCAATTACATTGACAAGTAATACAACGTAATAAGACGAAAAAAATATAGTCAAGTAAATACGCGCTATTAAAGATTACTCAAAAAGTTGTAATCAGATCTCGATCTAATTTCACGAAGACTAGATGACAAGTATTAGCTTTCGATTAAAGTAAGAATCATCAAAATCGGTACACCGAGTAAAAAGTTAAAAAAATACAGTCGAATTGAGAACCTCCTCCTTTTTTGGAAGTCGGTTAAAAAAGGGTTTAAAATTCGTATGATAAATCCTGATACTAAAAACTATTTCAGTACTTATCATGTATTACTATATCAAAATCAAAACATTTATTTCGCCATAAGATGATATACACACTTAACGAAAGTAAAAAAAAACTAAACAATAATAACAGAAAGTTAAGGCAGCTAAAAATCAAACAATAAAATAAAAAAATTAAATTTTATATCTTAACATTAGGTACATTACAAACTTACATAATGTACCCAGTGTTATAAGCAACCTTAACTTAGTCAAAATATTAAATTACTAATGTCTCGATAGACATTACCTTCCTACTTTATCCTCGGCTTTATTAAATATTACAATAAATAACATAATGTCCCTAGTGTAGGCCGACAGAAAAAAAGCCGGCGGAAAAAAAACTGTCGGTACTCTTTTAAAAATTCTAAGTCAGATACAAGATAAAAACGCAGTAGTGGACCATGAAATGATCAGGACAAACACAAGACAGCATATCGTGCATGCCGAGAGCACCACATGCCACCTGCTCACAATATTTGTAACTATCTCATAGACATATCCTGGTCGAGCTTTATTCAATCCCATGCCTTTTTATCATTAAGGTATTCATTGATGGTATAGTAGGCTTTACTACATAAAGCTCGCTTAGTATTTTTTTTAAACTTCAGTAAAGGTAGAGATTGAAGCGCAGCCGGAATCTTATTATATATTAAGATAGACATTCCTATAAAGGAGCTACTTTATTTCTGGAGCCGGCATTTAGGAAATATTAATTTGTGGTCGTTCCTAAGTGTTACATCATTAGAGGCATGTCGATCGTTACGACTAACAAATAAATGCTTATTTTTCCGTATGTATATTATATTTTCATAAATATACTGCGATGCAAAGGTCAGGATGTTGATTTCTTTAAACTTCTCTTTCAGAGATTCTTCACATACCATTTTGTAAACATAACGGATAGCCCTATTCTGCAGAATAAAAATGACATTAATATCAGCCGCATTGCCCCACAGTAAAAGGCCATAGGACATTATACTAGCCTATATACATATACTAGCTTCTGCGCGCGACTTCGTCCGCGTGGAATAGGACCATTCTGTCATACATGATTTGTGCGAAAATTTAACCGTTTACGCAGCGGAAGCTCTCAAAAAGAAAAAAAGAAACGATTTTGAAACATTATTCATTGGTGCTACGCTCCTATTGGTCTAAGCGTAATGATATAGCCCATAGGCTTCCTCGATAAATGGGCTATCTAACACTGAAAGAATTTTTCAAATCGGACCAGTAGATCCTGAGGTTAGCGCGTTCAAACAAACAAACAAAAAAACTCTTCAGCTTTATTATATTAAGTACCTATAGATAGACATACCCGATTGTTGGATGCCATTTACGTGAAACTTGATACGATCCATGACCGCTGTGCTACTGATAAGGCGAGAGACTGACTTCAGCTTTCCTCCTTTCTTAAAGTCAAGCCCACGTGATATGAAAGTGACCTAACTTTAAAACAAATAAATTACATCAGACTGATATAACTTTTTGCGTGGCCACTAGTGCTGTGCTCACCTAGCTGCAAACGGTATTTGTAGATAATATAAGTAATTAATTAACTTTTCTTATTTATTCTTTTTTTTACAACTTTTTTGGAAATTTTAAATTGTCTGCCTTTTTTGTTGATAATATTGAATTTTTTTTTGTTATATTACTGTTTTGTTATATTTTTTTAATTAGTTTTTTGCTATTTATTTGTATATTTACTTATAATTTATTATTATTTCCATTTAATTGTATTTATCTTTTTTGTGTTAGAGGCCGCGTTGGCGCAACGGCCACAGCACTGGTTTGTGGCTGTTGCGCTGGCGGTTGCTGATCCGATCCCCGCACATGACCAACATTTTTATTGGCCACAGATGTTTGGCATACAGATGTTTTCCGTAGTCTGGGTGTTTGTGCAGTCCTTGTGGGTGTCCCCACCCTGCCTCGGAGAGCACGTTAAACTGTCGGTACAGGTTTTTATCATGTACCTCTGATAGCGATCGTTACTCATAGTAGGGAATATATCCGCCAACCCGCATTGGAGCAGCGTGGTGAATTAAGCTCTGATCCTTCTCCTACATAGAGAAAGAGGCCTATGCCCATCACTTCAACCAACCGCAGTCTACTGCTGGACATAGGCCTCCACAAGTTCGCGCCAAAAATGGTGTGAACTCATGTGTGTTGTCCATAGTCATCACGGGGCAGGCGGTTTGGTGACCGCAGGGCTGTGTGTGCGATGCGATAGTGTGCGAAATTTCATATCTCGTAACCGTCCTCGTAATTTTCGTAAAAATGGGTTAGATACAAAGTTTTTGCTTCACGTATTAATAGTATACTTAGATGATCGAGTGAAGACTGAATGTGAAGTAATGACGGGGTAATATATTGAAAATATCATCCAAAACATTTTATAGCATTTGCAGGCTTTGTATAACCGAGATAGATTTCAATCTATTGATGCAAGATAATTTCTAACTTTATACATTTCGTTACTTAATATTACTTTTAATTTTGTTATTAATTTATTTGGTTAGTTTTATTTTTTGTAAGATACTTATGTATGTAAACTTGTATGGACAAAAAAGTATATTTCTTCTTCTCCTTCTTCTTATTCTACCTTATTCAATAAATACACGTGGAATGCGCTAAAGGAACTCTTTAATTTTAAAAAATTTTAGCCTTATAACTTTATTTTTTGAATTTTTACAAACAGACATCGTTATCATTTTTAAACGCTTTTATTGGTTACATGATTGTTATTGTGATATAAACCATTTAAGCCAAATAATTTTAGTTGTAAAAAAAGAACATTTGTTTAAATAGGACTTTTACTAATAATTGTGCAAACAAATCGTTAAGATAATTATGATTACATGTTACTTATTACATAATTATCTCTTCTAATGTTTGAGATATACTAAAAAGTATTTAAATAGCAATTTGCAGACCAAGCAAAGTTAAAGTAAGGTCAAAACACAAAATCTTAACGTATTAATAAAAGATAAAAAAAATTAATTCTTTCATATGTGTTTAATAGTACCTGGGTGATCGAGCCTAGCTCGGTATTTTTTTTCTTGGTATTTTTATATTTTATTTTTATTTAAATAAATAATTAAGAGTGAAAGTAGAAAAAAAAGGAAAAAAAATAAAAGATGGGAGACGGATTTGAACCATGGTCTTATCAGTTGATCCCGAGCGACCGATGTCCCACCTGAGCTATTAAAACTTTATTGACAATTGCGAAATTTACCTTCGTATTTTAACGATATTTTAGCCATTTTTTCATTGTCTAAAATTAGGGATAAAACGACATTTTCTAAAAACTAATCCTAGCTAGATCAATTTTTCGCCCCCGAATTCCCCTGTATACTAAATTTCACGAAAATCGTTGGAGCCGAGCTCGTTTAATAGTATAAGATTTAACTTTTTGATAAGGTACTATTAGTGTTTGTTTGCAATTGTAATTAAGATATTTATTAACAATGGATTTTTATGTATTTTTTTATCTGAAAGTTAAACATAGATACAGAGATACAAATTAACAATTAAATGTCTGGTTCTACATATTCACACTCTAGTATACATAGTACATAGACGGCCCAGTCGGACTGTTTCAGATTTCGAGCAGGATATATCCTGCTGTACCCTACCGTATGTATATTTATAAACCACTACCACCACTACAGCCTATCACAGTCCACTATTGGACATAGGCCTCCACAAGTTCGCGCCCGACATTATGACGCGAACTCATGTGTTTTGCCCATAGTCACCACGCTGGGCAGGCGGGTTGGTGACCACAGGGCTGGCTTTGTCGCACCGAAGACGCTGCTGCCCGTCTTTGGCCTGTGTATTTCAAAGCCAGCATGGATGGTTATCCCGCCATCCGTCGGCTTTTTAAGTTCCAAGGTGGTAGTGGAACTGTGTTATCCCTTAGTCGCCTCTTACGACACCCACGGGAAGGGAGAGAAGGGATATTTATAAACATCAATCACTAATACTCACGTGCGAGGCAGTAATCATTTGGATTAGATTTTGATTTCAAATTCAAGTTCACAGGCATCAGGCATCGAGGATGGAAGGAATTTCTCAAGCTGCTGAGGACATCAACTCTCGATGATATACCCGGCTAGTAAGTAGATATTTTTTAAGAGGGCGCATAAGGCGAGCAAAATATCAGATTTCACCCGCGCGCCCGATGAAACAAAAATATACACAAAGCCTCGTGTCAGAGTGCGATAGACGATATAGTTTTGAGCGCATTACGAATGTAAAAAAACGACAAATATGTTATTTTGTATATGATTCCGAAACTAAAAGTAATTACATTAAATGCCTCGGCATAGCCTTTACTCATATTTAAATGTAATTAATTATCAAATTTTTGTCTTAATGGTCATAACCATATCGAGTATAAACAGAAAAAATATAAAAATTAGAGGTTACTTCGTGATTATATTTTATCGAGGAAATTTCCTTATTTTCTGTTTTTGATATGGGTTAACCCTTGCAAATATCACGTAGTTTGTCATATATTTTTATTTTAAGTTTTGGTCTGGAACTTTTCATGTCAAAACAAATAGAAGATTGGTAATTTTGCATTATGCGCGCTCTTAAGACGATGTAGGGCGTGTATTGAGGCTGATGGTAGACAATTTGAACATTTATTGTAATAAAAAGTGTTATTTCCCTATCTGACTTTTATTCCAATAAACCTAAAACTAAACTAGGTCAAGATTTTTCATTATTTTATTAATTCTACTTACTTTTGTTGACTTTGGTAAAAATGGCGTCACTATCTGTCTCGCTCGTTCATGGTAAGCATGTCCACTATTCATCTCTCTCATCATTTTGCCGTAAAATTAAGAACCTTCCAACCCAGATGTCAGCAATCCAAAAAAAATTTTTCGACGTCACCGTTTGGACCATCCTGTATATATTTTCAATTGGAAGCTGATATTAAAAAAAAATTAATTGAGAGCAATCAAGACGTTTATTCATTATTTGTAAAATTCTGATGCGATAGCGCAGGATCGTAAACTGCATTAAAATTATATTAAAATGAAATTCTTTGCAAGCACGTTATCAATGATTTATTATATACCTACTCGTTTAAATTATCTGTGACGGCGAACAGGATTAAGTCGGTATTAAATCTAATTTAAACAACTTGTTATGAAAAAAAAACATATTTTATTTATATTTCATAGCATTATGCAAGATATTATTCAACGAGATTAGCTGTTTATCTTTCATTACAGTGAGTGTGGCTGAGTACTGCAGGTCCTCCTCCTCCGCCCTCTATCTCAAAAACAACTGGCACTGTAAAAAAAATTGCGTGCATTCAAAGTACACATGGCAGAAGTGAAACTTCTTTGGCAAACTAATTAAAAAAAACTAATTGTAAAAAAAAGACAACGTCACGCGGTGTTCCCATGCGGTCACCCATCCATGTACTGATCGCGCCTGAGGTTGCTTAACTTCGGTGATCGGACGAGAACCGGTGTATTCAACGTGGTATAGACGTTTAAAATCGTGTGCGTTGCAGTTCCCTCAAATTTTACTCTCATGCGCCTAAAGAAGTTTCACTTGAAAAATTAAACAAAATATGTTGCAAATTTTATGCTCAATTTTTTTTTTGTAATAAATGTTAACATTATTATAAGCCATTATAAACCGAAATAATCACGTAAAACTGATTTTATGAGATTTTTGAGACCACTTTTAGAACACCAAAATGAAGGCGTATTCAAGTTTACAGTTCCTTTCATTCCGAGGTTGATCCCTTTTTTTTGCTGAAATGATTGGATCATAACACTGGATTTACTATAGGTACATGCGGAGTACTTTGCGTGTTCACTGTTGCACGCTAAGAAGATTTAAAACATTAAATACTACCAAAAATATTTATCTATACTAATATATAAAGCTGAAGAGTTTGTTTGTTTGGTTGTTTGTTTGTTTGTTTGTTTGAACGCGGTAATCTCTGGAACTACTGGGCCGATTTGAAAAATTCTTTCAGTGTTAGATAGCCCATTTATCGAGGAAGGCTATAGGCTGTCATCACGCTAAGACCAATAGGTGCGGAGTCCACGCTGACGAAGACGCGCGCAGAAGCTACTACAAATATATACTTCAAGTAGGAATGGAACCCGTAATCGTATTTACTTAAAACTTTCACACTACACTATAAATTAATGTTGTCAAGTACGTCAATGAAAACGCGGAATAACTTATAATAATATCACTGACGAGTTAATGTGTCAAAATTCATCAAATCTTTGTCCGAGAGCAGAATGTCGCAACGTGTTTTAAATAAGAAATACCTTGACCGTCATTTATCAACCCCGCTCTTATACGAAGCCCGTAAAGCCTAGAAATTTTAATTAAACGAAGCAAAGACTCTGCTCGCCATCCGTTAAATTTCCTTAAATATATCACGGAGTAAATTATGTGGAGGTACGTAACATAAAAAATTGTTTACAGTCAACCTCTCCTTCGTTTAATTCTGATTTAGGTTCAAAATTATATAAGATGAAAAAGTTCTTAACCGACTTCCAAAAAGGAGGAGGATCTCAATTCCATGATATTTTTTTTTATCTAAGTTACTTCAGATACATTATTTTGAGTATCACGGAGTAAATTATGAGAAGGTAGGATTTATTAAAATTATCTAGAGTCGTCTCTCTTTCGTTTAATTTTGATTTAGGTTAAACGTTAGGTATATCTATACTAATATATAAAGCTGAAGAGTTTGTTTGTTTGATTGTTTGTTTGTTTGTTTGTTTGTTTGAACGCGGTAATCTCTGAAACTAGTGGGCCGATTTGAAAATTCTTTCAGTGTTAGATAGCCCATTTATCGAGGAAGGCTAAAGACTATGTATCATCACGCTAAGACCAATAGCAGCGGAGTAAACGCCGACGAAGTCGCGCGCAGAAGCTAGTTATTTATAAGATGAAAATGTTCTCATAACTTTAGAAAGAGTTGGTAACACTACATTAGTTGCCAAAGACATATCTCAATTAAAACGAAGATTAGAGATTTAACAGGACATGAACTCGCTGTCATCAGTAATATATTAGAAATATGTTCTCTTCTTCTATTCAATATTATTCAGTAGGTATTAAGAGCGCTTTTGCACTTTTTTTAAGTTAGAATAATGATATTTGACTTATGTAATTTCAAATGTGCAATAAAGTTATTAAGTGGTTAAATGGGTTTCACGGTTTCCTTACGGGATACTTTTGTTATTGTCTATGACAAGAACTAAAAGTTGCCCTGGACATTGCAGCTGCAGCAGGTTCTTTACTTTATGGTCCAGGAATCGACGATTCAAAGTACCTAAGTTACAAAAAAAAAAAATCCCCGTTTTATTGTCACTCAAAACTTTAAAAGCGTCTTTCTCAAAACTGTGAAACTGTGTTCAAAGACCTTCGTCAAGATTTCTCGAAAACTATTTAAGCGATCTTAATGAAATTTTACACAGGTTTCCGAGGAACAGTTCACAAGGACTTGGACGACGGATTTGTTTCTTTTTTTTTTTCAATTACAACTCGTTAAAAAAAAATTTAATTTCGTAAAAACCTCCGCCAAAAATTCAACTTTCATTTTTTTTTCTAGTTTAAATTGGCGGATGAGGGGTAAAATTTGAGCGACCAATAACGCGGCAGTATCAGGGACGACAGTACTTGGGGGGTGACCGCAAGGGTACATCGCGTGACGTTGGATTTTTTTTTCAATTAGTTCTTTTGGTATTTTAAATTCGTTTTTTTAATTATTTTTTTTAATTAGTTTGCCAAAGAAGTTTCACTTCTGCCATGACTGTAGGTACTCACTTTGTACGCACGCAATTTTTTTTTCACATTAGAGTTGCCGGAAGTGACGTCACAATGGCAGTTTTTAATTTCCTTTTTTTTTAATTTTAGTAATCCGTTAATAAATGTGTATCTTTAAGAAAATAAAAAGTTTGAATGAAATATTTCATTTTATCTTTCATATGAAAAATAGGCCGTTTTTTCCCGTAGGAAACCCATGTAGCACTCTAAATAAATAAGTTAATAAGATATTTTCCATTCCAGCAAATCATATGCAATTGTATATAAATTTGTATGAATAATAAAAACATCGTGTAAAATACTGAGTTTAAATACGCAGTAAAATTTATTATACCTACCTACGTTTCGTAATGAAATTTTTTTAATTTTTTTAAAGCGCCTAAATAATTTTGAGAGCAATTCCACATATATGTAGATAGTTTTACTATTTTATAACGACAGGAGCTATCGCCATCGTTTTAGAATAGCTCAAAACTTTACTTTCTAAATTTTGGTTTTTAATGTATTATTTATAATATTATTATCGATTTCAACGTAACATCATTTCCTCATTAATTCGTTTTCGTTAATGCTGTTTCATTAGCTAGTGCCCGACTGAAGTGCAAGTCTAACATGATAGAACCATCAGTAGGTAATTAAGCAAATAATTGCTATACCCTGTTTTTTTTCGGTTCGGACTAAATTGACACATGCAAATGTCAATTTTCGAAATAATGATACCAGCTTTTTTGTAATAGTGTTGTATACCGATTTTATGAATACAATACCGGTTTTATGAATCGTAACTTTTTACTTTTACCACATAATTTTATTATTATTTGACAATAGACGAATCTTTTAAAAATCATGGTAACTATGGAGCATCACAGTTATTAAATTTAAACATTTAATAAAGTCGAGGATAAAATAGGTAATGTCTACCGAAACAGAAATTTTGAGTAATTTAATATTTTAACATTTTGACTAACTTAAGGTTGCTTATAACACTAGGTACATTACCTAAGTTTGTAATGTACCGAATATTAATATAAAAAAAATTAATATAATATAAATAATATATTTTATTTTATTGTTTAAGTATTTGATACTAGCTTCTGCGCGCGACTTCGTCGGCGTGGACTCCGCTCCTATTGGTCTTAGCGTGATGATACATAGCCTATAGCCTTCCTCGATAAATGGGCTATCTAACAGTGAAAGCATTTTTCAAATCGGCCCAGTAGTTCCAGAGATTACCGCGTTCAAACAAACAAACAAACAAACAAACAAACAAACAAACTCTTCAGCTTTATATATTAGTATAGATTTTGCTACCTTAACTTTCTTTTATTATTGTTTAGTTTTTTTTTTTTTTTTGTAAATGACATTTTTTTACTTTCGTTAAGTGTGTGTATCACCTTAAAGCGAAATAAATGTTTTCATTTCATTTCATTTCATTTCAATTTGCATGTGGTTACTAAGATTAATAAATACTTTAAAAAATAAGTGTTTTTCATTTATCATAAATCTATACATTAACCATACAGGTACATACATTCTATAGGTATGTCTATAGGTACATTACGGTTGTCGCCACATTCTAAAATTTTAAAGACAAAGATTTTTGTAATTATTACTGAAAAACGATACTAGATTGTAAATTACGTAAATTTACGGTAGTGGCACATCACTATTAATGATTCGCAAAAAACTAGCAACACAGCTTATGTCAATTTAGTCCGTACCGAAAAAAAACGGAGTATAGATATATCTAACGGCAAGACGTCTACATGGCACGGTTTCGCAGTTCAAAATATTTTTATACACATTAGTCATCGTTATGTACCTATATACATTAAATGAACAGCAGTAGGCGTATATACTGCGATACGTATATCGATTTGTGTTTATGAATATGTTTGTATGTATGTGATTTTTACTTTGCAGAATAGAGCTTTTCGCGGTATTATAAGTCTTGAAGCTCGAGTCTCTTTGCGGAATGTTTTTCATAGGAAGATTGGAAGAATTGCATCTAAATATCGATTATTTTATCACTACATAGTATAAAACAAAGTCGCTTCCCGCTGTCTGTGTGCTTAGATCTTTAAAACTACGCAACGGATTTTGATGCGGTTTTCTTTAGTAAATAGAGTGATTCCAGAGGAAGGGTTATATATATAGTACATTCATAATTTAGTAGAAGAACACTGTCTTATCATATACACCTGATAGCGATCGTTACTCATAGTAGGGAACATATCCGCCAACTTGCAGTGGAGCAGCGTGGTGAAAAAAAAAAAACAAACAAATGAACAATTTTTTTTAGCTTAAACTTTTAAGTTTTGAATTTATATACGGTTCATAGCCGCATGAATATCGCCCGTATTTTTATAAAAAACCTTAACTTATATTGTTTTCTCCTCAAAAAACTATAATTATATCGAGTGATAGTTGGTAAAACAATACACATAATATTATATACATAAATCTCGTGTCACAATGTTTGTCCTCAATGGACTCCTAAACCACTTAACCGATTTTAATGAAATTTGCACACCGTGTGCAGTTTGAGCCAACTTGAAAGATAGGCTATATTTTATTTTGATATAGGTAATTATTATATTTAAGAAAAAAAAATAAAGCGGTACGAAGTTCGCCAATTCAGCTAGTAATATTATAAAACCCTAAGCTTTTTCCGCAGTTAGCCGGCTACGCTCCATTTACCATTCGGTTCCTGAATATCTCCACGTCATTTTCCATTCTCAATAATTCATGTATGGTAATGTGTGTATGAGTGTCATTGAACCGTAATGTTCTCACATAGCGTGTCGTTAAGGTGAGTTCGAGAAAAAGACGTTTCTGCCTTATCAGATACTAGCTTCTGCGCGCGACTTCGTCGGCGTTTACTCCGCTCCTATTGGTCTTAGCGTGATGATACATAGCCTATAGCCTTCCTCGATAAATGGGCTATCTATCACTGAAAGAATTTTTCAAATCGGCCCAGTAGTTCCAGAGATTACCGCGTTCAAACAAACAAACAAACAAACAAACAAACAACCAAACAAACAAACTCTTCAGCTTTATATATTAGTATAGATATTTAAATCGACTAGCCCGTTCGTGCAGCTTGCAATGACCCTTCTTCCTGTTTCGGGTTTTGTGTATTATATTTTACTAGCGACCCGCCCCGGCTTCGCATGAGTGCAATGCTGATACTAAATATACTATAGAATGTCTTTATATGCAACGTTCACAGATTTTTTGTCATTAAACAATACAAACATGTTTTCTTTAGATGTTATTCTTGAAAGAGCGACATATACATAAGTATTTAATTAGAAATGTGAAAAACACTCAACGCTCCAGTCTAAGCCCGCAACGTTGCAAAAAAATGTGTTTGTTTACGACATCACAGTCATTAGAAACCTCTAAATTTATCAGTGTTTCTCTACGATATTATGCATGTATTATTCATATAAACCTTCCTCTTGAGTCACTCTATCTATTAACAATAACTGCATCAAAATCCGTTGCCTAGTTTTAAAGATCTAAGCACATATAGGGACAGACAGCGGGAAGCGACTTTGTTTTATAATATGTATTGATGTGAACATTTATTATAATGTATAATATTTATTAAAATGTGTATGTGACGACGCGTTGGCGTAACGGTCACAGCACTTGTTTGTAGCTATTGCACTGGCGGTTGCGTTTTCAATCCCAGCACATGACAAACATTTGTATTGGTCATACAGATGTTTGCCGTGGTTCGGGCGTTTGTACAGTCCTTGCAGTGGGTCTCCCCACCGTGCATCGGAGAACACGTTAAACTGTCGGTCCCAGTTGTAATCATGTACGCCTAATAGCGATCGTTATTCATTACTCATAGTATATATCCGGCAACCCGCATTGGAGCAGCGTGGTGGATTAAGCTCTTATCCTTCTTCTACATGGTTAAGATGCCTATGCCCAGCTGTGGGATATTACAGGCTGAAGCGTTACTAAAATGTATATACTTTTGTATCAATCAAGTTGCATATAGCGTATAGAATACTTCATAAAAAATTTATAATTTGTGAATACCGCGGTATTGTGCCCGTCAGCTTTTCCATAAGACACAGGCATTAATAAGCCTATCTAGGGAACAGAAGACTGATCTTTACATTAAAAAAAAAGTGTATGTGCGATTCACACACGATAGAAGTGAAACTTCTATGGCAAACTAATTTAAAAAAAAAACTTATTTAAAATTAGCGGCTTGCAGCGCGACCGGCTCGTCCTTCCCTGTCTTTTTGCCGTTGCATCCGGTTTAAAATCACAACGATTCTAAAGAGTTTCACTTAAAAAAAATTTAAAAAAACTTTCTTTCACTTATTCCAATGTCGATAAGTTCAAGTTACTAATAGTCCAAGTAAAATACGTTATTTCTATGAAAAATATATCTGCGGTCATAAGCCGAGTACCTTGACCTAATTAGATCAATAGGTTTTGAGAAAATCTCATAAACACAGAATGATTTATCTGTTAAAATAATTAGCAGGCATTGCAAGAACTGCAAACTCTTCGACTCATTCAGTCACACATGTTACACATGTACATGAGAAGATGTAATAATTATAGACACTCTATATGTGGGTTAATATACTCGTATAGGTATATCAGTACTTAGTTTATTGTATTCAACAGTAAAACTCATTTCTTTGCAGGAAAACAGTGCAGTACAATTAATCAAAGGTTAATTCAACTTAAATTTTTTAAGAAAAAAGGAGTTGTTATGTTGTTGATAGATATGTTGTTTTGTAAATTTTGATGAATTATTTTTCAATCGAAATCTGGTGCTTGCCTTGTGGTCCCATTTGAATTTGGACGAGACGTAACGAGTTTTTTTTTTTTTCATTTAATCCTAATAATGTGTAGGTAATTAATTGTCTATTTTCTACTACCTATGTCTGTCGATGTAAATTCAAGTCGTTTTTGGAGTTTATTCCTTAGGAATCGATTTTCATATAACGCCCTCGGTATGAAAAAAAAATGAGGTATAAAATCTATTGAACGAATGACCTCGTTACGTTATTTTGCCTTTCACTTTTCAGGTGAGAATATTATGTTGCTCCAACGCCATCTATCAGAAACTAAGAAAACGTCGTCTATGGTCGATTGATCGATAGATGGCGTTATTTGATTAGTTTATTTACCATTTGACATGGTATTAATCTTTTTTCTTAGACTAGTAAGCCTTTTTTGCCTATTTAGACAATCGATCTGAAGAAGTAAACACCAGTCGTGCGTCGGAGCTGACACAGACTTTTTTTTCGTTTGTGTGCAAAACAAATTATTAACCTGTATTTCAATGAAGAAGAACTCAATTGACTCTACCTTACGCACACACTCGTACAATATGCTAACAAGCTTGAGACTTGAAACATCTACAGTAACTTAGTCACCGAACACAAGAAGTAGATACGATAAGAAGGGCATTATTTTCATTCAAGGTTCCCCAAATTATTGTTCATTTACGACTTTACGAAGATAATAGAGTGTTCAAAGACTGTGTATAGGGCATTCTGTGATAATTCATAGCGGGAATAGCGCCTTCGGGAGTGTTGAAATGTTCTGGAACTACGTACATTAGCGCGATAGCGTGCGAGACGAAATAAACTTTAAGATATCTCGTATTGTAATAACGAAGGCAAATGTATCTTCTTAATTATATGCTTTTCGAAATAAAGAAGAAATAGTCATTGTGTTTGCTCGCAAACGAAAAACAATCGACTTCAATTACATCTACCAGTAATACAACTTAAGTAGACGAAAAAAATAGTCTGCAGATATATTTATGTACATAATTAGAGATAGTTGGCGCAACGGTCACAGCACTGGTTTGTGGCTCTTGCGCTGGTGGCTGCGGATTCTATCCCCGCTCATGACAAACATTTGTATTGGCCATACAGATGTTTGCCGTGGTCTGGGTTTTTGTGCAGTCTTTGTGGGTCTACCTACCGTGCCTCGGAGAGCACGTTAAGCCGTCGATCCCGGTTGTTATCATGTACACCTTACTTACTTTACTCATAGTAAGTAATATATCCGCCAACCCGCATTGGATCAGCGTGGTGGATTAAGCTCTGATGCTTCTCCTACATGGGAAAGAGGCCTATATCCAGCAGTGGGATATTATAGGCTGAATCAAAATAGTACATAAATTACCGCCTTAAATTGCGATTTTTTTCTATAATAGTAACGCAGAGTACATTAGCTTCATTTCCTACTCAAATAAATACAAACGTTTATATCTCTGACTCGAAAAATGACAAGCAGAGTAATGGTATACACACATAAGACCCTTGTTTTAGTTACTTTAATTTTTTATTTTCAGTATGAAAATCATGGTAACCTAGTAACCGTGGCATAATTTAAGAACGGCAGACAGTGGAGGCTTACTGCTGGCTTTGAAATACACAGGCAGAAGACGGGCAGCAGCGTCTTCGGTGCGACAAAGCCAGCCCTGCGGTCACAACCCGCCTGCCCAGCGTGGTGACTATGGGAAAAGCACATAAGTTAACGACATTTTTTGGCGCGAACTTGTGGAGCCGCTAACGCTGGAGCAGGTGTATCCTGGAGTGGAGACCGCGTGTTGGCAAACGTTGTGTAGGACGTCCTCCGTCCGCTGCATCGACGATCTATGTAAGATCGCCGGTGGTGGCTGGAAGAGGACTGCGGAGAACCAGAACGTTTGTCTCGAACTTGTGAAGGCCTATGTCCAGAAGTGGACTTCGAATGACGCTTCGAAAGTGCTCTAGGGAATCTATACTAATATAATAAAGCTGAAGAGTTTGTTTGTTTGATTGTTTGTTTGTTTGTTTGTGTGTTTGTTTGTTTGTTTGTTTGTTTGTTTGTTTGTTTGTTTGTTTGTTTGTTTGTTTGTTTGAACGCGCTAAACTCAGGATCAGCTGGTCCGATTTGAAAAATTCTTTCAGTGTTAGATAGCTCATTTATCGAGGAAGGCTTATAGGCTATGTGTCATCACGCTAAGACCAATAGGAGCGGAGTCCACGCCGACGAAGTCGCGCGCAGAAGCTAGTATTGAATAAAGTTATTTTTGATTTTGATAGACTTTTTTCAACAAGGGAGAAAGCTAGACAGCGGAGTCTTACTAATATAATACACTTGTAATATGACACGTTAAAATACTAAAAGCATTGGATGTTATTTTAATACATTGTTTAATAAAATCAGTCGCGCGCCCGTTGTCGATCCCATCTGTATTTACCGAGCGGTCGGAGATAAAACGTTGGATTTTCCCGAAGGTACATTTACTGCGAGATGATATATTACATTGTATGTTATTTATTGCTTTCCTCGCTAAATATAATAGGTTTTATCTTCGTTGTACACTTGAATATTATTCTTATACATTGTACCTTCTTTCGACCGTGATTTTCTTTTATTCTCGTTTTTGTGAACATATTATTTGGAAGGTTTACGAACTTTTTAAATGAAAATTTGATTAAGGGTTTTTCAAATTATACATACCAATAAATAAGATAGTGTTCTAGTGTATAATACAGTAGATAATAATGTAATATAAAGTGTAAGAGATTAGTGTGTATTAAAAATATAGAAACACTAGCTCCTGCGCGCGACTTCGTCGGCGTGGACTCCGCTCCTATTGGTCTTAGCGTGATGACACATAGCCTATAGCCTTCCTCGATAAATGGGCTATATAACACTGAAAGAATTTTTCAAATCGGCCCAGTAGTTCCAGAGATTACTGCGTTCAAACAAACAAACAAACAAACAAACAAACAACCAAACAAACAAACTCTTCAGCTTTATATATTAGTATAGATTAAATTCTTTAAAACTATATGACCCTCGAAGTTTTACATACAGATGTAAAACTTCGAGGGTTTGTTTGTTTTCTTATTCACTACTTTTCTATTTGATACTTTTCATCTCATTTTTCATCAAAGGTTAAGTTCATCATGTAAGTGTTTTATTGTATGAGTCTGTAATTGGTGGCTCGGATGATATCGATGTTTAGTGATGTAGGTAATTGCAAAATTCTTCAATTATTTATTCTTTTATTGAATTTTTCGTTCGACTTTATACATCAAATGAATGAATTGATACTGTATCCAATCAAAAGTGGTCATATTTTTTACTGAATAAATGATATTTAATTTAAATTCATTAATTATGTTAATATAAGACTAGCATATGTATTTATTGAGCTTCATAAAATTAGCGCTTATCTACACAAAGGTTTTAAAAGGTGTTAAATTAATAATTATAATTTTCGTGAAAAATAAAACATAAAATATAATATAATATATAAGTTTTATTACATATTTACAATTAGCAAAAAAAAAACTTTATAAAAATATCACATAAATACATCGTTCGAGAGCGGTGTTTCGAGTTATTATTTCAAATGTCATAGTACGCTCTATATATTCATATAAAAATGTACAAATTTAACTTTAGTCCTTACTGTCGAGTATTACATGTTATTGAACACATTTAGCATAAGAACAGAGAGTTTGGGCTTAGTGGTGTCCGTAGTAGCCGAGTCCACCATAGCCGAGACCATTCCCGTAGCCTAAACCAGAATAGCCACCGTAGCCGCTGACAATGGGAGAGCTGTAGTAGCCACCGTGGCCACCATAGCCGCCATATCCACCTGTAGACAAACATGGGTTAAATTTAAAAATATTCTATAATTCTTCTATTGCTATAAATTTGAAGAAGAGAGAAGGGGTATCCTCTCCTACGTGTCGAGAAAAAGGCTTATGTGGCAGTTTTAATTTTTTACTTGTATATATGTATATGTTGTATATTCTTATAAGTATTGAGTAATTTTATTCGTTATATCCGCCAACCTGCATTGGAGCAGCGTGGTGGATTAAGCTCCGATCCTTCTCCTACATGGGGAAGAGGCCTATGCCCAACAGTGGGATATTACAGGCTGAATCGATCGATTAGTTATAATAATCATTCTTATTTGTCAAAATTCTAAAGAAAAAAGAAGCCTTAAAAATACTTTGGCTTTTGAGTCTTATAAGAAAATCCGACTATTTTTCCTTTTAGGTGTATAATCTAATATGAAAATATTACTTTAATTTTATCATGTCTTGTTAATTTCATTAGTTCATTAAAACTTATCTTTAAACTCATCAGGGAATTTCAAAACTGGTTCAAACGGACATTGAGATAAAACAATTAATGTGTTCAATTAATAAATCAATTATAAATTATAAAACTGAGTTAACAGTTTAATTCCAACGTTGATATATTTAGTGAAATGTTTCAACAAATGTTATTGAATTCGGTACAAAATTTAACTTTTACTAGCTGACCGGCAGAAGTTTTCTTTTCTGCACTCAACTGCATGAAGTTGAAATATTCGTTACCTTTGTTCATTTGTAATTCAACAAGAGCCTTTTACAAATTAATTATTATTTATTTATCTATTCTCGAGTTTAGCTCCAAGCAACACATTTAGCCATTCATTGTTATTAATAAAAAATATTGTTTCGTGTAGTAACTCACCAAGACCAGAGTAACCACCAAGACCGTATCCGCCATATCCACCATATCCACCATATCCGCCATATCCGCCATAGCCGCCATAACCGCCGTGAGTGGTGGTGTAGGCCACCTTGCTGACAGCTACGGGTGCAGCTGAAATTGATACCAATTGTTAAGAATGTTACAATATGATTAATGAGATTCTATCAAGCACTCTATTCTGTAAGTGGTGAGACCGAAATTCTTCTTAAAACTACATATTTCGTCAGGTTATTTTGTTTTACTATCGAGCAATAGATCAAGAAGAAAATATGGGACTTTAAATCATGGCAGTGCTAGTTCCAATTTACGCAAACTACTCAAGCATCCCAGTTTATAAAATATTATGCATTAACAATCTAATTATTGTACCAAATATGTAATTGGTATTATATATAAACATATATTAGAACTAGCTGTGCCCCGCGGTTTCAAACGCGTTAATTTGAAAAAAAATAGCCTATAACCTTCCTCGATAAATGGGCTATCCAACACTGAAAGAATTTTTCAAATCGGACCAGTAGTTTCTGAGATTGGCGCGTTCAAACAAACAAACAAACTCTTCAGCTTTATAATATTAGTATAGATGACTAAAGACGGACCATTTTTCGGTTAAATTTATTATGAGTCATATTCCAGTTCAATGAGTCGAAAGGGCAGTACCTAAGTAGCGTTCGAACAGGCGTAGGTACGAATAAAAAAGAATGTCCAATACGAAGGTCGTCTAATAATTCCTCTAAAAAACCGTATCGCGTGACTATCTATTGTTGCTTGTAAGATGCAAAAAATATCATCCATTCACTGAATATTTCCTCACGACATATTAAACGTAGAAATTTAGAAAAAAATATCTTATTATATTTGAGTTATTGTTAATTAAAAAATTTAAATTAAAATATTCGATGTTTGAACAGGAATAACGTTGAATTTTTATAGAGCAAAATTGCTCTGTACTACCTTAACTTTAGAAGTAAATATTAAGACTTTTTGTAGTACAAAAATTTGATGTTTTATTTAAATGAAAATTTTAGTAGCAGTAAAAACAGATAATATTATCGCGTATTTTTTGTAAATGAACAAAAAAGTAACACGAAAAACTAACTTAATTAATTATTATATTATTATTTAGTTTATATTTAAAGAAAAGTCCACTAACAATAAGGAAATAATAATAGCATTAACGTCTTGTGTGCCAAGGATTTTGTTGTTCCCACGTTTGATTTAAATGCCCTGTGACACTGTAAATCGACAAGCTACCTAAATGTACGTATACCTGCTAATTATAGATATAATTATCTATCTACGTGTGAATTTAGTGCATTGTTTCAGTAATCATTCGAACTTTGTTTAAAATTTGATTTATATCAATTGGAGGCAACGACAATTTATTGTTTTTTTTTTTATGTAACTAGGTTGGCAAACAAGCGTGCGGCTCACCTGATGGTAAGACCGTAGCCTATAGACGCCTGCAACACCAGAAGCATCGCAAGCGCGTTGCTGACCCTATCACCGATCCCCCCCAGGAGCTCTGGTCACCTTACTCACCAACAGGAACACAATACTGCTTGAAAACAGTATTATTTAGCTGTTGTCTTCTGTAAGGTCGAGGTACTACCCCAGTCGGGCTGCTCCATATTTTGAGCAGGAAATTTCCTGCTGGGCACAGCCTACCTCAGTTTAAATATTGTTTATTTTGACTATTTTTTATCACTTTAGAGAATTTACGAACACAAACTTTTGAAAAAGAACATCGAAGCATAGTTTTAGTTACTCTTTGTTAGTCTATGTATAAAATATTTTGTAAAAGTGGCGTATTGTAAGTAATTATCGAGTTTACTTGAAAACTACTTGTTGAACGGTAATAAGTAATAACCATGTATAATTGTATATGACCAATGCGTATTATCCACAGAGACATTCATTTAGTTCAAGCATTGTTACAACACAATCATAGGCAAATGAGCAATGTAATCAAAATTTCCAGGATTTGTCAACAATATTAGTTGGCGTGTTCGCGAATGACATCTGTCAAATTGTTCATTCCTTACTACGTTTAGAAGACAACGAGCGTTTGCTTCTACTATAAATCTTCTGGAATGGTTCCAAGTTTCAAAGCTATTTTATTGCACCGCTAATTTTGCAATGTATCTTTTGTTTGTTCACTTTGATTCCGATCTTTAAAATTTATAAGGCGGTTCAAAGTTTAATCGGTTGAGAGGATTCTCTTATTTAACAAGTTTCATTTGTAATTGCTTCTGAGAATCGAGCTTAGATATCCGATTGCTATTATAGTGCTATTAACAGGCGATGTTGTGCCATTTCATTAAAATTCGGAAGAATTTGGATACAGTTGTCCAAACGCAGTGTGGGACGTCCTCCGGCCCGCTGGACCAACGATCTACGTAAGATTGCCAGTATAGGCTGGAAGATTATTGTGGAAAACCGGGATGTCTGGCGTGAACTTGGGGAGGCTTATGTCCAGCAGTGGACTGCAATAGGCTGAAGTGATGATGATGAGTGATGACTGTACCCACATATCGTGACTTCGATTGATATGAATACGATTTACTTTAAAATTTATTTTATGCAAACTTTGTATAATATTATTAAGAAACTTTTTTTTCTAATATTAGTATAAATTTGTGCATTGTTCTCAAATTCATTTTAAGACAAAGTATACAATTAAATTGCCAAGAAAATCGTATTTAAGCCATGAAAAACTGCTCAAGGCTCGGCTAGTGAAAGGTCAATTTAAAGTTGCACTGGACTGCGGATGGTCTATTGAAATAGGTATATTAAGATTATTTTATTTGAAGTTTTTAATGAAGTCTAAGTGCTAATTGTGGTACTTTTTAAACGCTTTTAAATTTCAAAGAACCGGATTTATGGTGAAGCGATCCATGTAGTCGGAAAACGTTTTGCAATTTATAATTCTCGGTTCGAAATAATGTTTCATAGTTGGGAGTTTACTCGTTAAAAGTTACTCATGGCTAATACTGTTTTAAATTAGTAACGTCCTTTCAGATTCACAGTAACAAACATTGAAATAATGAAACATAAGGAAACATTGAATTTTTAGTGTTGCTGAATGATTTTGATTTACCTTTGCATTACATAGACTATTATTATTACCTACTTTATACTTTAAGACATCATGGCTTATAGAAATATCCAATCTGAACACTATTGTTGTCAATATGATGTTCACTTATATTGTTATGTCTGTTCGTAATGCTTACCGTATCCGCCATATCCTCCGTAGCCTCCATAGCCAAGTCCGCCATAGCCAGAGGCATAGCCGAGGCCATGTCCACCGTAGCCGAGGCCGCCATAGCCAAGACCACCGTAGCCGAGGCCGGACAGACCACGCTTCTCGGTCTTCTTAGCCTCTTCAGCGCTGACCGCTGCGACGGCAAGGGCGACTACGATCTAAGAGAAAAAAAATATAATATTTTTCAAAGTAATTAAATGTTAATTTAGGAATAAAAGTTTGATATCTTTAATTGAATTTAAGGGTGAAATAATTGCTTCCTTTCTGATGATAAGTTAACAAAACTTTTCAATGTTTGGACATCTAAAAAAGACGAGTTACATTAAGTTGTAAGAAATATACAAATCCTAAATAATTTATATTTTTATTTATGTAATTAAGTATCAAAGTTGTCAAATATACGAGAAAACAATTTTAAGAATTCTTTTCAATTAAGGTTAAAACAATTAAGGTTATATTAATTTTAATGAATTCATTGCTGAGTTTTAATATACAATATGCCTGAATGTCTACTTTTAGTTACAAAACCCCATAGGTCATGAGGTAGTCAGGCATGAAACATTGTAATTACCTATACTTAAGAACCAAGTGCAGACCTAGATGGCGTAATCATCGAATACAATGAAATTGTCGGACTCGGTCTATTGTTGTTTGTTTTACGCTGCCCTTTATTGTTATGGATTTAGCAAGAAATATTTACAGTGACATTAACCATATTATAATACTAGCTGACCCCGCAAACGTTGTTTTGCAATATATGATATTCACCCCCGCAGCCCTCTCTTGTGGGTGGAATTTGGTAAAATCCGTTCTTAGCTGACCTCTACTCGGCGAAAGGAATTTTCCTACCTTTCAAGCCTCTACGCCTTATGGTTCCAGAGATATCTTGATAAGTCAATATATGGGTGGAAATCTTTTTTATATATTATATAGATAGATTTGTATTTCGTGTTATTTCTTTGATAATGATAATGGAATTTTTAATATTATTGTATATTAAATTCAATGTATGTAATATTTTTCTCAGTGATGAGGAAACTCGGGAATTCGCGTAATTGTAGTCAAGAAGTTTGTCTAAAAGTATCAACTTCGAAGTCTGCATTTGTTTTTAATTGAATCTTTATTGGGAGAGGGTGTAGAGTGAAAATGAGACTTAAAAAAATGTTAAAAATTATAGAGACTCGTAAATGCTGATACGAAATGATCACGATTTAGCCTGTAATATCCCACTGCTGGGGATAGGCATCTTTCTCAACGTCGGAGAAGGATTAGAGCTTAATCCACAATGCTCCTCCACTGCGGGTTGGCGGATATAAAATCAATTGTAATAGAATCGGTTGTTCTTCAAATTTGTTCATATTATTTAATGTAGCAAAATATTGTTTTGTTTGCTTGAAATCAAAAAAAATACTAATTACGTTAATATAGATAAATTATTATTGTAACAACCTACCTAACCTAGACAGGTGACAGATTACTTCGTTTCGCAAATATTACCGTAATATGGTACCGTAATAGGGTAACTAGTAATTTTGTACCAAGATCGATTTGTACCGAAGTAATCACCTATCATTAAGTCTCATATTAAATTAAAGCTCGTTTAAATTGTTTACTTATTGTACGTTTCGTAAAAATACAAGAAAAAATAATAATTAACGCTGCCATTGTTCGCAACGATAATGAATAATTCAGTTTTTCAAGCCGGAAGACTTTTCATAAAAAAGGTACAAGTCTAATAAAAAAATTTTTTGAATGAAAAAACAATTTAATATTGATATTATTAGTAAATTTAATATATTTTATTATTTAATATTCTTACCAAGAATTTCATGTTGATGTTGTTGGTATGACACTGTGCGAGTGACTGATGCCAGGTGAAGCAGGGTCCAGCTTATATACTAACCGCGTGCGCGGACCAAGTGTGTGAGGTTAAGATTATTGAGAAGTTTTTCGTCGTCCAAGGATAATAACTACGGAACTCAAATCGGAGGGTTGGTTAATAGTTTTACAAAAGTGTAGCGTTGTGTGAAAATGATTCATTCACTTTGATAATTAATTCCGTTACGTACAAAAGGTATTTGAATGTTTTATCTATAGGTACTAATATTAAAAAGGGGAAAGATTTGATTGTTTGTTTGCGTTGAATAGACTCCGAAACTACTGAACCGATTTGAACAATTCATTTACTGTTGGGAAGCTACATTATCCACCAACCCGCATTGGAGCAGCGTGGTGGATTAAGCTCTGAACCTTCTCCTACATGGGGAAAGAGGCTTATGCCCAACAGTGGGATATTACAGGCTGAAGCGTTATACATTAGAATAACACATAGGCTATAATTTTTAAAGATAATGTATGAAATGTCCAAAATATAACGATAATTGTCAAGTAAGTCGGAAGAAATCTGCCATCTGCGAGCTATTTTGGCGTACGCTGCAAAAACTGTAGAGTTTACACGTATATAATGTAGAAGAAAAATGTTTATCTTAATTAGTTCTACAAGAAAGTCCGCGATAGTACAGACAAAAGAGTACCTACGCCGTTATCGCCAAACAGTGAACCATAAATACAATAAAAATTGATAATATACTTCTAATGCAGTTGAAGTAGCAGTGGGCTGGTCATCTCTGTCGCAGGACCGATGGCCGTTGGAGCAGACGTGTCCTGGAGTGGAGACCGCGTCTTGGCAAACGCAGTGTGTGACGTCCTCCGGCCCGCTGTACCGAGCGACGATCTACGTAAGATTGCCGGTGTAGGCTGGATGAGGATTGCGGAAAACCGGATGTCTGGCGCGAGCTTGGGGAGGCCTATGTCCAGCAGTGGACTGCAATAGGCTGATTTGATTGATTGATTGATTGATACTTCTATTGCACATTTGGTAGTAACAAATTGATTTTTATATCGCAGAACCAATTTTGATGAATTTTGGTACCTATATTGAGAAGATAATAAGCTACTCGAAGTAATTACTAATCGTGCGCAGACGAAGTCGCGGGTATCAGCTTGTGTCAAATATTTTTAATGCGTGCATTCGTGCGAAGTTCGGCGCGTTGACGATCAATTTTTTATTTATTTAAGTTATCTTTATGTGTACTTTATGTTATAAATAAATGCGGTATTGATTCAATCAAGATCCATTGATTGTATGCTAATGTCTTTTTGTATTAGTTCTGTTTTCTTACAGGATATTTTTAATTCAATTAATTGAATCTTCTTAAATGAATATACCATAACAATACACTTGCACACCAAAACAGAAATAATACATATCAGATTGCTTTTAACAAAGTATCATAAGGTACAAAGGACAGCCTTATCGCTGAAAAGCGATCTCTTCCAGGCAACCTAGGGGCCTTATTAAATGATACAAAATTAAAATTAAAAAATGTAATGTTTATAACAACATAATTATGCTCTTTAAATTTTTTTTTTTCGAAAAATAACAAAATAGTAATAAAAAGGCTGATTTTAATTTATAATCATAATTATTAATTTTTTTTTGCTCATAATTGGTAGTTTACATTATCTAGAAGTCCTATGGACGGTGCTAGCTTGAAAAAGCTGTGTAACAGGCCAAAGAGTTATAACCAAAAACAGTTTATTATTACCAAATCAAGACAACAATATAATAATGAAACAAAAACTATGTTATGTTAGTTATACAATTATACATGTACTCTTTGATTAATAAGCCGAAATGTATCATAATGAAGAGTTGTTCTTTTTAATCGAAATTGACGCAGGTTCAAGCTAGTTTAAAAAAATCTCGCTGATAATGAAAAACAATACTATTTTAATGTTTTATACATTATACATTTTACAAATATTAATTATGTAATTTGTGTCTGCTTATTTTTGCGGTGGTGGATACCTAAGTTGTAGGATATATAGGCTAGGCATAGGCTTAATAAATTTCTATAATTTAATACTGAAATTTTCCATATAAGTGCGTAATTGTTCTATGCCCTAAATATTCTTATATATAATTTTATCGACGGAAAACTCAGTAAATTAATTATAAAGTTTAGTATTGAATCCAATAATAATTGTAATGTGTTCGAGATGGTATTAGGAGATTACGGTAGACTTGTTTAAGACCTAGGTTTTACGTAATCCGTTACGATGCTCCCTACACGCGTTAAATGTAACGAATGTAATAAAGGCATTATAATATACTAGCTTCTGCGCGCGACTTCTTCCCCGTGGAATAGGACCAATTCTGTCAAACATGATTTGAGCGAAACTGTAACCGTTTACGCCGTGGAAGCTCTCAAAATGAAAAAAAAACCCGATTTTGAAACATTATTCATTGGTGCTACGCTCCTATTGGTCTTAGCGTGATGATATATAGCCTTCCTCGATAAATGAGCTATCTAAAACTGAAAAAGATTTTCAAATTGGACCAGTAGATCCTGAGATTAGCGCGTTCAAACAAACAAACAAACTCTTCAGCTTTATTATCTATATCTATACTAATATATAAAGCTGAAGAGTTTGTTTGTTTGTTTGTTTGTTTGTTTGTTTGTTTGTTTGTTTGTTTGTTTGTTTGTTTGATTGTTTGTTTGTTTGTTTGTTTGAACGCGGTAATCTCTGGAACTACTGGGCCGACTTGAAAAATTCTTTCAGTGTTAGATAGCCCATTTATCGAGGAAGGCTATAGGCTATGTATCATCACGCTAAGACCAATAGAAGCGGAGTAAACGCCGACGAAGTCGCGCGCAGAAGCTAGTATTAGTATATATTCGGGTTAAGAAATTGTTAGTTATCTCTGGCACATAGCTCAGCCATGCCAATTTTGATCCATCTCTCCGGTCCGGAAACAAAAACATTACATAAGTAATTAAGTACAAACGCCCAAATAAAGGCAAACATCCGTTTTGCCATTAGTAATGGCGTGATCGGGGATCGAAACAGCAATCGCCAGCGCAACAGCCATTATTGTGACCGCTGCGCCAACGCGTCGCACCTTGACCGGTTAAATCGTAGTAAAAACTAATTGGCAAACGCACACTGCGGCTGGTGACCTATCTCACAAGGCCGATTGTCACTGAAGCAGACGTGTCCTGGAGTGGAGACCGCAGGTAGCCAAACACAGTGAAGGACCTCCGGTCCGCTGGACCAACAATGTACGTAAGATTGCCGGTGTAAGCTGGATGAGGATTGCGGAAAACCGGGATGTCTCGCGCACACTTGGGGAGGCCTGTGTCCAGCAGTGGACTGCAATAGGCTGAACTGAACTGAAAAAACTAGATACATAAACAGTCTGTTGTTCGTTGCTAATGTAGGAAATTTGTTCTGTGTTCTTACACCACAATATTACACACCGTTCGATTCGGGAATCGAATGTTATACATAACAATGAAAATATAAGTAAAATTAATTGACGACGCATGCCGTTTCGCGCACTGAAGATTTTTATGTAAGAAAAATAATACACAATCAATCCTGTCTCATTAAGCACCGAACTACAGAACTGTTTATTTATACATTCTAATTGCAAATTTTAGTTTGTTTCAAATCTGGGAAACTTACATCAACTATTAACCCTAGAATAAAAAGTAATCTTGGTAGACATAGTCCATAGTATAGAATGCAGTTTTTCGCAAATGGTAAGAGAGACGTTATAGATATCTTCTGTGATAGTATACCTACCATTAAAAATAAGCTGAGTAATGAGCTCCGTGTATAGATTGTACATTGATTTACCGTAGTTTAAAGTTTGTACTGTAATGAATTTTCCCTTTTTTATATTGTAATGTTTAATTATTATTTTTTTTTACTTCATGTGTTTTAGTATTTTTTATATTCCTAACTTGTGATTTTGCACTATATAGTTAAGTTACCTGTTTAGATTTTTTTTTAGTTCTTTTAATGCATGCTATGTCCACATCCCACCACCACTACCACCACTACAGCCTATCACAGTCCACTGTTGGACATAGGCCTCCACAAGTTCGCGCCCGACATTATGACGCGAACTCATGTGGTTTGCCCATAGTCACCACGCTGGGCAGGCGGGTTGGTGACCGCAGGGCTGGCTTTGTCGCACCGAAGACGCTGCTGCCCGTCTTTGGCCTGTGTTTTTCAAAGCCAGCATGGATGGTTATCCCGCCATCCGTCGGCTTTTTAAGTTCCAAGGTGTTAGTGGAACTGTGTTATCCCTTAGTCGCCTCTTACGACACCCACGGGAAGAGAGGGGGTGGCTACATTCTTTAGTGCCGTAACCACACAGCACATCTAGTAGACTTAATTGTACATACATACTTTATACTTTGTACTTTACTTTATATGTCTATAAACGATTGTAGTCGGTTTTGTGGACTAATAAAAAAAAATCACTGTTTTATTAATTTAATATGTTACAAGTCATGTAAAACATAGATGTAAATTATTCGCAAGTTGGTCTAGAATAGATTCAAATTCTTTGGCTTCAACTGACCAATCTATGACTGTCAAAATGTCAGAAACGATTTTTGTTTATTCTAGAAGGTACCAGAAGCATCACAACCGTGGTGCCAACCCTACGTCCGACCCTCACCAGAAGCTGTGACCATCTCACTCACCACAGAGACACACGACTTCTTGAGTGTAGTATTATTTGGATATTTAGTAGTGATCTCAGATGGTGTAGTAGACTCATGACGTTCAGTAAGAAATTGTTATAATTTTATGCTGAATAAAATGTTTTGATTTTGATTTTTGATCTTCTGTAAGGCTGAGGTACTTCGCAGTCGGGCTTTTCCAGATTTTGAGTAGAATATTTACTGCTGTGCCTTATCCTATAGTACTAATTTACGAAACCTCAATTTATTGGGAGACTGATGATATGACTTTAATGTAATTAGGTAGGGCACAGCAGGAAATTTCTTGCTCAAAATATGAAGCAGACTACTCCAGTCAGGCTAAGTACTAACCACGACCTTACAAAAGATCACAGCTAAATAATACTGCTTTCAAACAGTGTTGTTCCCGTTGGTAAGTAAGATGACCAGAGCTCCTGGGGGGATTGGGGATAGGGTCGGCAACACACTTGCGATGCTTCTGGTGTTGCAGACGTCTATAAGCTGCTGTAATCGTTTACCGTCAGGTGAGCCATATGCTTGTTTGCCGACCTAGTTGTATATGTATATAAAAACTATATTAGTAACTAGCTGACCCGGTGAACTTCGTACCGCCTAACAGTCGATTCTTTAATTTTAATAATTTTTTTAATACTTATTCTGCTATTCGTGACACCGGGTCAGCTAGTAAGATAAAAAAATATATAAAAATTAAAAAATATATATTAAAAATATTGACAAATATTTATATGATACCTACTAACGTCACTTAATTGCCTTCCTGGAACCTCTCCACTAACTCTTAAACTTTAAGGTATAGTATTAAAGTTCAAATTGACTTTTAAGTATTATTACGAATATTTTGTATGGGAATATAGAAAAGTGTTGTTTTTAGACTTTTAATATTCATATTTACGTTTTTATATATTAAATAATGTAAAGTCTTTTTGCTAAGAGCATTGGACTTTATTACACTCCGTGAGACTGTCTTGATCCTAATTACAATATATATTTTGTAATATTGATAAGATAATTTTAAATTAATTTAAATACAGTTTTATGCTTTGTGTCACTCTACACTCCGGATTTACTAATTAAAAGACAAAATACGTACTTAGCAACACTATATGCGTAAAGTTTATTAATTTGAACAGACTTCAACCGATTCTTTTTTTGTTCGATGCGTAATAATTGCCATTTGGTCCCATAATAATTTGATTCTCTAATAATGCGTTTGTACTACCGTCTTCCTACTTTGTCGATGTAATTGAAGGCAGTATTACGGTATAAATTTTTTTTTTAATTTATGCAATTTTTTGAAACAACATAGATTACTCATGCAACATAACATTGATTCTCAGTAGAAACTACATTCCGAATTGGTGGTATTATTAAATTAATAATAATTAATTAACTTAAAAAAAAAGTAAATGCAAATGTGCTTTCAAAATATACTTTAACTAGCTGACCCCGCAAACGTTGTTTTGCCATATATGTTATTAACCCCCGCAAGCCCCTCTTCTGGTTGGAATTTCGTAAAATCCGTTCTTAGCTGACCTCTACTCGGCGAAAGGAATATTCCTACCAAAATTCAAGTCTCTACGCCTTATCGTTCCAGAGATATCGTGATGAGTCAATGGGTGGAAATCTCTTTTATATAAATAGATATATATTTAATAAATAAGTTTTGTATTTAATTTAAATATTTTGTGAATATTACACTGTGTGGAAAATAAACTATGAATGTAGGATGTGGCGCATCATCACCGACGGTCATCCCGTAGGGATTATTTTAATAAGGTCCATAAGGTCGCGGTCAGACAAGCTAATACACACAACAGTCTCGTGGGGGTTCTTGAAAGTTATTAATATAACTTATAATTAAAATGTAGGGACCACGGATAGTGTTACCAAAAACTAAATTGGTTAAGTCATAATGGCAGTAACAGTCTTCTTTGCATGTAACTATGAAAATAACAATACTTTTTTTTTTCTTTTAAATAATATATAATAATATTATCAAACAACAAAGAAATATTTACAAATGCCGTCTTATCGCTAGAAGGTACGTCTTTTCCAGACTACTTGTGGATCTAGGATACGTTATACTAAAAGCGGATTAAGTTGTTTACAAAGAATAACAATAACAATTTTAGAATTGAATGATAATTTTGGGCAATTGCAGTGTGGGACACCCTTCGGTCCACTAGTCCGACGATCTACGTGAGACCACCTGTGATGGCTGGATGAGGACTGCGGAGAACTGGAAAGTTTGGTGCGAATTTCAGGAGGCCTATGCCCAGCAGTGGACTGCGATAGTCTTAAGCGATGATAATGTTTAATGGCCAAAAAAAATTTTTATGGTCACATTGACCTAGAAAAAAAATTACAATAATATCATTAAAATAGCCGCTTTAATCAAGATTTAATGATTTATTAGATAATTGTATGTCATCAATCAAGCTGATGTCAAGTACGTCATCCAGGATTAAGCCTAAGTCTATATTACATATATGAATGAACTAAGTTAACATTTTAATAATGGTGAGTGTAGACTTAGCACTACTCTATTTTTCTGTCACGAGTTCGATTCCCGAACGAAATGGATATTTGTGTTTTTACAAATATTTGGTTTCCGGTCTGGATCTATGTCCTTGCGAATCTTTCCTCTGTGGCTCGGAGAGCACGTTTATCTGAACCAAACAATCTATTATTTATATTTTTTATCAAAACATCCTATCCTATACATCAAAAGTGGAATTGTTAAATGAATTAAGGTTCCTAACCCTTCGATGACGATTTGAAGAAGATTGCTGGTAGTTACTATAATAATCTCTATAATATATATAAATGAATCGCTGAATGTGTTGCTAAGCGCAAATCTCGAGAGCGGCTGAACCGATTTCGCTAATTCTGTTTTTATAATATTCCTTAAACTACGAGGATGGTTCTTACGGAGAGAAAAATTTAAAAAAATCCTGAAAAAGTCTAAAAACAACACTTTTCTATATTCCCATACAAAAGATTCGTAATAATACTTGAAAGTCAATTTGAACTTTAATACCATACCATAAATTTTAAGTGTTAGTGAAGGGGTTCCGGGAAGGATAAGTATTAAAAAAAATAACTGTTAGGCGGTACGAAGTTCGCCGGGTCAGCTAGTACCTAATAAATAAATATCTAAACAAATACACACGCGGTCGTCTGTTCCTAAAGTAAACAACATAATGCTTGTGTTATAGGTAACAGCCAACTAGTCTAGCTACATTTTTTTTTCGATAAACATACTTATAAATAATACTTACATAAATATATAAATGAATTAGAAAGCAGGGTCACCACGAACTGCGCCAACGGGCTAGTCACTGGATGGCGAAAGTGAGGAATCGGGTCTTGTGGCGATGCCTGGGAAGGTTTACGTCCAGCGTTAAACTGTAGTGTAATAGATTAATGATGTAATTCTTCTGCTATATGAAGAGATGGTCGTTTCCCAACAGTGGGCGATTAAAAAGCTGATTCAGTCTTTTTTATTATTTTATATTTCAGTCTTTATATTCGATTAACGATTTTCTAGCAGACAGCACGCCTTGGGAATGATGTGATCGCCGCCAGGCTATTTCAACCAATAAAATTATTGTTAATTTCAATCTAATTTGGAAAAAAAGACATTACGATAGAAAAAAATAATTATATTCCCGCTGAGTTTCTTCCGCCAGTTCTTCTCAGGTCAGAGGCTTCTTCTTTCCTAACTGGTAGTAGACTCATGGCGTTCAGTAAGAAATTGTAATAATTTTATGCTGAATAAAATATTTTGAATTTGAATTTGAATATCAGTCTATTTACATAGATTCAATATTGATACTGTGTCAAGTTCACTTGTATGAGTGAAAGTTATTCGCGGATGTTCGTTAATATTAGTCAGAAATGGCATAATTTTTTACTCTTAATAAGCTATTGCGTCAATATCGAAGCTTATGTTGAAATATCCTGTTCAAAACTTTAATAAAACGTTATTCTGTGTATGTCCTTATTGATTAGAAGAAAAGAAACGTATTTTTATAGTAGAAAATGGAGCTAGAGAATCGTCTGTGATAGTTCCAAATAGTCATTTCCTTAGTAACCTTGAATAGTTTTTGATAAAATGATATATTTTTTAATGAAATTGCTTGTATTTTGTGTAGTATTATGAATAAAGTTTTTGTACCATTTTTTTGCTCTGCTTTTTGTCCACCGATAACGAAACAACTCACTCTTTTAGAGACAGGACGGGCATTTGTACTTTTTTTCTTGTGTTTATTTTTGTAAGGTGAGGTGGGGTAAGTCAAACATAGTTTTCTGTTGGACAGCTTATATCGGATTTAATGACTAAACTGTTTAACCTATCTTTGAGTTGACAATGAAGCACATACGAAAAAATCTTATGTTTTTATGAAATAATTAATAAATTCCAATTGATGTGTTCTGAACATATATTTTTAAAAAAATATTTAGGTAGGTAAAACTGTTAGTCTTCCCCCAGGTCTGGGGTAAGACTAACAGTTGCACTCTTTGGTGCAAAATATGGACTTTATGCACTTTCCGAGACAAAATCACATTTCTTCAAATATGTTCAATTAAATTTAAACTTTATTACCTTGGAATACAGTTTATTTTAGCAGTATTTTTTGATTATAACAATTTGGGGCAAGACTAACATAATATCGCAATCAGATGTACGAAACCTTTTTTATAATTTAGTATGTATATGTTAGTCTTGCCCCAAATTGTTATAATCAAAAAAATACTGCTAAAATAGACTGTATTCCAAGGACTTACGACAAAGACAAAATTTATAAAATAAATGAACAGAATCAAGGAAAACTTGACTTTGGTTTTGCTGGGATCCTTGCTGAAACTAGTTTCATCCAAGTTCCAAATTTGTTCAGGCTTATCGTGTAGCTCCAGCTCGTCCAAGGTATTTTTCAATAAATCAAAGTATGAGTAAATAACCGACGGGTTACATGCTTTTTTACGCGAATTTTCCACGGCTTGAGGTTTCTTAACCGACAAAGCATGCCGCTTTTTAAATGATAAAAACCAGTCTTCTCCTGGCGTACCGTTTTCAAAATTATTAGGGATATTATTTTTGGCAATATATTGTCCAACAAGCTCAAATGTTTCTTCTCTGGTGAGACCTAATCCATATTTTTCCATAATATGTAAGTTTTTGGCTAATTTTTTCTCTGTCTCTGCACTAAGAAACGTACTTCTTCCTAAAGAGTCAGATTTTAATCCATATCTACCGTAGACTCGGGCTACTATGGTTGGTCGGGGAATTTTGTATGCCAAAGAAGCTCTATAAGCTGACAACTCGCCGTTCTTAACTTTTTCCACTGCTTCTAATAATTGTTCTCTACTATAGGAAGCCGCTCGATCGGTTTTTCTTATATAATTTCGTACCATCTTGCATTATTCTGTAACGAAAATATGAGTTGCGTTTATATTGTAAAAGGATAATCGACTGAACTGAATTAAAAAAAAAAAACGGGCAATTACGAGTTGGAGTCGTGCACTGAGGCCAAATTATTATTCACTATTTACAAATCAGCCTGTATGAAAACGTTACCATCCTTATTTTTCAGCCAATTAAAAACAAGGATTGTATCGGAGCAATTTTATTTTAATTTTAATTGGCTTCCGTCATCACTTTTATTTTATTTAACCTCAAATTATTTGTCTAGGTACCACAGTAAAAAAACCTCAACTGAAAGGTTTATTACATCTGATTTGGGGGAAGACTAACATACGTTAGTCTTTCCCCTAAAAAAGTGTTAGTCTTGCCCCACTTGGATTTTTTTAGGTTAAGTTTTTGTTTCGTAGAAAATTCAAGCAAATCGTTTGTTTTACAGTCAATTAATATAGTATGTTAGAAGCGAGTATTAATATAATGGTACTTACATTCAGAACACTTCAATTTGATCACTTTTTAATGGCAAAATGTAAGCACATGTAGGCACTCAACCGCTTTCCGAAAAGTTTGACGCGTATGACAGATTTAATTTTGTTATGTTGGCACTATTGTCGCGTGTCAGCGACATCTATGAACTGAGCTGAGAACTTTTACGACTGTACTGTTGTACCGACATCGTGGCATTGGGAATTACGCTATACATATCGAGATATTTGTGAATGTTATTCTTGCCCCGGTGATAGTCTTACCCCATCCCACCTTACCTATACTTTTTACTCCATAGTAAGTCGTTTTTGTATTTATGACACAAAATCAAAAATAAATATTTTCAAGTCAAAATATAAATCTAATAATATCTTACAAATTTTACAATTGAAACGTCATATTTTAAGATTAAAAGCCGCTAAAATAATATTTAATTACTAGAAAAGTATAATAGTTCTCATTACAGTGGCGTAGCGTGCCTTGGAGGGGCCCTGTATCAAAATTAGTTGGGGGCCCAAATGTGAAAAAATGAATGGTAAAGATTTTCGAAAATGTTTTTTATTATCATATCAAAATTTTCGACCCAGCGGGATTCGAACCCGCACCTTCCCGACAATCCGTGTCCGGTGCTCTAGCCGTTAAGCTACGGGCCTATACCCCGCGGAATCGAAAATCTTGACATGATTTTATTCGGTTTTAAGCAACCGTGGTGCCATCTATAGCGAGTCCTTTACAGTACTTCACTATTCAAAGTTTCATATTACAATGAAAATCTTTTGACAAGAGACGACACTAAGCTATTTTTAATTCTTTTAACTTTTTGAGGAATTAATGCTGGGTCGAAAATTTTGATATGATAATAAAAAACATTTTCGAATTTCCTCATGTGTGGGTAACACAAAAATAAAAATAATACGAATGGTAAAGATTTCTCACAAAAGAAAAAAAAATGCTTGCATTAAATTAAAATAAATATTTATTGATTTTAAGTTATCACTTCCTCCTAGAATAGTCAATAGTGACAATAAATAAAATCACGATTCACGATCACGATTCAGCCTGCAATATCCCACTGTTGGGCATAGGCCTCTTTCCCGTGTAGAAGGATCGGAGCTTAATCCACCACGCTGCTCCAGTGCGGATTGGCGGATATATTCCCTACTACGAGTAACGATCGCTATCAGGTGTACATGATAACAACCGGGACCGACGGCTCAACGTGCTCTGCGAGGCACGGTGAGGAGACCCACAAGGACTACACAAACACCCAGACCACGGCAAACATCTGTATGGCCAATACAAATGTTGTTGTATGCGGAGATCAAATCCGCAACCGCCCACGCAACAGCCACAAACCAGTGCTGTGACCGCTGCGCCAACACGGCGTCATAAATAAAATAATAGTTAAAAAAAGTCTGATAGCCGTTCCTGTCCCATCGAAGTCCTTAGGTATTTTTTACAAGTTTTAGTTTTAAAAACCTCTTTCAGCTGTTGCGATTTTAATTGGAAGGGTCAAGAATAGAAAGCATGCTGTGATTACCTCAGTAAAACTGGATGCAAGACTATTGAATTTTATCTGTAATTATTATTCCATTAATGGAATGATTTTTTTTTAATTTCGGATTTAAGCATGTTTTTAGAGCAATTAATTGTTCATAAAGATTAACTGAATCCTGCAATAACCGATGTAGAATGTTGCCAACTTTTGGGCACACGCTTAACCCGGGAAAAAGGGGATTTCTTTTTATTTATTTTTTTGTCATATTCTGAAGTGAAAACTCTATAGGCACTATGGCAGTTTTTTTATGTTTTTCCCGGGAAGCACCAGATTAAGTGACACCGTGGATAACATTTTACTAATTTTTGCTTACACACCTTAGGGGCCCCTGTAGCCCGGGGGCCCCGTATCATTGATACGGCTGATACGGCGGTAGCTATGCCCCTGGTTCTCAATAAATATAAAATAAGCCCGTAGAGTATCACTGGAAGGACTGGGGCGTATAGAAAAGCAAAGCTAGGTCAACAAACAAGCGTACGGCTCACCTGATGGTAAACAATTACTACCCTATCCCAAATTCCCCACAGGAGCTCTGGTCACCTTACTCACCAACAGGAACACAATACTGCTTGAAAACAGTATTATTTAGCTGTGGTCTTCTGTAAGGTCGAGGTACTACCCCCGTCGGACTGCTCCATATTTTGAACTGGAAATATCCTACTGTGCCGTACCTCAGTTTGTAATATAATATTATATAATACGTGTTTTATAAAATATATTTCTAAATAATAAATATAGCGCTTTCTCCCTCCCACGGTATATTCATCCCTTTTAGTCGTCGCTTAGTGAAGAAAAACGGTAATAAAATTACAACTAATTGAACTTTGAAGTGAGCTTTCCTGCTTTTAATCAGTTTTAAAAATGAAAATTATTATAACGGAGCGGAGAAAATCACTCAGTATATCTTGTACTAATACTAATATAGTAGCCGGCTACTAAAAAAATAATACTAGCATAGTAGCCGGCTTCGCACGGGTATTTAACAAAAAAATCAAATAATTCTTTTTCCCTAATTTTTTTTAAATATAATATAGCCTATGTTATTCGCGGAGAGTGTAACTTCCAAACATTAAAAGAATTTTTCAAATCGGTTCACTAGTTTCGGAGATTATTCAATGCAAACAAACAAACAATCAAATCTTTCCTCATTGTAATATTATAGTATAATATATGAAGCCTTTGCCTATAAGTGCTTATAGACGTATTAATAAATTCATTCATTCCTAGTTAATGTAGCTTTATAATGATGAGCAAGAATAATCTCAAATATAATTTACGGTCAAAGAAAAAAAAAAAGTCGGAAAAGAGGCCTATGTCCAGCTGTGGGATTTATTATATTACAGGCTGAAGCGTAAAACACAAATAACCTTTTATTTCATAATAAATAAATAAATTGTGCAAACATTTTGTACTTTAGCACAGTGTTGATTTTGTTATAGCCGTGTGAATCCGAAACAGGGCAGCAAATATGCAATAGATAAATGTACCAACGATATAACAAAAGCGTTGTCTAATAACATATTATATTAATAATATAATACGAAATTAAAATATATTGCTTAAAATATTTTTATATAAACTCATTTTAAAATAAACAATACAATCACATAATTATACAAACGTTTCGCAGGGTAATTAAATATTTTGAAATGATTCTGTCTCTGTGTGAATTCATTTTGCGTTGGAATTGACGCTGGTGACAATTTACATTTAGTTTGGTAATGTAGTTTTTGAAGTAAAACCTCTTTACACTCGCTAGACGGAGTGAGCTGGTGAATGCGTGTCGAGGGCGTTACGAAAAGTTTGATCGGGCGAGGCGAACGGAAGTTGAGAGGGAGATATAGGTTAGTGAAGATAGAAAGAGTTACGTTTCGTATATTACTGTAGGGGGAAATAAAGAAGTCTTACTTCAGTCGTGTCGTACTCGTTTTTTTATGAAGGCGTTTATATGCTTTTATAAGTGTCCCACTCTGCGACTTCGCCCGCGTGGATGACACGATTTTATCTGTTCAATTTTATTCAACTAAAACCTAGCCTATATTATTCAGTAATAACGTAGAATTGTCCTGGTAAAAGAGTTTTTAATAATCAGTTCAGTAGTTTTTCCGTCCATTCGTTTCAAACCAACAAATATCGCTATGATATCAGTACATAATTATATGTAAATAATTATATTTTTTTCTGCACTGTTTTATAGAATAATAAAAAAATGATCTCGTTGAAATTTTTCAACAAATAATTTATAAGCATATAAAGTTTTGTACCTTGTGCTTTTACTATTGAGGTGACAATTTTTTTTAAATAAATAAGAATTTTTGATATTATCATTTTAATTCGTAAGGTGCTGTCAGACACTAAGCAACCAGAATTCAGAATTATAACTAACTATACAATCACATAAAACAAACGATTCGCAGGGTAATTGAATATTTTGAAATGATTTTGTCTCTGTGTGAATTCATTTTGCGTTGAAATTGACGCTGGTGACAATTTACATTTAGTTTGGTAATGTAGTTTTTGAAGTAAAACCTCTTTACACTCGCTTGACGGAGTGAGCTGGTGAATGCGTGACGAGGGCGTTACGAAAAGTTTGATCGGGCGAGGCGAACGGAAGTTTAGAGGGAGATATAAGTTAGTGAAGATAGAAAGAGAGAGTTACGTTTCGTATATTACTGTAGGGGGAAATAAAGAAGTCTTACTTCAGTCGTGTCGTACTCGTTTTTTTATGAAGGCGTTTATATGCTTTTATAAGTGTCCCACTCTGCGACTTCGCCCGCGTGGATGACACGATTTTATCTGTTCAATTTTATTCAACTAAAACCTAGCCTATATTATTCAGTAATAACGTAGAATTGTCCTGGTAAAAGAGTTTTTAATAATCAGTTCAGTAGTTTTTCCGTGTATTCGTTTCAAACCAACAAATATCGCTATGATATCAGTACACATATGTAAATAATAATTTTTTTTCTGCACTGTTTTAGAACAATAAAAAAATTATCTCGTTGAAAATTTTCAACAAATAATTTATAAGTATATAAAGTTTTATACCTTGTGCTTTTACTATTGAGGTGACAATTTTTTTTAAAATAAATAAGAATTTTTGATATTATCATTAATTCGTAAGGTGCTGTCAGACACTAAGCAACCAGAATTCAGAATTATAATATGTAGTTTAGTAGATAAATCTTTCATAATAGAAGTTTGAAGTTTAATCAAAATATTGGTTTTACACAAAAAATTTCATTAACAAAGGGTATCTCGATGTTATGTATCCTGAACCAAATATTGCTCAGTTCGTATGGGATAGCTAAATATGTCATAACAGGAAATGTCCATGCAGCAGGCAACTGCTAGCTGACAAATAAAAATAACATTACCACTAAGTCGGGGTCAATTTGACAAATAAAAATTTAAAAAAATTACGCAAACCAATGTTTATTAGACAAACCTTAATATGAGCTATGTTATCACTTCAAACACCCAGTGTATACTACGCAGATCTGTGTAGGTCGATTTTGAGGGTATTAGTCATTCAGTGGTCATTCATTGGTAACAATAAAAATTTCCCATGAAAAAAAAATCACGCGTGTTTCTTCCAAGGCCATCGTTGTTACCACTTAGACGCAGTTTTACTCACACCTCCACAAAGTAGTGGTACTGTGTCATTGTCATATAAAAAATTATAAACGTTGTACCAAAGGACGTGACCTTGATGTGACCTAACAATGTGATACATTTACCAGTATTAATTTTAAGAGTATAACTGTCTGGGAATTTGTAAGACACCCAAAATGATTGTACAGGCATATTTATGATTGACCTGTTGGCACAATTGACAGCCTTCTTTCATATTCAAAGTGCATGAGTAATTTTGTACTATTTATGTTACATATAATATAATTTTTAAAAGACTTCCAAAAATGGAGGAGGTTCTCAATTCGACTGTACTTTTTTACGTATGTTACCTCAGAACTTTTTACTGGTCGGACCGATTTCGATGATTTTTTTTTAAATCAAATAGCAGTAGTTGTATTGTGGTCCCATTGAAATTTAATTGAGTTCTGACATGTACTTTTCGAGCTATATATATCTAATAATGGGTATTTACTTGTCTATTTTTTCATTTAATTTTGAAAAAATAAAAATCATATTTTTTAATGATCTAGCAACGATGATATGACACCCCTAATGACTAGGAGTAGTGTCTGTCTAGACGAATATTTTTATTTGCCATACACATATTTGTCTTTTCCTCGGCGTGAATATGAATATCACATTTTGTGTCAGCACTGACACATATTAGACAACCTTGTAGTGGGGATGAAAATTTAACGTACGTTCAATTCATACCATGGATATTTTTAAAGTGAAACTTTTATTACCTACATCGTCACGAACTTTTTCGTCTGTGTGTTGCATGTCGCGTGACGGTCGGCCGCGCGGTAAGATTGATAAAGCGATTTTTATACCCTTAATGGAATATTATTCCAAAAAAATTTCAGTCAAATGTCTATAACGTGAAAAAAAGTTTCACTTTTACCGTTGTTTCATAAAACCACACAGGTTTTTGTATTTTAAATCTTTTTATTAGGTGTTCGACTTTGAGCATAATAAAATTATTAAAAACAGTTATTTATCTTTGTCGGCATCTAAAATCAAAGGAAACTCGAACGGACAAACATCCTCACAATCTCGTAATCGTAAGATAGTGTTAAGAAATAACAACTTAATATGAAAATTAAAAGGTTTCGATCTCGACACAGTGTGCAAGTCTAGTTCAACTATTAGGCACAGCCATGGCACAGCAGATATAATTATCTTGCTTGTAATTTCGGAGCAGGCCAGGGAAGTAGCTCGATGTTATAGAAGATCGCAGCCAAATAAGCCCTTTTTTTAATATAACTAGGTCAGCAAACAAGCGTACGACTCACCTGATGGTAAGCGATTACCGTAGCTCATAGACGCCTGCAACACCAGAAGCATCGCAAACGCGTTGCCAACCCTATCCCAAATTCCCCCCACGAGGTAATTATGTGTTTCTGTGGTGAGTAAAGTATTTAGGGCTCCAGGGGGAGGACAAGGTAGGGTGGGTAATGCGATGCTCCTGTTTGTACAAAAAAGCATGCTACTATTCAATAAATAAATAATTATTTATTGATAACATTGTTTTCAATAATTATTTATTTATATTTCATGACGTAAATTCATTTCGATAATATTATAATTTTATGTAACATAGTGTTAATAATTTAACCTACTGATCTTCTATTTATTATAATTAGGTGTGTATGAATTCCTAAAAATTATGTTAAGATCACTGATAGTACTGACTAACACGACATAAACCCCATAGTTTATGTAATGGGACATTCAATTATCATATTAAATTGAAAGCGATCTATATTCAAATTATTCCAATAAAATTAGTTGCGGCTATCTATACATATGATAGTAATATACAATATACATACTCGTACATGTAATGGTTAGCCGATTTACCGAGGAAGGCTATAGGCTATTTTTTCCTTAAATTAACGCGTGGGAAATCGCTGGCTACAGCTAGTACATATCTATACTAATATATAAAGCTGAAGAGTTTGTTTGATTGTTTGTTTGTTTGTTTGTTTGAACGCGGTAATCTCTGGAACTACTGGGCCGATTTGAAAAATTATTTCAGTGTTAGATAGCCCATTTATCGAGGAAGGCTATAGGCTATGTGTCATCACACTAAGACCAATAGGAGCGGAGTCCACGCCGACGAAGTCGCGCGCAGAAGCTAGTACCTAATAAAATTGTAGCCAATCGCTGTCTGAACGTTTGTATATATATATATACAACATCGTCTCATATTTTATTTTATCACTAAATTGGAAATAGGAAGAGACGTCAAACCATGTTGCTTATCTTACTACAACTCTCCAAAAGGCCTCATTTACGGAGACGCGGGGCGTTGCGCGTAGCGTGTGGCGTAGCGTCGCGCGTGTGTCAAAATGTATGAAAATGAACGAGTGTAAAATCGCTTCCCCGTAAGGGTGCGTTTCCACCAGAGATGTGCGAAGGAAATGTGTCGTGCGAGGATGTGTAGCGGAGCTGTGAAAATGCGCATTATAATGTGCGGTGCGATCCGTGCGAGGATGCGTCGCGAAACTGTGTACCTAATACGTCGAGGCGGGGGGTGCGGTGTAGTGGTAACAAACACCGTCTATGGACAGGCTGACAGTGACTCAAACCTCGCAACGCATTCCTCGCAACACATTTGCACACTCTCTCGCTGGTTTTGTTCGTAAAAAAACCTCGCTCCGCTAAGCCGTTTCCACCAGAACTGTGTTAAGCGAGGCTAGGTAAATGAAGCAATTCTATCGGTTCTTCAAAAACACATCCCTCGCTACGCATCCTCGCACATCCTTGGTGGAAACGCACCCTAAACGTACTCATCCAACGTCCTATATTTGAATTTAGTGCGTTCCGCCACGCCACACGCTACGCACGACGCCCCGCGTCTCCGTAAATGAGGCCTAAGAGCTTTGACTATCCTACTCACCTCAGAAACAAAACAATACTTGAGAACAGTCGACTAGCTCGTTGGCGGTATGTGGTGACCCTTCTGCTTCGCGGGTTGTCATGGGCTCGATTCCCGCTTGAGTTTAAATGTAATTTTTGTATTTATTTCTATGTATAATAACACAAAAATATGACACAGAAATAATGTTACTGTGAAAGCTCGAACTACGGTAAATCCTAAGATTTAAGAGTAAGTCTTAGGATTTACCGACATGAGTTGGTAAATGTAAGGCTTTATGAAAATGGGACATTTTTTTCGGGCTTTTACTATTAGAATATAGTACATACTAGGTTTTACCACTGACAGCTAGTTAAAGTTGGTTTTGAGAATAAAAAAGATTAATTATTCTTATTCATTTATTTCAGTTAAAAACTTAAATTGGTATGTCTTTAGATTAAGACCTGTAGACCGTTTATCGGCATAATTTCGTTACAAAAAAAAACCCTGACCTATCTAACTTCAAAATTAGACCGACGCGGGTCTTAATATAAAGACTAGCCACGTTATAACATATCTTTTTCAACATTTACCGTGCCTTTAATGTAAATCCTAAGACTTACCAAGTGAATGGTGGTAAAAGTGCGAATTGCAAAATCGTTCGGGTTTTTACCATTAAGAGTTGGTAAATCTTAGGTTTTACACTTAAATCTTAGGATTTACCGTAATTCGTGCATTTACAGTACCTAACATAATTATTATACATTGCTGTAACAGTCGGCTGTTACCTATATCACAAGCATTAAGTTGCTTACCGTAGGAAAAGCCGGTGTGTGTATGTGATAAGATATTTATTTATTATTTGTTTTAAAAAAAAAAAACATTATTATTTAGCTGTGATTTTCAAGTCATCTTCAACTCAACCTAAATAATTAAGCTTTACGTATTTATATTATGTACGTATAATTACGTATAAGTGGTTTTCTGTAATAAGATATACTACGACAACTAAGACACCCGTTCATTATAGAATTTAAACAGGGTTTCTTTGTGTCACCACTAGTCTCCTAAGCTAATGGGAATTCCTTATATTTCTCAGTTGATCTTTTGAGAAGCTTACATCGAAATACAAGTATTAATTTCATTAGTACTAAATTAAACATTTTCACCGATTCTCCTCTGCAGAATCTACATTTTGAATCGGCGTGGCGGTAACTTTTAACGACAGTAAGTTAATCAGTTATAATTTCAATTTGTAAAATGATGATACGAATGTGCTTTTAAAGCCGTTTTAAATTACTAGCTGTACCCGTGACTTTGTCCATGAGGAATTTAACAAAAAAAGTTATTGTTCAGTTCGTAGACTTATAAAATAAATAAATTTCTAAAATAAAAGTAGCCTAAGTTACTCCTTATTACATTAGCTATCTGCCAGTGAAAGTCCGTGAAAATGGGTCCAGCCGTTTCAGTGATTAGCCAAAATTGTAAAAAAAATGTTATTTTGGTATATGTACCGTGTATACATCCATATGCATTTAGTAAAAAGCGGTTATTTTAATATTACAAACAGACAATCCAATTTTATTTATTTATATAGATTTTCGATTTTGAAACAAAACTTCAAATCTTTCATCACAATGTTGAATGAAATAGTGTAATAGGTAAAGTCGATCCTTATTCAGAGGTTCTCACTTCGCAGTCGATTTTGTAATATTTAGCACGTATTAACCGCGAAAGGTGTTGTTTGTTTAAAAATTAACGAGATATCTGTAATATATCGAGAAAATAATAGAATTGCTTGATATTAATTCCAAATAATTTATTCAAGACTCAAACCCAAATTTTCTCTAATCTGTCAAATGTCAATCTCATACTTTTTAAGAACTTATATTTATTACCGACCTAACACTTCTCCCTCCTTATTTACAACATTACTACATAACAAAAACTAAGCTAAGGCATTACATCATAATAATAAAAACTAAACATAAAATAATAATAATACAAAACAAACATAAATTATAATATTTCTATACAACCAAATATAAATTATACATTTACTTTTCAAATAGTTTCTTTTTAAGCCTACAAAGTCGAATCGGTCGAGTCCTAGTCGGTGTTGTTGGTGGTAAAGGAACGTTAACAGGCGAGGAAAATTTCCAGTCCGGTGAGGCCGGTACTGGAAGTACATCGGTCGACTGGCGTCCGCCGCGCGGCAACTGCACCGCTCCCGCCGACGGCCCCGGACTCTCCACCAATGCCGGTAGTGCTGGCGAAACGTTTCCCTCCCGTTGAGAATTTGCTACTGATTGATCATCCTCACAAGGTACAGTTACTGGATGACTTAGTGATGATCGTTTCCGCAACTGATCGATATGTCTATGAAGTGTTTCTCCGTTCTGACCTACAACTTTATAATCGCTTGGACCTAGATTCTCACTCACTCGCCCGGGCAACCATTTGTCATTTTTTAAATATTGGCGGTACCATACATCCTCCTCTAATCCGATAGCCCTATCAGAACCCCCCGAAGTGTCTTTTTGATATTGTTGCGACCGTTGTACTTTGATTTGAACATCAGGTTTTAAAATATCTAACCTATTTCGAGTACGTCTACCTAACAATAGCATTGCAGGACTTTCTCCTGTCGTTGAATGTTCTACGTTTCTATAATGTAATAAGTAAGTCCATAATGCTCTATTTATGTCTTTTTTTTCAGCTAAAGCCTTCTTGACAACCCGTTTAAGACTTTTTACCGCGTTTTCAGCTAAGCCGTTTGAGGATGGGTGATACGGAGCTGTAAATATATGATCAATTCCGTGATGTTTGATAAAATTTTCAAAGTCTGTTGACGTAAAAGGTGGCCCATTATCTGTTACAATTTGTTTTGGTAACCCAAATCTACTAAAAAGCTCGTACATTTTATCAATTACGTTTTTAGCAATAGTACTTGTCATTTCAAACACCTCTATCCATTTTGACATCGCATCAACAATGACAAAGTACGTTTTGCCATTTATCGGGCCGAAAAAGTCCAGGTGTAGCCTGGTCCAGGGCCTCTGTGGCCAGGGCCACATGCGCGGTGCCTGTCGCGGTGGCGCATCCGCTTGCGCCGCGCATACCGCGCACTCACGGCACATGACTTGTACTGCTTCGTCCACGCCCGGCCACCATACATAACTCCGTGCCAAAGCTTTGGATTTAACAATGCCCATATGTGGCTCGTGAATCATTTTTAAAATCTTATTTCTACAACTCTCCGGTACTACTAACCTATAACCCCACATTATGCACCCTAGCTCCTCGTATAATTCGTCTTTCCGGTTAAAGAATGGTTTCAAATTATCTATTTCACACTGTGCAGGCCATCCGTCCCTAATATAATGTAATACTTTCGAAAGTAAGATATCTTTATTCGTTTCCAATTTAATAACTTTATAATCTAGAAGCAAGTCTTGCTGAATCAAATGAAGGTAAGTTTGCTCAGGTGCTGATAAACTAGTTTTACTGAGATTATTATTAATTACAGGTAAACGAGATAGCCCGTCCGCTCCATTCGCATCCGTACGTATATATTCAATGTCAAAAGTATAAGCCGACAATATTAAGGCCCACCTTTGCATACGACTAGCGACCATGGTCGGAATTCCCTTATGTGGTCCAAATATCGACACTAGTGGCTTATGATCCGTACGTAAAATAAAGTGACGACCATAAACATATTGATGAAATTTATTTAAGCAAAATATGATTGCTAGAGCCTCCCGATGTATCTGTGAATAGTTTTTTTCTGCATCGGTGAGAGTGCGCGATACGTAGGCGACCGGGCGCTCCCCCCTGCCTTCGCGGGCGGGCTGCGACAGCACGCCGCCGATCCCGCAAGCGCTCGCGTCACACGTAACTATCAGTGGCCGGTCCGGGTCGTAATGCGCTAATACTTCCGCGCCTGACAAAATTTGTTTAATTTCTACGAACGCTCGCTCACAATCTGAAGACCAAAACCACTTAGTTCCCTTTTTAAGTAAATCATAAAGTGGTACTAATTTAGAACTCATATTTTGAACAAATTTCGCGTAAAAATTGATTAAACCCAAAAAAGATCGCAGTTGAGTTATGTTGCTAGGTCTAGGGATTTTCGTTATAGCTTCCACCTTAGACGGATCTGTTTTTATACCATCTTTACTAATAATAAATCCCAAATATTTGATTTCATTTACTAAAAATTCACACTTATTAGCTTTAAGTTTCAAACCATTTTTATATAGCTTATCGAAAACTGTTTCCAACGCTTTTATATGTTCAATTCTATTTTTGCCCCCTATTATGACATCATCCAGAAAAATTTCTACGTTAGGTATGTTGCCTAAAAGTGAACACATAATTCTTTGGAAAATACCAGGACTCGATGCTAAGCCATATACCAATCTATTGTACTTGAATAACCCCCGATGCGTGTTTATAACTGTATACTCCTTCGATTCATCGAGCTCTATTTGATTATACGCTTGTGATAGATCAATTTTTGAAAAATAAGCCGACCCGCTTAACCTAACTAAGACATCTTCAATTCTAGGTAAAGGATAGCGATCGATCAGTAAATTCGGGTTAACCGTTGCCTTATAATCAGCGCAAATTCTCAAGGAACCATCAGCCTTGTTCACCGGCACCAGTGGCGAGGCCCAGTCGGAGCAGTCGACGGGCTCGATGATGCCGTCCCGCAGCATCACGTCCAGCTCGGCGTCCACGCGCGCGCGCATCGCGTACGGCAACGGCCGCGCGCGGTGGAACACCGGCACCGCGCCCGCGCGCAGCCGCAGCGTCGCACGCCCGCCTGTGTACCGACCTAGTCCGCCGCTGAATATTTCTTTATACCTGTTTATCAAATTAGATATGTCCTCATTAAATGACACATTCTGATGTGAATTCAGACTATTACAATTACTGAACCTCGGAATATCTATCTTTAATTCGGTCAACCACTGTCTACCAAGAAGCGATGTTGTTCCACCTTCTATTACAAATAATTCCAAATTCTTACTAACATTTTTATATGTAACAATAGGTTTTATTACACCTAAAGGTTTAATTTTCACACCATTATAAAAATTTAAGACTAGATCAGAATATTCAAGTTTTAAATGGCTAAACTTATTTTTATATGTAACACTACTTATACATGAAACTGCCGAGCCAGTGTCTACTTCCATATTAATTATATGATTTTCAATGGAAATCGGTAATTTTACCGCTCGGTAATCCTTTAAGCAGAGATGATGGAAGTCCTCTTCCACATCTTGCTCTACTTCTTGAGCGCCGTCCGCCGTCGCCGCTGCCACTTCGCCCAAGTGTCGGGTTTGGATCATCCTGCCACCCCGGTCCATTCTGTTCTGCTGCCTACGGAACCTGTTAACACTGTTCGTTGAACACACCCGTCTCAAATGTCCCGACTGTCCGCACTTACTGCATACGTAATCACGAAATCTACACATTCCGTAGTCGTGATTAGTCGCTCCGCAACCTCTGCACGACCGCTCGTCCTTCCCGCCGGCGTGGAAAGTTCCCGAGCTGCTCACCCCGCCGCTAACGCACCTGCCGCGCCACGACTTCAGCCGACCTCCACGAACCCCACAGTCGCTATTCCGCGCTTTCTCTGCCTCTGATAACACATGTATTCCCCCCGACTCCGTTGTCATGTCACGGTCCTCACAGGCCTCCACAGCTGCCGAGTCTCGTTCCGCGGCCTCTATGGACGAAGCTAACTGAACCGCCTTGATGAAGGATAACGAGTCATCTTCCGCAAATAACCTCTGCCGAATGACCTCGCTCCTAAGACCACATACGAATTGGTCACGTAGATTATCCTCTAGTGCATTTTCAAACCTACAGTGACGCGCCAACCTCTTCAGTTCGGCTACGTAACTCGCAACGTTCTCGCCGGCAGCCTGACGTCTTTGCCTGAACCGGTAACGCTCGGCAAAAATAGACGGCGTCGGTTGTAGATGATTTTTCATTATTGCTACCACCACCGAATATTCCATTTCAGCTGGTGTTTTTGGGCTTGATAAATTTGTTAATAGCTCATATGCCTCATCTCCCATGACCGCTATTAAAGTAGGTAATTTAAGTTCGTCCTTTATATTATTTACCTTAAAGTACATTTCCAGGCGCTCTATGTATAATGACCATGTTCCCGTCTTCACATCGAATTCCGCAACTTTTCCGACAGACATTTTTAATTTTTATTTATTTATTTTCTAACACGCGTAGATAATATAATAAAATAATACTCGTCGCCACTGTAATATATCGAGAAAATAATAGAATTGCTTGATATTAATTCCAAATAATTTATTCAAGACTCAAACCCAAATTTTCTCTAATCTGTCAAATGTCAATCTCATACTTTTTAAGAACTTATATTTATTACCGACCTAACAATATCGAACACGTGATGATTTCAATTTCAACAAAGAATTTAGAAATATTGTTCGTGGAATTAGTTTTGAATTGACTTATTATTCTTTAATTATATTCTTCTGCATTATACTACAGTCATCACTTCAGCCTATCGCAGTCCACTGCTGGACATAGACCTCCACAAGTTCGCGCCAAAAATGGCGTGAACTCATGTGTGTTGCCCATGGTTACCACGCTGGGCAGGCGGGTTGGTGACCGCAGCGCTGGCTTTTGCCCGTCTTCGGCCTGTGTATTTCAAAGCCAGCAGTTATATGATTATCCCGAAATTGGTTCGCTTTATAAGTTCCAAGGTGGTAGTGCACCTGTATTATCCCTTAGTCGCCTCTTACGACACCCACGGGAAGAGAGGGGTGGCTATATTCTTTACTTACACCGTAAACACACAGCAATTTTCAAATATAGTTTGATTATACAAAGAAGAAAATAACAAACACAATAAAATAAATTCGATCTAAAGTTATGCGCAATATACCTACATACTTCTAGCAATAAATTTATAATTATTAATGTAAGGAATACTAATTAAGACAAACTCATTACATATATACTTACTTAATTAAGGCTAAAATAAGTAGGTACCTACATCAAATATTTTTTTAAATTATAAATTATATGAAGAAGAACAGAATCATAATCTGAACGTTGATCTACTTTTAATCTCAAGGCTGCATGAGGCTACTTTAAACTGTTTCTGAGTTAATTAGTGTTAATTATTCATTCAAAAATTAATTAAGATGCCTTGATACACCTCAACATTATCAGGGTATCAGTAAAAACGAATACCCCTGTTACAGATTATAAAGATTCAAGTTTATTTTAATTGCCAATTTTTTGGAACTTTAAATCTATATTCAATATAATAAAGAAGAAATGTGTGGTTTTTTTTGTTGTAATGAATAAACTACTGAACCAGTTTTAGAATTTTCTTACCGATATAAAACTACGTTATACATATATATATATATTTTTAATTTATATAAAACAGAGTCAGCGAACAAGCGTACGGCTCATCTAATGCGATGGCTCATGTAAGCGATTACCGTAGCTTATGGACGTCTGCAACACCAGAAGCATAGCAAACGCATTGAGGACGCAACCCCTAATTACTGAGCTCTGGCTACACACTACACTATTACTACACTATTACTAAGTGACATAGACTATATTTTAAACAGAACCGAGGTAGTTAAGGTAGCATAATACATATAAAGTAACACATTAGATAATTGTATATTTTTTGTATACTCCTATTTAGTGGTGTTAAACTTTTTTATATTAAAATTGTATAGAGATATAATATTTGTACATTTATAATTATTTTTATTACGAAACAATTAATAATTTTAATTAAATTGTACTGATGTTGATATATTTTTTATCAGTGTTTCTGAGGCCGCTCGAGTTTTTAAGTTAAATTGAAGTTCAGTTAGTACTTACTAGTTACTATTTTATTTTATAAGTTTGTTGTTTCTTTTAATGGTGTACAATAAAGAGTATTGTTATTATTATTATTCAGTTAGAACCTAGCGAATTCTATATATTAATTAAGAATATTTTTCTATTCTATCAAAAATATCAATTCAAAGAATATTTCTCCACAAGTTGTGTTATGTCCTCATTAACTCGTATTTGATCTATTTTATATGATAAATATGGGTACTGTAGCTAGATAAGAGATTATGAAATCAAAAATTTTAGTCTCTTGAAATCAGAAATTAAAATACATATAATTATAATTGTGTTAGTTCGCAAGCGGAAAAAAACCGACTTCGGTTACATCGACAAGTAATATAACGTGGGTAAAATATTACTCAAAAAGTCGTCATTAGTTCTCAATCAAATTTAATTAGAACTTCAAGACATGTATAAGCTTTTGATTAAAACAATAATCATCAAAATCGGTACCTACACCTACACCCAGTGAAAAGTTATGCGGTACCTATAGCACAACGTAGGTCATAAAGTAGTAGTAGTAGTAGGTAGTAACGTAAAGTAGTCAAGTAAATACGCATTATTAGATATAACTCTAAAAGTACTTGTCAGATCTCAATTAAATTTAAATGAGACCACATGGCACGCAACGCCTATCGAATAAAAATTAAAGCAACTAAATCGGTCCACGAAGTCAAAAGTTCTGAGGTAGCACACATTAAAAAAAAAAAAACAATCGAATTGAGAATCTGCTCCTTTTTTGGAAATCGGCTAGTGATAGTGTTAATTATAAGGATGATATGTGTAAGGATGAAGGATTTAAAGCATCAAAATAATTAAAAGGAGAATATGTAAAAACATATATTTCAAAAATTTAGTAGAGACTTCGATTAAAAATGCGAAATCGTATTCGCTAGGGTTAAGGAGATCCATTATAAGGAAATAAAAAGCTCTTTGATCTTAAATAAATTCTGGAATCTTTCTTTACCAATACGATTATTACGCATGAGATGAATGAGCAATGAATAAAACTTGATAAACATGGCATCAGTCGGATGAAATTACTAAAGAAACTTAAAAAATCTTCAACATAAATTAACAAAATGTTACAAAAATGTTTGTACAACAGGAAATATCTTGCTTGAAATTTCGATGCAGCCCGACCGAAAGTTTACCTGCTATCTTCAAAAGATCCCAATTAAATAATATCTACTGCTTTTAAGTACTTCTGTGTTCTTCTCGAGAATTGGAAGTAGGGTCAGCAACCTTACAGTTCGCCTGGTTATGAAGGTATCCATAGGCTTCTATGACTAGTTTTTTATCCCAGTTGTACATTCGAAAATAAACTTACTCATAAAAAATGTCCAGCAGTGGACTGCAATAGGCTGAACTGATGATAATGATATAAAAAAAATTAACTTAAACAAGTTCCACTCCGTCGCAATTTAAATGCATGTAAAGACATTGTATAATGATAGTTTACAAAACATCACTTATGTTGATATATAATTATACATACGCGTGCTTAACGATCTTGAAAATTTGGGTAAATGCACTAGTTTTATTTTTTAAAAGCCATTTCAGTCTTGTTAAGCAAAGTTGTAATTATTACAATTAAGAGTTCATTAAAATTTTATTGTGTCAGAACTTCCTTCTTGCCGTTTTTATGATGGGGAGGGGAAACGGACGGTACCACCTGATGTTAAAATCAAAATATTTTTTTTTTATTCAAATAGGCTTCAAAAGCGCCTTCGAATCGTCATTTTACGAACAAACATTTTTGTTAACGTTAAAAGTGAAGCTATCTTCGATTCGGAATGTAGATTCTGTAGAGAAGAATCGGCAAGAAACTCCGCAGTTACTCTTTTGAAATAAAATAAATGGCTACCATCGTCGAAAATCTGCAAAATTATAGAAGTTGCAGGTGCGTTGCAAAAACGATATGCGTACCTATACTGCAATAAGGTCCCGACAATAACGAAAACAAAAAAGATATCTAATTTTCAGTGGTTCATTTACATTTCGGAGATTTTAACTGAGGTAGAGCACAGCAGGAAAGTTTTTAAAATGTTTTTTATTATCATATCAAAATTTCGATCCAGCGAGCGTGTCCGGTGCTCTAGCCAATAAGCTATGGAACGATGTAACCGCCGAACCGAAATTTTTATATGATTTTATTCGGTTTTAAGCAACCGAGGTGCCGTCTATAGCGAGTCCTTTACAGCACCCAACTATTCAAAGATTCATATTACAATGAATTCTTTGACAAGAGACAACACCACGCTACTTTTAATTCGTATTATTTTATTTTTTGTATTTCCCACGCATGAGGAAATTATAAAAACGATGTAATATGAAACTTTGAATAGCTCCGATGCACGACTGGAGTTTACTCCTTCAGATTGACTGTCTAAATAGGCACAAAAACGGCTTACTAGTCTAAGGAAAATATTAATACCATATAAAATGGTAAATAAACGAATCAAACACCATCATAGTAACGTCGTAACGTCGTAACCCCATTGGGTTCCGATGGATGGCGCACAAAAACGTAACGAGGTCATTCGTTCAGTAGATTTTACTCTTCATATTTTTTCATACTGGGGCCTTATATGAAAATCAATTCTCAAGGAAAAAAAATCCAAGAAAAATATTGTTTTTATTTCACTACATTACTTAAGATTAACAGATCGATAAAGGATGCTTCTTAATTGAATCTAAGATTATGTATTAGTTTTAACAATTGTTATTTAACATTTAAATTATTTATTTATCTTCGAATAGAATGCCGAATCGAATGGCAATTGGAAATGAAATGAACGGAAATCATCTCATTAGTTACGGAGAAATTCGCGGCCAAACCTTTACGTACTTCGAATGAAGAGTTTTGTTTATACCCTTCCAATGTTCGAGATTCTTTGTACCTTTTGAAAATTAAATAATACATCATCTTTATTCCAAAAGGTCGTTAGTTATGGTAGAAAGGAGTTAACTATGTCTTAGCAAAGAGGTAAATTCTAATTTTTGTAAAATATTGCTCCTATTTAAGGGATGGGCTTAATAGTACATTAAAAAAAAACGTTATTTTTTTGTCATTATTATGAGATATTTTATTGGAAATAAATAATATTTTTATTTTTGTGGTAAAAACCTGTCGATATTTTTTCCTTTTTTGTTATGTTTACACCACTGGAGTATCAAAGAGAGCGTTCAATTAGTATGGAAATAAGATCTCTCAAGTTGGCAACCATTTTCGTTTATGTTATGCGGGGAATCGCCTGAAAGTATTGTACGCCATTTTCATTCTGTTCTCCCAAGTTGGTGACCCTTTTAAGCACCCAGGAAAATTAGTCGCTATGAACAGGCCGTCCAGGTTGTATTTTTTAAAGTGTTTAATGGCAAAGTTCTTAACTTTCCTCTAACGCGGGTTTTCAGTTCTTCACGGTCTTCAATTCTATCATCTAAGAGTTTGAATGTATACACTGATAAAATTGATGCGAAATCAAAAGCATAGGTATTCGCTGTGGACGACGGGTGTTTCCCACTCCTTAAGCAAATGTGTGTCGGCCCGCTGTAACCTACAGGTTCTTCCTTACCGAAACCCTCAGAAGTTATAGGTTTGTGCCTTGCCACTACCCAGTTATGATCAGGTGAAGAGTACAAGACTGCCCAAGACCATCACGAAAGAGTACGGCCACAGTGTTTAGTATTTGTAGTGTTAGCGTACGTTGTATTACTTGTCGATGTAATCGAAGTCGGTTTTATTCGTTTGATAGCCAACAATTTTTTTTTTGTTTACGTGCAAACACAATTATTTAACTCCATCACAATATCATACTTGGGATTGTACAAGGTCAGTGATAACAAGCGTTCACTTCAAAGGCTCAATGAAGCGTAGTCAACCAAACGACGTGAGAACTGATTTATTTGTTGAAACAATTATCTTTTTGTTGAGTTTTGCTTTAGATTATGTAACAGGTATGAATGTCAAGAAAACTTGACGATGAAACTTGATGATATAATTATATTGCCGTAAGGTTGCCTGGAAGAGATTGCTTTTTTTTTAGCAATAAGGCCGCCTTTTGTACATTTTAATACTAATTATTGTTAATGTTGTTTATTTATTTTATTTCTTGTTTTGTGTACAATAAAGCGTTATTATTATTATTATCTCACTGTGTGGTTACGGCAATAAAGAATATAGCCGCCTCCTCTCTTCCCGTGGATGTCGTAAGAGGCGACTAAAGGATAACACAGTTCCACTACCACCTTGGAAGCTAAAAAGCCGACCCATGGAGGGATAACCACCCTTTTATTTGGCTTTGAAATACACAGGTCGAAGACGGTCAGCAGCGTCTTCGGTGCGACAAAGCCAGCACTGCGGTCACCAACCCACCTGCCCAGCGTGGTGAGTGGTGACTGCGATAGGCTGAAGTGTGTGAACCCACATACAATAAAAAGAGTAATTGTCTTTGTATATTTAGAGATATATATGGAATTTTAAATTAAAGACACACGTGAAAAATTATGCTAAGCCAGTATGAGTCTTACCATAAATAACAATTATTTTTGTCAGCGGGATGAATTTACTGCAATCAAACTATTTTGTTTGCTCGCTAACGAAGGAAAACCGACTCCAATATACATCAACAAGTGATACAACGTAGGCTGTCTGAAGGCAGTTTGTAGTCTTTTGTTATAGGTTAAAGTCCTGACTTAATACTTCCTTTAAATAAGCCTTTCTAATAGCGGCCGTGAGGTATTAAAAACAAATTGTTAAATTAAATGAGGTTTTGTGGCCAAATAATGGCGGTGTTTGCTATAGATCGAGTTAGTCACTAACTTTTGAATCGGAAAACAATTGAAAGTCGTTGGAGTAATAATGGTAAAATATATCCCTAACATTCCCATGCGATTGTCTTTGACAGAAGAAAAGAAGAAGTCTGAAGTAAGGAACTTAATGCTTCTGTTATAGGTAACAGTCGATTAATATAGCTAGATATATTTTGTTTGATAAATACATACAAATAATACATACATATATACAATATAATAATATATATTTATTACATCCAGATTCGGGGTGGGAATCGAACCTACAATCCCCGGAGCAGAGCACAGGGTTTGGTAAAAAAAAATGTCTCCCGTAAAAGAAAGTTATTATTTTTATTACAAAATGTGGCAAATGAAATGATGAAATCATGTAAGTAAACAGAGTTAGGTGTATTCAAACCATAGATACAATTATAAAACTACTATACAATTACCTAAATAAAATAATTAAATAATGTAAGTATTACTGATTAGGTTGCAGCCGCACAGCTAGTGTTAAATAGTTCCAAGTCATATAATCTACATACAAATTATTAATAAATCGTATAATACGATTGATATTACTTTTGTTGGTTTTTTGAGTTTGCTGTTTATGTTTGTTTTTAACTTTAACTGCATCTATTTTTAATTATTTTCATCTTTATTTCAATTTGTAGATATTATAATATTTTAATAATACAAATGTTAAATCTCTTTTTGCTCAATAGTAGTATAGTTCTTAATGTGAAATTATAATGTTGCAACTACTGTATGTCCTAAATAAATAAATAAATAATTTGTATGTAGTTCAGAATTTTTTTTCTAAAACTTATTACTATCTATTCGCTTCAGCCTGTAATGGGATATTACCGCTGGGCATAGGCTTCTTTCCGCATCTAGGAGAAGGATCAGATCCGCAGCTCCAATGCGGGTTATATTCCCTACTATGAGTAACGATCGCTATCAGATGTACATCATAACAATAGGACTGACAGCTTAACGTGCTCTCCGAGGCACGGTGGGGAAACCCACAAGGACTAACAACCAGACCGGAAATAAATATATGTATAAATACAAATATCCACTCCAAGCGGGAATCGAACCCGCGACTGTCGGTGTTTAGGCGCTGACGCCACACGCACCATTACACAAGAGTCTATCTCTTATCAACTCTTTATAATTTTTATGTAATTTTTACTTCACAAGTGTTCCAAGCAACAGCGGATGTAATTTAAACTAATAAGACTAGATTTAGCAACAATAGATCATAACATTTACATTTCGCGTTCAAGGTGTGCAAAAATTAAGCTTTTAACAGGATATAGCTCTTGTATTTCATTGTAGGATAAAAAAATGCAGTTATATTTTACGTAAGTTATCCCAATAAGTTACATCAACATTGTTAACTGAAGCTGTTGATTTTTAACTTTATAACGCATTTTTTTACTGCATTGCAGTGTTGGAATATAATATAATAAATTTATATTGTTAGTAAATTTTTTTGGAGTTTACTCCTTAAGAACCGATTTTCATATAAGACCCCGGTATGTAATTATCTTTCTAATGCTAGTAATCTTTCTCTTAGAATAGTAAGCCGTTTTTGTGCCTATTTAGACAGTCGATCTGAAGGAGTAAACTCCAGTCGTGCGACGGAGCTGACACACACACTTTTCTTAATTCGTTTTCAGTCAGTTATTACGTATATTATGATTTGCTTTTGTGTTTTTGTTGAAGTTAGCAATATAGTAATAAATAGGTACATATCGAGATATACAGATGTTCACGTCGAGGACGCGGGTGAACAAATCTCGAACATACATAAAAACTTTAGGAAACCTCAAAACACCTGTGTCCACTAGACTAGAGGACCTAACCTTCCAAAAACTTACCAAAGTCACCAATTTGTTTCTGAAAACAAATATTGTTACGAACTTTGTTTACAAATCAATGTATGTATAGTAATCGGTAATGTAAGGAAATATTGATCACTAGCTGCTGTGCCCGCGACTTCGTCCACGTGGAATTAAACAAAAAAGTTATTGTTCAGTTTGCAGACTTGTAACAAAAAAAAACTAAAATTCAAATTCAAATTCAAATAATTTATTCATTTTAGGCTGATACAGCACTTGTGAACGTCAATGAAGCTACGCCATCGGTTCGCAAATCCTACGGCGGGAGACCTTGTAACGAGAAGAACCGGCAAGAAACTCGTCAAGGGCTATTTTTTTCTCCCTGTCATATTTCATACAGAGTCGTCAAATTGAAAAATGACTTTAACTTAATATATGTAAGGTCACTTTCCATCACAATTTTATCTTAAATTTATAAACAAAATAAAATACCCGGTAATCATTGCAGTAAATAATTTTCAATTAAAAACTAGACACCTACTAAAAGGTAGTTTCTTTAAAATGCGCTCCAAACAAATAGACAAGTAATTGTTTAGACGTGGCGAATAAAATACTTAAATAGATGCCTAACAAAAGTAATAAAACTTTGAATAGTTTAGGAACATAGTCAATAATAATCAGTGCCATACAAGCCACGACAAAATAAAATAACAATAACAATAAACATGAGAGATCAGCATATTTTGAGACAAGAAGCCAGGAGCAGACCCATCCCACTGGTGGCACCCGTTCACGAGCATGACGCATGAACCAGCCATCGCTTCGCTCAACCATATTTCAGGGAACGCAACGACCCGCCTCACACGACACCACCGCAGAAATGTTTATAGAGAGCATGACATACTCAGACTACTCATCCACAACGCCGCCGAAACCATAAAGTAAGAAGGATGTAGTACATGATTTATTTTTTAAAACACGACTCTCAATTACAACTACAAGTAAAAATCCTTGTCAGCTTAGGACCAAGCTGCTGTGTCATTTAAATAATCATTGACAGTATAGTAGCCCTTCTTGAGGAGGCAATTTTTTATATGATTCCTAAACTCTTCAAAGGGTAACTCCAAGATATCACTTGGAATCTTGTTAAATATATGTATACCTTGACCCATGAAGGACCCACGTACCTTCTCTAATCGGTACAGAGGCATTATAAGGTTATTCCTATTCCTTGTATTGCGACCATGCAAATCGGCATGTTTGGTATATAAGTTAATATTTCGACGCACAAAAAGAATACAATTTAATATAAATTGAGATGCAGCTGTCAGTATACCAATTTCTTTGAACTTCTCCCTAAGAGAAGTTTTAGAGCTTAGTTGATAAATAGCCCTTACTGCTCGTTTTTGCAAAATAAATATAGCATTAATGTCAGCCGCTAATCCCCACATAAGAATGCCATATGACATGATGCTATGAAAATAACTAAAGTATACAGTCCTAGCAGTATCTATATCAGTTAACTGTCTAACTTTTCTAATAGCGTAAGCTGCAGAGCTAAGCTTACCAGCTAATGCAGCAATATGCGAATGCCACTGAAGTTTTCTGTCTATAGTTACACCCAGAAAGACTGTTGATTCAACTAAATCTAATTTTTCATTATTCATTACAACTTCTATGGGTGGAGATTTTACATTTGGTAAAGAGAATAGAACGCATTTCGTTTTCCTTGCATTAAGCTGTAGATTATTAAAACTAAACCAAGTGAGTATTTCCGAGAGTGCTTTGTTCACATCGTCAAAATTTGATTTATTTCTATCAATGTTAAATATAAGAGAAGTATCATCAGCAAACAAGACAATCTCGCATAGGCTTTTTGCAAAGAAAGGTAAATCGTTAATATAAACCAAAAACAAGAAAGGGCCCAAGATAGACCCTTGTGGTACACCTAGCTTTACATCGGAACCCATTGATTTCACACCATTTATATCAACTGTCTGAGTCCGGTAACTAAGATACGAGTGTAATAGTTTCTGGGCATTATTTTTTATACCGTAATGATTTAGCTTCAACAGCAGCGTCTGATGATCTACACAGTCAAAAGCTTTGGACAAGTCGCAGAATATGCCAAGAGCATTCTGCGACCTCTCCCAGGCCCCAAAGACATGCTTAAGAAGTGCAACACCGGCATCAGTAGTAGACCTACCCTTCGTAAAACCGAACTGTTTATTATGCAAGAGGTTATTTAAATTAAAAAAGGTTAATAATTGCTCTAGTATTATTTTTTCAAAGATCTTGCTCAAGGCGGGTAAAATGGATATTGGTCTGTAATTACTTGGGTCTTCTTTGTTCCCAGATTTAAATAATGGAATAATTTTGCTAAATTTCATTAAGTCAGGAAAAATTCCTTCAGCAATGCAATCATTAAATATAACAGCAAGATATGGAGCAATGGTGTAAATAATGCTTTTAAGAATAGTAACAGATATACCCCATAAATCATTGGTACCTTTCATTTTAAGAGATTTGAATGCTTTGATTATATCAGTGAAATTAATGCTTTTAAAATCAAACAATGAACTACATTCGGACACATGTCTTTGGAGCATTAAGACCGCAGACGCAGTTGAAGAATTCAAATTAGACGTTGTTTCAATTGGTATATTTACAAAAAAGTTATTAAAAATATCAGCTATTTCCTTTTCTGACTTTATTTGGGCGTCATTAATTTTAAGCGTCAGGCTGTTGTCACGTGGTTTATATTTGCCAGTCTCACGCTTTATAATATCCCAGGTCGTTTTGATTTTATTGCTAGAATTCATTATTTTTCCTTTAAAATAGTTAGACTTAGCTATAGAACATGACTGTTTAAAAATTTTTAGAGTATTGTTTAACATGTTCTACAAAACCAGGACTGTGATTACTTTCTCTTAATTTATACAGTTCATATAGCCTGTTTCTACTTTTATAAATACCTGTCGTAGCCCATTGACAAAACTGTAATTTTTGGGTACACTTAATAGTCTTCGTTTTAAAAGAGTTATTAAATTCCTTAATCAGTAATCCAAAGAAGTTCCCATAAAGTTCATTTGGATCATCATGTACATATGGCATTAAAGAAACTTTATCATAGATACTATTTTTAAAATTATCTAGACCTGTTTTTGTAATAGGCCTACATTGTAAAGTGACAGGTGTATCAGCGACGTCCAATTGGTAAGCTGCCTGTAGACCGTAATGGTCAGATGTAATGTTTTTAACAACTAATTTGTTTACCGGGTCACATTCTGAAAATATATTATCTATACAAGTTGCTGAATGATCTGTAACCCTTGTAGGTTCTAAAAACTGATTAACTAAATTAAAAGAATTAAACAAGGTTAACAGCCGAGTAGTCAGTGCATTGCTTTCAAGTATGTCAACATTAAAATCACCGCACACAGCTACTGGCTTATTTTTTTGCTTTAACTTTTTTAAAGCATCCTCCATTACCGATTCAAAGGTTTCGAAACTACCTTTAGGGGGTCTGTATACACAAACTATTACTAAGCTTTTCAATTCAACACACGAGACCTCGACATGGCGTTCTACGGAAAGGTCCACAATATCCTTTCTTTCTATATACTTAATGTCATTTTTAACCAAAATTAAAGAGCCGCCACATGTCGTTGTTTTTCTAGACAATAAACTCGACAATTGAAAATTATTCACATTACATGACACATCACAATGCTTCAGCCAGTGTTCGGTTATACAAATAATATTAATGTTGTTACATTCAACAAATAACTCTAATTCTAAAACTTTGCCAGACAGGCCCTGAATATTCTGACACAATAAATTAATACATGAGGGCTTGGCTGTTGTCTTACGTCTCAGTTTAAAGCTGAGCAAGAAACATTTACACTAGGTAATACATTTTTACTGTTAGTGTATTTATTACATTTTTTCTTAGTAGAATTGCTACTAATATCAATGTCAATAGACGTTGGTTTGCCACCTTCATGGGTGTCCTGTAAATTAAAAGCTAACAAATTAGCTATTTTTGTCCTAAACCTATTTGCAAGATACATAGTATCTGGGGTCAAAGTAAAATAATTAATAAAATTATTAATGTCAAAATATAAAATATTGTCACTATGACAACTAATCAAATTAAATAAGTATGAATTTAACTCAAAAATACGATTGTTTTGCGCCTTACTTAAATTACTTGCATATGGAAATGAGCTGATTACCAATTTACAGCCTGTGTCTGCCTGTAATTTTAATAAAATGTCTATATTTTGCAAAATATGATTTTTCTTAACTGCGGAGCTGTCCCCACATAAAACAATTAAATTTGTTAAACTATCAACTTTATGCAACAGTATACTATGTACAATATCTTTAAATGATCTACCTGGTGTACATCTATACTAATATAATAAAGCTGAAGAGTTTGTTTGATTGTTTGTTTGTTTGTTTGTTTGTTTGTTTGAACGCGCTAATCTCAGGATCTACTGGTCCGATTTGAAAAATTCTTTCACTGTTAGATAGCCCATTTATCGAGGAAGGCTATAGGCTATATATCATCACACTAAGACCAATAGGAGGGGAGTCCACGCCGACGAAGTCGCGCGCAGAAGCTAGTATATTTATAAATTCCTTGTGATATCTGTTTTTCATAATCAATCCTAACCCCTGGCCTAATTTATCTGAAAACATTATAGTTTTTACAGGTTTTATATGTTCTGAGTCACATGATGTAGCTGGTTTGAATGGGAATTTACTATAATTACAATGTAAAGTTTGATGAGTTTCTGTGTAGGATGATGGATGACAGGGGCTCTGTGATGTCTGAGTAAAATTTTTACCTTCTTTGTCAATATTGTCATGAACTGACGGTGCAATATTAATTTGACTGTTCATTAACGAGTCATATCTCTCTGCGTTGTAGTTGCAGAGTTCCACTAACTCTGCGGCAGATTTGATGTGCTCATCAATTTCTTTCTGCGCAATTGAATACTTATTTTGCATTGATTCAAGTAACTCGTGCAACTTTGTTATGTTTAATTGTAATTCTTTAGTGTCCCGGTCATACATTTGCCTACTTTCAGATAATTTACTACTATAAATTTCCAATGAGTCCATCAAACTTAATTTCTCTTTTCTCAGAACAATATTTTTATGAAAACATTTATTTTTCTTAATCAATCTACTAGTTTTCTTAATTAATTTATTGATTTTAATGTATTTCTTTAGTTTTTTACTGCCTTGAATAAAGGGTCTGGGTGAAACAGAATGTTCAGTAGTTGAGGATGGATTAACTGACTGTGCAGCAGGTGATGACATCAGTTCCTCGAAAAGAGATTGTGTGTGATCAACCTCATACTGTTGCTGCTGCTCCGTTAGAAGAGATATTTGCTTGTTGGCATTATTCAACTCCTGTTCCAGATCTTTTATTCGGTTTAGGGCGCTCTCATATGTGCTGAACTGGTCATCAAATCCTCTAATCGTATTTTCAAGTTGGTCCCTCTGCAGTACTATCTCCATATGTTGAGAGTGCAGCTGGGCTAGCTCGGTCTTCAAGAGTGAGTTACGTCCGACAATATTTTTAATTTCCTCCTCACTCTCTTCACGCTCACGTAGTAGCTCTTTGCAAGTATCTCTGGACTCCTTTAGCTCCTGAAGCGCTTGTCTCAGCTTCATCTCCATGGTTTGAGTTGCAGCCTTACGGGTCAGCATGATGGTTCAGGTATTCTAGAATGTATAGAAGCAATATCAGAAACTTATACTACAAATTAGTAACTTACTTTACAAGTAAGTCAACTTTTAGGTTTTGTTACAATGTAAAAGAAATGAAAATAAATACAGTAATTTAAGTTATGTAGGTATAATCAAATAAAAACTACAAATAACTAACTTATTTACCTATAGACAAACGATAATTTAAAGATAGTTTACTTTTTATTAACCTTACTAAAAGGGTTTTTTTTAAAGAAATTAATAAGGTTTTCTAGAAATCAAATATCAAACAGCTTATAGTATGTGATCAAATTATTTGTATAAAAATTAAAATAACACAAGTTACTTGGCAGATTGGTTAACAATATAGGTGTTTCACAGTGATGTTAAATGTTTTATTGATGTTTTATTGTAAGTATAATGCTTGTGAAGTGTAGAAGTTGAGTGAGTGTCTGTGACAAAAGAAGTCACCATCAACTTTACTTCCACTTTTAGTCAAGCAAAGAGAGGTTAAACTGTGCCAAATCGTAATGACTGTGACGCTATTCACTTATGTGAACTCTGTGTAAGTCGTATTTTAAGTGGACAGTAGGTAGGTATTGAGAACCAACGAGCTACCGCAGCAAAATGTGACAAGCTGTTGATATTAAAATGAAAATAGGTTTTATTATTATTAAGTTATGAACAAAAGTACTTCCCCGGTTTTATAAGCTGCTGTAGTCCATAGATTTGTCCGTTTTCCTGAGTAATCCTCTTTCGAAATGACGTTAAATTCAAATGTTTAGCACTTTGTCGTTACAATTTTTGTATCACTTTTATTTAAAAAAGTTTCAGTTAATTACTGACACTAACACTTGTTATGGCTATTTATAACTTGAAATACACTTTTAAATAGTTTTTAACTCGAACAATAAAGAATAAACTAATTAATTTTAATTTTAAAAACAGCTGATAAAATTTGACAAGTGCACCGGCCAGTGTTGCCAGTCGTATCCTCCGTCGTCCTCCTCCGTCCTCCGCCGTCGTAAAAAAAAGTAGCCTAAGTTACGCCTTATTACATCAGCTATCTGCCAGTGAAAGTTCCGTCAAAATCGGTCCAGCCGTTTCAGAAATTAGCCGGAACAAACAGACAGACAGACAGACAAAAATTGTAAAAAATGTCATTTTGGTATGTGTACCGTGTATACATCCATATGCATTTAGTAAAAAGCGTTTATTTTAATATTAAAAACAGACACTCCAATTTTATTTATTAGTAAAGATAGTATAGATATAGATTTAATTCATATCGTTCTATCAATAATTGTCTTTAATCGTGAACGTAAAAAACTGACTTCAAATCAAATCAATAATTAATACGGCTTAGGTCATAAAATAATCAATTAAATATGTCTTATTGGGGATAGCTCGAAAAGTACTGATCAGATCTCGATTAAATTTAAATGGGACCATACAACAAGCGCCAGGTTTTGATTAAAAGAGATGTCGAAGTAAGACTTCCTTTTTTTCAAAGGAAGTATATGTCTTTATTTGAAACCGTTTAAAAATTAATAAAGCCTACATTTTTATTCAACAAGTATTTATCAGATATCGATGAAATTTCAATGTGACCGCATGACAAGCATCAACTTTCGATTAAAACAAGAATCATCAAAATTTCATTCCTTGAAGGGGAAATTAATAAAATTTATTGAAACCGTATTTAATATATGAGTTTGTAGAAAACGAAACTAACAAAAACTAATACAAAACCAGTAGTTTTGTTAAACTAAAAATGGTTGATATCAAAGTTTAAAATATGGAATTTGATTGGTTGGCTTCAGTTAGAGAGACTAGTACAAGCTAGTGAAAGTTGTTCGATGATTGGTTCAATACTTTGTGGGTAATCCCTAACAATGCGTATTTAATTGAATATTAATTTTTTTTTCTGAGTATTTTTTTTTTTATTTAAACATTATACATATTTACAAGTCAAAACTTAAGAAATAAATATTTACAGATAGTTTTGATACAAATCATGTCCGCGTGGAATTGTGCCAAGAATGCTGGCAGCATTTCCCCGTTGGATCGCTATGCCGATTCTCTGGGCAAAAAATGCACCAGCCCTCTTGTCACCAGTGGAGGCAATAAGGCGAGGAGTTATCTCAATTAAGAATTTTTTAGCACTGCTACTCCAAGGTCCAAATGTTTCGACTGCAAACGGCACAAAGATGTAATTTGGAATTAGTGACGAATACTTGTGCCGTTTAGTCGATTCAGCTTTCTCCGCCGCGGCTCCCGCTTTTAAGGCTGTTTCCCTGACTATTAATTCAACTGCCTACATTGTATTACTCGATACGCTTCATCCTGTAATATCCCACTGTTGGGCCTATGCCCAGCCTCGTGCCTCTTTACCCCATATAGGAGAAGGATCACAGCTTAATCCACCACGCTCCTCCAATGTGGGTTGGCCGATATATTAACTAGGTACTATGAGTAACGATCGCTTTCAGGTGTACATGATAACAACCGGGACCGATAGCTTAACGTGCTCTCCGAGGCACGGTGGGGAGACCCACAAGGATTGCACAAACACCCAGATCACGGCAAACATCTGCATGGCCAATACAAATGTTTGCCATTTGCGGGGATCGAACCCGCAACCACCAACGCAACAGCCAGAAACCAGTACTGTGACCGTTTCGCCAACGCGGCGTTGTATTAGGTACTCATCGTCGTAAAAGGTTGGTTTTCTTAGTAAACAAAATTATCATAAGACCTTTCGTAGTAAAATATCGAAATTTAATTAATATTAACGTTAAAGGGATAATGGTAAGCCTTTAGATATGTGTATATAACGGCGTCATGTAATTATTTTATGTACACGCAACGGTCGACTTACCCTAATTAAAATTCACGCACTGGTAAGTAAATTATATTGACTGGTATTAATTGCTGGTGTGAATTACTTTGTTGGTAAAAAAAATTATATTATTTTTTTGATTCACGTTTTTGTAATACAATAACAGTTAATGTTTCGTAAATTGGTAATAGGCTTTAGTAATAGTAAGTTATTTTACTATCATATTCTATGAGTAGGTAACTGATTCATGCAGTTTCGTGCATGTGATTTTTTTTTAAATGTACTTCCGTCTTGTTTACGGTTTACGGTTACGGTTACGTTTACGTGTATATGTTTTTTCTGTCTAATAGACATCTCAAAATCAGCTAAATAAACTCAATAAGTTTTTTTTTACTGTCGAAATATCTACACAATACACACACGGTCGTCTGTTCCTAAAGTAAGCAACTTAATGCTTGTTTTATAGGTAACAGCCGAGTGGTCTAGCAACATTTTTTTTTATTCGATAAACATACTTATCAATAATACATATATAAATATATAAATGAATATGTATATTGTATATTACGCCCAGACTCGGGGTGGGAATCGAACCCAGAACCCCCGGAGCAGAAAGCAGGGTCACTACAAACTGCGCTAACGGGCTAGTCAAACGGGCTAGTAAAAGTTAATTACACTATAAACTAAGTTATAATGGGTATGTTCCGATATGCACTGCGAGCACTGCACAGTGCTATCACTGTAGAAAAATTCGTTCCGTTATGTACTGCCAGTATACTGCCGCAGTAGTGACAGTACCCTAGGAAAATATATGACGTCATAAATCGCCGCCATATTCTACTGTGAACACTGGCGACCAATGGCGACTGGCGATTTCGAGGTGAGGTACTCCCACTACTTTGATCACGTGATCAGTCAAAACCACTACCAAAATATATGACGTCATAAATCGCCGCCATATTCTACTGTGAGCACTGGCGTTTTCGAGGTAAGGTACTCGCAGTACTTTGACTATTTGATCACGTGATCAGTCAAAAGTAGGGATGGAGACGGCGGGAAAAAGTCGACTTTTGACTTTGGAAACGACTTTGAATTTTCTGATTCTCAAAGTCGATTATTCACAGTTAAAAGTCGATTCTCAAGTCGACTTTTTGAAAACAATAACTAAACCAATGGTTAAAAGATATTTCACAAGTTTTATTCGACATTTCTTTATTTTTAATAAGCGATTTATTTATCAGTTGCACATTTTATAAACAACTCACACAGAATTAATGTTTTTAACATTTTTATAAAAGATATATTCTATATAAAAGTTGTGCCTAGTATGGCACCGAAAATAAGTTTTTAGTATTTAAATTAAGTATAAATAAAACAATCAAATAAATATTTAATATTATTTTTTATTTAATATTTAATATTAAAGTTTATAATACATGAGACATAAAAATAGGAAACGTGTATTTTGAGGGTCATTGCCGATAACGGAGACTGTCTGCTAGTTGAGCATATGTGGGACATTACGAGGTCACTTTTATATTTTTATTTTTACGGACAATTATGGATCTTTTGTCATCAGACCAATAAAAACATTTTTAGTTTTTATTTATTTAAAATTCCCACATATCTTCACCTACTGACCGTAGAAATACTATAGTCGGACTTTTAATTCGATTCCAGATTTGACAATTTCAGTGTTGCAGCGTTATGACAAGTAATAAATAGTGACGTTGCGAAATTATTCGATACGGAAATCGATTATTTCCGGATCGATTCTTCTCGTTTATAATTTTACTCTCGTAAACTAAGTATATCAGGAAATTAAATATTTCTAAACGGATAATTTAGTTATGACGATTAATTTTATGAAGGATCTGAGAGTTTTCTTTAATAATTGTGTGTGAAATAAATAAATAAATATGATCATGAAGGAACATGAGAAATAAAACAAATATAGTCGTATTTTTAATTAGACGAAGCCAACTGACAGTAGCTAATGTCACTTTGTAAAATAATGATACCATATTTAAAGTAATAGTGATGCGTTCAGTTCTCGTTCAATCAGATGAATGAGCAATGAGTGTGAATAGTCAATCACTTCAAACTATAAATGAATATATTGTTACGTGTTAGGGTTCGAACGATTTGGAGAGAAAGACCAGCTGACTCTTTTAGAGACTTTATTCACTAGCACTAGGTCCGACACAAAGCACTAGGTACAAACACTGGGTACAAACACTAGGTACAAGGTACAAACACTAAGCACTAGGTACACTCACTAAGCACTAACGATGTCCGAGGACGTAGCCAATGTCGTAGGTTTCCGCTGGTATCACTCTTGATCACTTGTCTTCACTTCGAAGTCGCTTCGTCGATCACTCAAACTGAACTGCCTCCGCTCGGCCACCCGCCTCTTTGGTCATACATTCATTATCATCCACAACTTCAAAGGCCTCCAATTGCGCAGAAGTTTCATTTTTCACGTACTTGTAGGCGTTGCGGATCATTACTTTTTCAGTAACAGTGAAAGCTTTTCGTGGACGCTTTTTTCTTGGGGACAAGAAAACATCCACGTCTTTTTGTGATGTACTTGGCTGAGGATCCATTTTGATGGAAAACCAAAACAAATAGATTCCCTCAAAGTTCACAAAAAACTATAAACGTAACAACAAACACAACGTAACAAAACTTTAACAAAACCCAACAAAATAACAAAATATCGATTCGCAATGAAACAAGATATTCGTGCAGTCAGACTGGGAGAATGAAGCCGAATGACAAGATAAACAAAATGGCGATAGAATACTAAGAGAAAATAGAAAATTATCTAAGCTCTTTTATTATAAGTTTTTTTTTAATATAAAAAAACAAAAATATTAACTTTTTTTAAATAAAGCTAATACTAATTAATAAATAATTATTATGAATAATTATGTATTTATTTAAATAAAAATCAATAATTTAGTATTTAATTGGCACACCAATATTATGATTACATAAACATAAATCGCGATTGTTTATCGATTTTTGTGTTCATCACTACACTATTAAATCTGGTATCATTATTTTACAAAATGACAGTAGCTAATGTCAAATCTGGAATCGAATTAAAAGTCCGACTATAGTTGATTGTGAAGTGCTTAGGCAATAAACGGCTCCTCAATTGGTTTGCAATGAGACCAGCATGAGAAAATAATCTTTCGCAGGGTATAGAAGTTGCTACAATTGATAGAAACTTTCTCGCTACACTCCATAAATGAGGATATTCATATTTGATTGATTCATATATATGATATCTCTATATATATAAAAATGAATCGCTGAATGTGTTGCTAAGCGCAAATCTCGAGAGCAGCTAGTTATGGCAGAACTTACAAAACGCACATAGATAAAATTTATACATTACAATTACGAATTTTAAAAGAAATTGTCCCTGTTAAAATTAAAAATAAATTCAAATATAATTATCACCAATTATTTGACTATTGTAAAATAATACCAATACATGATAAGATTAAGCTCACCTTATTAAATGAAGAATTTTTTAACGATTCCTTAAAAGTATTTAAGAACATAGACCTCAATAGTATAGTCACCCGACAAAAAAGTAACTGCATGTTACTATTACCAAAATACAATAACTTATATGGTAAAAGAAAATTAAGCTATATAATACCTAATCTTATAAACGAACTTTCTATAGCTTGACGGGAATCTTTAACAACAAAAAACATAAAAAGATACCTAAAAAAATATTTTATTAATAATATACAATAACACCAGATCATAATTTGAATAAAAATATAACCGATTAAACTGATTGGTCGGTCTATCGGCATACAGCGTTTAACCGATTGATGTGTGACGATTATTATTGTATCTATACTAATATATAAAGCTGAAGAGTTTGTTTGTTTGGTTGTTTGTTTGTTTGTTTGTTTGTTTGAACGCGGTAATCTCTGGTTCTACTGAGCCGATTTGAAAAATTCTTTCAGTGTTAGATAGCCCATTTATCGAGGAAGGCTATAGGCTATGTATCATCACGCTAATACCAATAGGAGCGGAGTCCACGCCGACGAAGTCGCGCGCAGAAACTAGTAATTTATATTCTTTCATGTATGTTAATAAATAAATAAAGAAATTCCTAAACAACAAGTGGATTAAGGTTTTGTCGTCGTTGAATAGCTGGGCGAGTTAAATATTGTCGCAATTGTATTGGCAATCCACCTGCTTCATCAGTATCTGCTTGAGAATGGCTGTATTTGACAGCTTCATCCAGATATAACCATATATCATCATTATTTCCATCGTTTGGAGAAAAGAAAACTTGGAGTTTTGATAAATTTTAATTTGCCAGTACTCCAACAACAGTTTTTTTTAATGAACTAGAAAACTTAATAAGCTTAATACACTCATACTCATTTGAATTTTGAATCACAGATTTGTTTTGAATGCTGCGTCCTGCGTCACGTAGTAACTAATACTTAATCTGTGGTCAAAAAATACGATGCGGCTCACCGTCACCAGTGCTCCCAACTCTTGAAAAAAATATTTCCTAAAACTTTTCAAAGTCCCTAAATTAAAAACAAAGCCCCCTAAAACCTAAAATTTAAATAATTTGAAAATCAGTCAGATTTTTTTTTTATTACATTTTATTTTTCAAAGGGTTTTAAGCCCTGCGCGCACTAGTGACATTTGTCACCGTGACAAAAAATTCTTTGTCACTGTCACGTCACCGTCACCTTCGCGACTGCGCGCACTTGCAGTGACAGATTATATACAGATATAGGTTGTCTGTGAGCTCGTTTTTAGAAATAGAAAGAAATACAATAATAAAAAGTATTGGGTTCACCCGCTTTGGAGTGATAGGCTGATAAGTGGAAAGTTCTACACCATGTTTGCCAACCTACGTACATATGACACGTGACATTTTGTCGCGTCACGGGCATGTTGGCGTCCTCCGCGGACAAAAAAGTCACCGAATTGTCACGCATCCAAGTGCGCGCACCTCCATTAGGGATGATGGACGCGGTGACAGTGACAAAACGTCACGGTGACAAAATGTCACTAGTGCGCGCAGGGCCTTACAGAAAAAAAATATTTTGTATACTTTGCTTTAATATATTTATTGAACACGTTCTTTTAAAAATTGATAATTGAGGAATTGTTATTTTTTAATCGTTTTTTTTTATATTAAAATGAAGTTTCATGAACATTTTGACGAATTAAAAATTCCCAAAAAAAATGTATCCCCTAAAATATTGCTAAATTTAGGGTAAAATCTCCCAAGTTGGCAGCACTGCGGCTGACAGTATACGGCATTGCGTTCCGTTTGAAATAGTAATCAGTATAACTGGCTATAAAGGAACGACTTCACAGTATACTAAATTGACGTCACACTGTACAGTGGTCGCAGTGCATATCGGAACACACACAAATTTAATAACAAACGATAAAGAACTAATCAAATATTTTTTAAGTCACCGTGAAGGTTGTCGTTAAAAGATTACAATCTATTATATATTGGCTGTAGGTGAAATAAGTACACTTGAGGTACACTTCAAAAAAGGTTCTCCCCTTAGGGTCCATCCATAAATCACGTCATACGAATTTCACGATATTTTGACCCCTCCCCCGTCCTTGTCACAGAACTCACATATGGTCTCATTTATGAGACCCCCCTACCTAGTGAGACGTCACACATTTTGCAATTAAACACCTATAAATTATTATTTATTAAATTAAAACATCAGTTCTGACACAATTTTTATTTTCAAATAAATTATTTTTTAAATAAAATCAAGATCAATCCAACATAGACATAGATATTAAAAATAGAATTATTTTAATACACGCAATATTAACGCGCTCTCCGAAACACGGTGGGGAGACACACACGGACAGACATCCAAACGGGAAATTGAACATTTGTACAAATACAAATATCCACTCCGAGCGGGAACAGAACCCGGAAACCGCCACTGTTTAGGCGCCTACACGCAACATTAGACCAGAGCTGTTATTGTGGATATCAATAAGTAGATACTTATATGGAAAAAACCTTAAAGCTTTCCTAGTCTCATTTCATTACTCATAATAATAATTATAGTCCCTGTCTTTCTGTCAAGGCTTTCATGAGTCAGTTGGTATCAGTAATTGGTTTTTTATTATTATTTTAATAACAAAATTATTGTTAGGTTTATTGTTACTCATTAAAAATCTATTTAGACTTTTCTTGGTTTTTATTATAGGTAATATTTTAAAGGTTTAATTAAAAAAACATTGTAAATGTAATTAATATAGTTATCTTGAATAGAAATATTTATAAACTTATAGAAGCTACTACAAATTTTGGTAAGTGTGGGACGTCCTCCGGCCCGCTGGACCGACGATCTTCATACGATTCCCGCTGGGGGCTAGATGAGGACTGCGGAGAACCGGGAAGTTTGCCGTGAACTTGGCGAGGCCTACGTCCAGCAGTGGACTGTGATAGGCAGAAGTGACGACGAGCGACGAACTTGAATAGTTTTTTTAGTGTCGTTGGATATTTCTTTAACGATTTCTATATTATTAAATTGGCGCAACGGTCGCAGCACTGGTTTGTGGTTGTTTCGCTGGCGGTTGCGGGTTCGATCCCCGCACACGACAGTATTTGTATTGGCCATACAGATGTTTGCCGTGGTCTGGGTGCCTCCACCGTGCCTCGGAGAGCACGTTAAGCCGTCGGTCCCGTGTTATCATGTACACATGATAGCGATCGTTACTCATAGTAGGGAATATATCCGTCAACCTGCATTTAGAGCAGCGTGGTGGATTAAGCTCCGATCCTTCTCCTATATAATATCTTCTCCTATATAAATCCGTCCTACCTTAACACTTACTTTTTACTTTCTTTACGCCTTAAGGTTGACTGGTAGATAAGGCTGTACGGCCTTAAGTCCGCCTTTTGCGCAACCTGTTATCTCGAAGTGTTGTTATGTTGTTTTTTTATTTTTTTTCTGTGTTGTGTAATAAAGTTTAATAAATAAAATAAATATATAAGAGGCCTATGCCCAACAGCGGGATATTCCAGGCTGAATCGTGGTCGTGAACATTGTAATCTTAAATAGAAATATTTATTCTTTATATTAGAAGGATTTTTATAGCAACTAATGTAGCTACATACTCAGCTGAGTATTAACGTATAAAATACATGTCATAAAATATTCGAAACAAGTGAAAAAACAATATACTGTACTCGTATTCTTCAGCAAGTAATTAGCGAGCGTATTGCAGAGTGTGCAGCGCGTAATTAAGGCGTGATTCAGTCTACAAGTGTGTCAGTATAGACACATTCATGTTTTTGAACTGCAAGGATGTTGCTTTTTAGCGTTTTCCTTAATAATACTTTGCTAAAAATAAGAAAGATATTGAGCAGAATTTGGCTAACTAAATTTGTTTTACCTTTTTTTGTTTTTAAGAGTAACTGCAGAATTTTTTGAAGTGAAACTTTTTTAGGCGCATGCGGGGTAAAGTTTGAGCGACCGGTAATTAATAGGTGACCGCCTGGGAACACCGCATGACGTTGGCTTTTTGTTTTTTTTTTCAACTGGATTTTTTTTTGTACTCTATAGTCGTTTTTTTTAAAGTTTTTTTGAATTAGTTTTTTTAAATTAGTTTGCCATAGAAGTTTCACTTCTGACATGTGTAGGTACTTTGTACGCACGCATTTTTTTTTATTTCATTTTTGGTTTGGTTAAAGCAACAAAAAATTCGAAGAGATTCATCAAGGACTTACCGAATTCATATTCATCGGAAAATAATCTTTTATCGTTATTTGTTGTGTGTATTTCAAATATGATGACGCCATAATATGAGCAAACGCAACGGAAATTTGCAAATTCTTTTGTGTTCTAACCTGGCGCTACTGACTTATTCATGCGCGAGTTTGAATTCCTATTTTGATCGAAGTGTTGGAAAATATTGTGAGAAGACTTGCATATGTTGGAAGGAAGGAATAAATTTCCAAATAGATTTTTTATTTGTTAGAAATCTAGCGACACCTTTACTTATAACTATTTATACCGAAATTTCCTGCTTGAAATCTGGAGCAGGCTTAATGGAAAAGAACCTCAACTTTACAGAAGGTCACAGCTAAATATTACTACTGCCTTTTAGTACTGTTTCTGTGGTAATTGATGAAGCCGATGGGAGGATTGGTATTAGGATTGGCAACGTGCTTGCAATGGTCTTACAGCTGGAAGCGACAATACGCAACGGTAATCGCCTAACATGGTATGTAAGGTAAGAATTACCTGTATGTAAAAACACAAACGCTCGTCTCTTTCTAAGGTAAGCATCCTAATGCCTGTTAGCAGTCAACTGATGTAGTTATATAATTTTTGAAGTGAGAATTTCACTTCAAAAATTATATTTAGGCGTATGATTGGTAAAATTAAAGCGACTGGCAACACCGCAACGCGGTCAGTACTTCGATGGGTGACCGCCTGGGAACACCGCGTGATGTTGGATTTTTGTTTTTGTTTTTTCAATTGATTTTTTTTTTAATTTTAAATTCGGTTTTTTAATTAGTTTTTTTTTATTAGTTAGCCAAAGAAGTTTCACTTCTGACATGTGTACTTTGTACGGACGCAATTAGTTTTTGATGATTATGTGTAAATAATACAAATATAAATAAATATACGAGTATACATTACATCCGCCGGGCGGGAATCGAACCCACAGCGTGACCTAATCGGTTATCGTGAATTGGTGTTAACAATACACTTTAACATAATAATACACTTTATTGTACACCAAAACAGAAATAATACATATCAGATTTTTTTTTACAAAGTATCATAAGGTACAAAGGGCGGCCTTATCGCTGAAAAGCGATCTCTTCCAGGCAACCTGGGGCAGAGGAGATGGTATTGTGTCGGTGTAAGTGTACGAAGTGTTGTACAAGTTACAACGATCGTTTAAACAATAACAATAGTACATGTAAGTGCGTTTCGGGTCGTCATTGAAACAATACGATATTACAGTGTGAACAATTTATAAACAAATAATTATAGGTCAGGTGGTCGACGATTTAATTCCTTAATTGTCGCTAAAGGTCTCTTGAATCACATACAGGTTACGTTCTTGTGTTAGGCTTGTTATTTTGAATTAGTAAATGGAATATAGCATAGATGAATCGTTTGTTAATTGTTCTAAAATGAAACTAATCTTATATACGAGTATAAAATTCTCGTGTCATAAATAGTTATAATACTCCTCCGAAACGGCTTATACTATATATTTTTATAAGTTTTTTTTAATTAAGTAAATATAATTATTATTATATTGTCATTCATGACATTATACTACTACTGCTACTTACAACTCTAACGTACAGTTATTAACCATTAAATTATAAACAAGGCATGGGAAACGAGGAAAATAATCAAGGATTATGGTCTTAATACGCATTGTTACCTACTTATCGTTAGGTATATTAAAATGAATTATAATTGACTATTGCACTATATGTCGCAAACTCGCAATTTTATGACAGTCAGGTAAATTGACGAGTCGATACAGAAACGATTTATTGTCGATTTGTTTGTTTGAACCGACAACATACGATAAAACATTAGCTAAGTTTCATTTGAATTCTCTGCTCATGCGAAGGCGGTTAATAGGTTATGCGACTTCTAAATATTACCAAAATAGACACTTCCACCGTAGGAAATTTCTTGCTCAAAATATGGAGCTGCCCGACTGGGGTAGTACCTACTTCGACCTTACAGAAGTGAGAAGACCACAGGTAAATAATACTGTTTTCAAGCAGTATTGTGTTCCTGTTGGTCAGTAAGCTGACCAGAGCTCCTGGGGAGATCGGAAATAGGGTCGGCAACGCGCTTGAGATGCTTCTGGTGTTGCAGGCGTCTATAGGCTACGGTACACTTAGGTACACACTTAGGTACCATCAGGTGAGCCTTACGCACAGAAATAGTAATAATACCCTATTACTATTTCCCTAGATCTAGTTATATAAAAAAACTTACTATTTTTTACATTTTAAATTTATTTTTAGAAATATACTTTTATAATCTGTGGTAAATTTATTATTTGACCTTCACGCGTAGCCTAATCTGTCATTCTTATCTTAACTTAACTTGAAGTAACTTTTATGTAATGTCCTTTCTTCCTGATGTTTTGATAATTAATAAAGTTTTGTAAAATAGTTAAAATATGAAACATATTTAAAATACATACATACATATAAAATAACACCCAAAGAACTCAACAGCGCCAGTTATCGTCCAAGGAAATGCTTATCCTGTCAAAACATGGCCAAGCAATCGGCGGCATTAAATATGAGAAATGACTCAATGATACGATTTTCCCACAGCACGGTAAATTAGTTAGTTAGTTACGTCACGTACAGTTTACATAGTGGTCTAATGCAGTGGTCGGCAACCTTTTGGTAGGCAAGGGCCACGAGGTGGCCAAATAAACTAAAGGCGGGCCGCACTTATGATTTAAACCCTAGACTCTACCTGATACCTACAATATAATTGGTCATATCCCATAGAAAAAATGAAAATGCTATTAAAAATTTTTAAAACATGGAATTTAATACGTACACGGAATACTTACATTATACAGCACAACAGCATTTTTGTTGTATGGATTTTTTTTATGGATCTAGCTGCATTTTCTGCCCTAATTCTAAATTTGTACTCAGATTTTTGCTAGCGGCTCTACATTTTGAGATGTGAAGGCTAGCTATTTTTGTCAAAAAACATGGTTTCCCGTCATATAACAATTTATTTAAACAACATTTTCTTTTATGTAACTTTCTTGAATAAGTTGGAGTTTTACTAGTATTCTGGATAATCCAACAGTAGTCAGCCATCATACTTTCACTCTAATAGCCCTGGTAGCGCTCCTCCATGAAGCGAATATCCTGATGAAAGCGTTCTCCCTGCTTCTCGCTTAAATGTCCAAGATTTACAGAAAATCGATCAAGGTGGCTATAAATGAAATGCATCTTAATGCTCATGTTGTATCCAAGGTGCTGAACGTATAATGGTAACTGCTTGACGTGGTCAGGAAAGTCGACGGACTTCTTATTTCCCGAAAAGTTTTTTACAAGCCAAAAAAACTAATTCCAGGTATTTTTTCGGCCGTTGTCTTACTTTCAGTAAAATTTACATCGTTTATTAATTTTTTAATTTGTGGTCCTTCGAAAGTTCCAGCTTTTAAATTCTCAGCACTCAATTTTGGAAACGATCTGGATATACAGTGGCGTGTAAAAGTTTTGAGCCACCCTGTTTTTTCCATATAACTGACAAAATATTTTTTTCTTTCACTTGTTCTTTGTTCGAGTTGCTTGAGAGGATCATAATAAAGATTAGAACGTTAATTATTATATAAAATATAATATTGTACAACGGTAAATGGCTTTCAACAGTGTGCATAAGTATTGGGCCACCGCAATTCACGAATTTGCCGGACCTTACTGCACAAGATTTTTTGATATTTTTTTCTTATTGGTTTCTAAAAACGCTATGCACAAGGAATATGTTAATAATTACTATTATTTCTGCCTCAATGCCGAAAATTTTTAACAATAAAACTTGAAATATGCAAACATTAAGCTCTGTGAAATTTTGTTCAAACCACGTTCAAACTTTATTCAGAAAAAAATTTCACACTTTTTACACACTATATTGGGTATCCAGTGCTTGTTGTTTGTTTCCAATGGCCGTTGATAGTACTCCATGTAAGCATTTTTAACGAAGTCTGACACATTTAAACAGAATTTTTTGAATGTATATTATTTGCCACAAATGTAACTAAATCTATTTGGATTGTTTACACAGGTCTTTCTAGACACGCATGTTGTGATTGATCTGCAATGTAATGACATTGCAGATCAATCACAACACAAATCACATTCATTTGTAAATGACTCGGTACTTCCTGAATATCACAGGAAAAAGGGTTTGCAAAAATCTTCTTTGCTTGAAACTTTTCAAACTCACCAAATCTGCCGCTGAATGAAAAATGTCACATCATAATTATATCAGCCAGTTTCGTTTTAATTCTACGTGTTACGCGATCGCGGTTTGTTCATGCTTTTATTTTGATATTTATAACTTATTTACAAACATTCGCGGGCCGCAAGTAAGACCTCCGCGGGCCGCACGCGGCCCGCGGGCCACGCGTTGCCGACCACTGGTCTAATGTAATGGCGAAGGTTAAGCATGTTGCAACATGTTTAAATTGTCGGGACGCGGGTGGAAATGGAATCGGAAAATTTGGGTTTTTCAAGCATCGAACGCACAGACAACTTTTCTTTTCGTCTTCCTCGCCCATGGACGTCTGCAACATTAGAAATTAAATTTGATATAAATATGTCGCTTCAGCCTGTAATATCCCTCTGCTGGGCATATACCTCTTTCCCCATGTAGGAGAATGATCAGAGCTTAATCCACCACGCTGCTCCAATGCGGGTTGGCGGATATATTCTCTACTATGAGTAACGATCGCTATCAGGTGTACCTACATGATAACAACCGGGACCGACGGCTTAACGAGGCACGGTGGGGAGACCCACAAGGACTGCACAAACTTAAAAGTCTTTGTTGTATTCAATAATTTTAAACACATGCAAGTGTAAAAATGTTGGCGAAAAGAAAAATGGCGAGATTTGTTTCGCATAAATTTTTCCCAACTTCTTTATGGTTTATGCTATCTACATCATATTGTAGTGACTCAAATAATTTCAATCAAGTTGCGGGATTTCAATAGAATATAAATAAATAATTTATCAATAGATTATACGCAAAAGGAAGGAACATTCGTAATTTATTTAAAACATTGCGTTGTTACATTTATTTTATTTTATTGTTATACATTGCGTTGTTACATTTATATTATTTTATTGTTATAAAACTTAGTATTATAACAACAAAGATTGTTGTAATAAATAAAAAAAATATTCATTATCTAATTACGTTATAAAATAATTCACATTATAAATTTATTTCGTACTAACATCGTAATTTTCGTTGTTTTTATAAGTGTTTGTATCAGACATTGTCGGTTTAATTTTAATATCTTAATATATTATATAAATCTCGTTTCACAATGTTTGTCCTCAATGGACTCCTAAACCACTTAACCGATTTTAATCAAATTTGCACACCGTGTGCAGTTTGATCCAACTTGAAAGATAGGCTATATTTTATTTTGGTATATGTAATTATTATATTTAAGAGAAAAAAAAGGCGGTACGAAGTTCGCCAGGTCAGCTAGTTTATTATAAGGAAGTTAACTGAAGATTATGAGCGTACAGCCAACCTGATGGTAAGTAGTTTACGGTAGCCTGTAGACGCCTACAACAACAGAAGCATCGCAAGCACGTTTCTGACCCTTTTTTTACTTGGTGAAAATCAATCATGGATACCCTCCGGCGCGGGGGCGCCAGCGGGTTATGTCAGACTCCTACTGACTGAAACCACCAAGTGTGAGCAGTCGTTCACCTTAGTGGGGCGAGATGGGATCTCGCTAGCAGTCACCACCTCGCCCCGGCGCGCGTTTCTGACCCTGCCCTAGACCTTCACCTGGAGCTCTGGTCTTCTTACTCTCCACAGGAACACAACACTACTTGGGAACGGTATTATTTAAGGATCTTCTGTGTTGAGTTACTTTCCTAGGCTCTAGGTTTTGAGCAGGATATTTTACGAGCCCTACTGCAATGAAAATATATTAAGTACTACCTGTGCTCGCGACTTCGTGTGATTCTTTAAATTGGAATAACTTTTTAATTTATGAACCGATTGACATTAAACATGCTAAGCTAAGCTTGCCACTATACATTAGTAGAAACCATATATACATCGGATAAGCCGTTTCAACAGACCGACAAAAATTCTGACAATCATTGTTTTGGGTGCCATTTGCGCTGATAAAGGTCCCCAATAAATTTTTTTTCCATAAAATTTTTATTATATGTATTGATATCACACGAGTAATTGATACTGTGTTACATTTCCTTAGTTAACACTTGAAAGAAGACCAAACATTGTGTAACCTCGCGAGGCTGAACTTGACTTACAATGGTTCGGCGCGTGCGACGCTCTGATTAACGCGTAATATACACTCGCTACAATATAGAGAGACTTATATATGAATACAAATGATAACGTACGCGCATGACTTCCGAACGAATACAATTAATTGGACAATTCTTACTTATGTTTATTTTTACTTTATTGTACATCACAACTACATTTTAAACATTAGACACATTTACAGACTGTAAAGTACAATGGGAACCCAAGATTTTTGAAGTGAAAATTCTTTTTGAAGTGAAACTTCTTACATGAGGGGTAAAATTTGAGTGATCGGTAAGGCAGCAGCGTCATGGCGGTCAGTACTTGGATGGCACAGTACAGGCGGTCGCATTTAATTGGTTTGCCAAAGAAGTTTCACTTCTGACATGTATACTTTGTAAGACACGCAATTTTTTTTGTGTTCGTTATTGTTAAGACAAGGTTTGTATGACAGAATAAAAAAAAATTAAAAACAATATAATATATGTCGCAGATCAGAAGTAGGTAGGAGAAGAACGGACGGATGACCGAACTACTAAGTATTAAATGGACTCACCGAGCGGGTACCGTGTCTATCGCGTGGCGGAGAGACAACTCAGAGGCAGTGCCCGGGAGTTGCGACCCGAGTCTAGGTTTAAGACGGCCGTCTTTAAAATGCGCATTAACGCTCGCCTTCACTGTCCGAGTTGCCCACAATAGAATGTAACAATTAATTCGTGTACACAAACTAACCCTTACAAGAGTCGAGGTTAAACTACTAGCAAGATACACAAGTGCACCGCGCCACGCCAGAGCCAAGACTGCCTGAGCTGCGGTTGCATCGGTCTTTTATGCACGAAGGAATGACTCGAATAATAGAATGAGTGAGGGTAGATGAATAATAATAACAACACAGGTACCGTCATTAATAACTATCTGTATTGACTCTCCGACACGGCCATCCTGACAAGTCACACGTCCCCGTGTGATGCCGTAAAAAGCAAAAAGGTACTGCGATATCAAAGTTTCGTCTCGGCCTATCCTGACCCACACTTAACCAAGGATAAAGCGATAGTACAACCACTTTTTGTTGACACACCATACAACCATACGCCAATCTACCATTAAATCAAAATTGACCAATCGTTTTGGTATAAACATTACTCCATTATTGCTTTCCACATATTAGTCACCACTGTCACCTAAATCGAGTGACAGCAGCTCATGCCACCTCCATCGAGTGACGATAACCAACCAAAAGAGTCGCTACTGTCACCTAAATCGAGCGACAGTAGCTCATGCCACCTCCATCGAGTGACGATAACCACTAAGTCGCCACTGTCACCTAAATCGAGCGACAGCAGCTCATGCCACCTCCATCGAGTGACGATAACCAACCAAAAGAGTCGCTAGTGTCACCTAAATCGAGCGACAGTAGCTCATGCCACCTCCATTGAGTGACGATAACCACATGTATTGCCTCCATCGAGCAATACAATCAAAACATGTTTCCATGCCACCTCCATCGAGTGACGAGATTGCCTCCATCGAGCAATACAACCAAAACATGTTTCTCATGCCACCTCCATCGAGTGACGATATTGCTTCCATTGAGCAATTCAATCAAAACATATTTCCATGTCACTTCCATCGAGTGACGATATTGCCTCTATCGAGCAATACAACTAAAACATGTTTCTCATGCCACCTCCATCGAGTGACGATATTGCTTCCATTGAGCAATTCAATCAGAACATATTTCCATGTCACTTCCATCGAGTGACGATATTGCCTCCATCGAGCAATACAACTAAAACATGTTTCTCATGCCACCTCCATCGAGTGACGATATTGCCTCCATTGAGCAATACAATCGAAACATGTTTCCATGCCACCTCCATCGAGTGACGATATTGCCTCCATCGAGCAATACAACCAAAACATGTTTCTCATGCCACCTCCATCGAGTGACGATATTGCCTCCATCGAGCAATACAATCAAAACATGTTTCTCATGCCACCTCCATCGAGTGACGATAACCACTAAAGTCGCCACTGTCACCTAAATCGAGCGACAGCAGCTCATGCCACCTCCATCGAGTGACGATAACCAACTAAAAGAGTCGCTACTGTCACCTAAATCGAGCGACAGTAGCTCATGCCACCAACATCGAGTGACGATGACCACTAAAGTCGCCACTGTCACCTAAATCGAGTGACAGCAGCTCATGCCACCTCCATCAAGTGACGATAACCAACCAAAAGAGTCGCTACTGTCACCTAAATCGAGCGACAGTAGCTCACGGCCCGACTGCCTCAGCAGCTAGTGACAACTACTATTGCCACACATATCGTCATCACCTCATGTGATACGACCAACATATATCGTCATCACCTCATGTGATACGACCAAATTAGCATCAACAACATTAAACAAATCTAATTCAGCAGCTACATCAGTAAGAGGAATCCTTCGTAAACGATCGTGAACATACCTATAGGTTCTATTATTATTTCAAGAACTTTACAATAATCTGAATCATAAATGTCGTTAAACCAATTGTAACTAATCACTTCACATAATTACCACAGCCATGTACCATCGACGTCATCACAACTAGTGATGCAACGGAAGTGTCTTAACGGAACCAGAAACGGAAACAGATGTCAAAAGTAAATTTTAGCAGAAACGGAAACGGAAACGGATGCAGAAACGAAAGTGTAAATAATATGAAAAAAATTAATAAATTTACAAATATATTTCTTTATTAAGTATTAAATACACACCAAGCCTAGATAAGAAATAGATATATTAGAAATTTACAATAGAAAACAATATTGCAACTTAAAATTATTTTAATATTCAAAATTTAGTAGTGGTAAGTGAAACTTTCAACTCTCAACCGTCGTAAACTTCCGTTTACATCTCCGTTATAAAAGTTGCGGAAACAGAAGCAGAAACGGATGTTGAAAAGAGTGCGGAACTTCCGCACTTGCGGAAACAGAAACAGAAATCTGTTGCATCACTAATCACAACCAAAAGTATAAACCGTACGTCTACTTCTACAACAAGTTACAACCAAAAATCCTCGAGTAAAGACCTCTAACACCACGGCTCTCTACACGAAGAGCAATCACAGTACATGTGTCAGTCACGTACTTCTCAGTACACATATCCACCGAATGGATCGCCCGTGTCAGTCACCCCTGCGACTACACGCTACGCTCTCAACAGACCAGACCACGACCTCCGCCAGAGTTAAACGCACGCCGCGCACCCTGGACTCTTGGGTTGCCCCAAGAGACAATTCTACCGGGCTACGACTACGAATAACTATACTGGTACGGTTGAACACATTAAGGTCGATAGAGTCATTCACTCGAGTCTTTCCATCTACTTAAACTTGAACATCATCATTATCAACAAGATCATAAACTTCATCAACATCGTCTGGTACATGACGTGTTAGGATTTTCTTTAACCTTTCGTGAGCAAATTTTTAGGTACGTTTACAATTTAAAGCTTTAAGGGTATACCGATTACCTTCGAGAACTTCTATTACGCGAAAAGGGCCTCGATACTTCGGATCAAGATTCGTTTGATTACGCTCCTCATTTTGTAACAAAACAAACTTTAACAGTTACCTACAACGACTACCATAATGGGCCCATGATTGTACCAAGGTGTTATAAATTAACCTTCTGTAATTTAAACTTTTTTAAACAGAACAACTAAATAACTTTTAAACAGTTTAAACAAATCAATCAAAGGTAGAAAAAGACTGAAAACCCTCGATACTACACAAAAATACTCGTTACAGAGGGTAATCGGAAATACTCAAACTAAAACGATATTAACACTTTATTACCAACAAGTGGGTAACCACAAAAACTTAACGCAAATATAACTGTCCAGAGTCATGTACCAACGTCAATCAAACTTTCAATAACCAAACTCATTTTCCACGACACTAACAACTATGTAAGCCACCCTTTCACGACTTCACAAGCCAACCAGCAATTACAATTGCTCCACAATCCACGTGTATCCCTCGTATATCATCCTCTTGATGACTACACACTACAGTCTTTAGAGTGCTTACATCAGTTTTCTGTCACATCACTAAGATGTTCACCATTATGATCGTTATCCACATTAAACTCAATTAGTACACGACCTTCTGGCATCTTCCTTAATCGAATTTGTAAGAAAAAACAAAGTATCGCTCGTCTATCCTGACAAAATCGCGACGGCTCGTATTAAGATTACGCTCACGATCTGACATTGTAACTGAATCGAAACAAAAACTGAATCGCAAAATCTATTAACAAAATTAAACACCACACAACTACCTACGTATCACAATAAAACTAAATTCAACAAATAAACCGGTAAATCGAATTACGCAATCGAACACTGAACAAAAATCACTTGTACACCGATAAGAATACAACAAAACAACTGTCCTATCAGAAACTTCACGCTCCCTCGGAACTACAATAAACAACACAAAAATATCCGTTACTGAGGGTAATCGGAAATACTCAAGCTGAGGCGATATTAAAACGTTATCACAAACAAGTGGGTAGCCACAAAAACTTAACAAACAACCTAAATACCACGACTACGCTCGCGACATTGAATATTTTAACTTATCAGTTTAAATGATGTCGACTCGACTTGCTTTTCGATCGCACGATAATTTAACGGGACTACGCGAACGCGATACTCGTGGCATCGTGAAATAAATTACTCACTATAGTAACACTCTTAGTGGGCACGAGAACAGTATCCCACTTCTGATGTCGCAGATCAGAAGTAGGTAGGAGAAGAACGGACGGATGACCGAACTACTAAGTATTAAATGGACTCACCGAGCGGGTACCGTGTCTATCGCGTGGCGGAGAGACAACTCAGAGGCAGTGCCCGGGAGTTGCGACCCGAGTCTAGGTTTAAGACGGCCGTCTTTAAAATGCGCATTAACGCTCGCCTTCACTGTCCGAGTTGCCCACAATAGAATGTAACAATTAATTCGTGTACACAAACTAACCCTTACAAGAGTCGAGGTTAAACTACTAGCAAGATACACAAGTGCACCGCGCCACGCCAGAGCCAAGACTGCCTGAGCTGCGGTTGCATCGGTCTTTTATGCACGAAGGAATGACTCGAATAATAGAATGAGTGAGGGTAGATGAATAATAATAACAACACAGGTACCGTCATTAATAACTATCTGTATTGACTCTCCGACATATATATATTGTGGTTCGAACTTTGTCGGACCAGCTAGTGTTTAATAGCATTTTATCAATTTAAATTCTAAGTATGGAAAAATTATTAAATTAAATTAATTGAAAATATTTTAGGACCACCTTGCAAAATAAAGTCAGTCACTCAGTTCAGCCTATTGCAGTCCACTATTGGACATAAGCATCCCAAAGTTCTCAACAGACATCCCGATTTTCCGCAATCCTCATCCAGCCTACCCCGGCAATCTTATGTAGATCGTCGTTCCAGCGGGACGGAGAAAAATGAAACATTTTCTATATGTCTTAAAGCATAATACTTTTACTTCCAACTAAACACAAAAACATGTCTCTATTAAAATGCGATGAAGTTCAATTGACTCAGAAAGTAGTGGAAACAAATAGCCATATTTATTCGTTGAAAAACAATTACAAAAATGATCATATTTATTTTCAACTATTATTTAAATCTTAACAAATACCTATAAAAAGTTGTTTATCAATTTACATTTACATTAATTAGATTAATTTGTTGATAGTTTTTTCTGTACATTTTATATGAAGTCGTAATTTGACATCTCAAGCACGAGAAGGCATCTCTTGCCCAGAGAATTTGTATTATGAATAAACAGGAAAAAGCAACCAGTATTCTTGATACCATTAGACATGATTTACGACAAAAAATATTGGTAAATAAAAACTTCAATCTTACGTTGTATTTTTTTTATTATTTTTTATTATGTGACTAGATCGGCAAACAAGCGTACGGCTCACCTGGTGGTAAGCGATTAAAGTAGCTTATAGACGTCTACAACACAAAAAGCATCGCAAGCGCGTTGCCGACCCCATCCCCAATCCCCCCTAGGAGCTCTGGTCACCTTAATCGCCAACATAAACACAACACTGTTTGAAAACAGTGTTATTTAGCTGTGATCTTCTGTAAGGTCGAGGTACTACCCTAGTCGGGCTACTCTATATTTTGAGCAGGAAATTCCTGCTGTGCCCTACCTTAGTTAAGTGTAAGTACAATAACATAATAATTAAGTGTATGTATAATATAACAAAATTGCGAAATAAATAATGTCATTAAGAAACAAATATGACTCATATATTACTAGTGACCCGCCCCGTTTTCGCACGGTTGCAAAAATGATCAGTGTTTCTCTACTATATTATGCATGTATTATACTTTATAAACCTTCCCCTTGAATCACTCTATCTATTAAAAAAAAAAACTGCATCAAAATCCGTTCCGTAGTTTTTAAGATCTAAGCATACATACAGACAGACAGCGAGAAGCGACTTTGTTTTATAATATGTAGTGATATGAGAGAAGTAACAAAAGCGTGCACTCTCGTTAAGCGAATGAACTAAGCAAGCGTAAGTTTTTGTCATGCGACCATTACACAAGTAATTTGATGTACTTAAGTACACACTTTTTAAGTGTATTGCAATTGTGATATTTCTAGCATTAAATTTAGGTCATTCGAATAAATTGTTTTCTTCTTTAAGTAAACTTATGTTTATTTGTTGTTAAAACCACGTAACAATATTGTTCTTTAGTGCTGCTGCGTACTTGATAGGAAAATTAAAAAAAAAACGCAATCAATATCAAAAACTCCGTTATAGTTGGCTTCAAAATCACTTTTGACTTTTTTTATACAAGATATCACTGATTCGAAATGTAAGTAGATTCTGAAACGAAGAATCGGCAAGAAACTCCGCAGTAACTCTTTAAAAACAGTTGTCAGAACACCATTGCACCACCATTCCAGGCGGATCTTAAAATAATATTTTCTTTAACGAACCCACGTGTCTGTATTATAGTCAATCGCCTAATAGTAGGTGTGATATTTAAAATTTATATACATACATAATTACATGTATAAATTTTTAACCCAGTCTCAAGGCGGAAATCGTTCTCACAACTCAGAAGCACAAAGCAGAATCGTTGTCGATGTTTGATATATTTTTGTGATATCAATAATAAAAAAGCTACTTTGAATTTACTTATTACAATACCTTATAATTATATTACAATAATTAACATAAAAAAGAGAATTATAATTGAGATAATAATCAGACTAAAGAATTTTTTTATGTAAACTGATAAAAACAGACGTCTAAAATTATTTAATTGGAATCGAATAAAATACTAAGGCATAATTTATTCATAATTAATCGTACTAGTGGTCGCCCAGAGGTCGAAATTAAAGCATAATTAAAATTTAAAATTATAGAAAACCAAATAATTATGAAAATAAAGAACCTTTTAAAAAAAATTCAATTTGACTACAGACTGACAATCAACAAAATAGTATTATATGCGTGTGTGTGTGTCAAATACATGGTAGTGTGTGTAATGCTTTTTTATTAATTTAATGTATATTTTATGCATAATTTAAAAAATATATATTAGCATTCTGCACTTCTTCTCTATATTATAAACTGTAAGTGTGCGAAATTTCATACTCCTGCGTATGCGCAATTTCCGTAAAAAGGGACACAAAGTTTTAAATTTCTTCTAATAATATTCTAAATTATTAATAATGTAATTCCGTAGTCAGGTACTTTCAAACTGTAAATGTCCCAAACTGAATCATTGCTTCTAAGCAATACAATACATACAATACAAATATTCCTGCTTTATTGTCTAACTTAAAAAAAAAATAAGCTACAAAGAAATAATGTTTAAAAAAATTAGGTAACAAAAGGCGGGTACTATCGCTAGTCTCGTGAACTCTCGCCCAGGCAATCTTTAAAATAGGTTATAAAATATCTTAATGTGATTTTTACTAATACTCCGCTCTTGTACGTCCTATGGCTGGTAGAGAATGCTTTTAGTATTAAGCCCGCCTTCTGTACAATTCTGTAATGTATTGTGCAATAAAGTATTATTAATAATAATAAAAACTATTCATACGATGAAGAATTTTTCTCCATGCATTATCTTATAAAGTATTTGGAAAGAAATATGACTTCACCTTGCACCTACTCCGAGTGTAAAGCTCAGGGATCAGCATACTAACTGATCTTTGAGGTCTTTGACCTTATAATCTAATTACCAACTCAAAGTAATTTGCATAATCTCTAGTCTGTCTAACAATATTCTTAAGACCATTTACATCGCTTGTGGATAAAGTTAAGTGTTATAATATGTTTCATAGGCTGTGGTGTTAGTGTGTGTTTGGAGGTAGCATTCGATTAGGACTTGATTCTCCTCAATTAATAAATTATTACAACTTTTATATTTGCATCTGCAAATAAAATTGTTATAAATATAGTGGAATTCAATGACAAACAAAAAAATATATATAAATATAATAGGTATATAATAAAAATTGTTTTTTGTTCGATACATAACCTGATAACATAACAACGAAAAAAAAATCTAGTACTCGTATATACAAGATTATTTTATGAGTGAGAAAGAAGTTTTAAAGTACCTAGTTCTTATTAAAAACAATTCTATGAATAATAATCTTTTGATTATTATTATTGACATTTACGGAAATGTTATATTATATTATAATTATTTCTTTTACTTTTTTTTCTACTTAATTATATTTTTTTATTAATGATGTTACTGCAGTAATTTTTTTTTTTCATTATTGTTGTTTTGTAATTGTACTTATAGTATTTTTTATCGTGTGTAATTAATTGAGTATTGTGTAACATTTTAAATTCAATAAGTTACAAATATTATTCGGCAAAATAGTTTTGTGGACTACATAGACATAGGTATTATCATTTTCATTATTATTACTTAATTATTAATAATTAGTAATAATTCATTAATTATTGTTAGCTGTTTGATAGTTAATTAATTATTAATTAATAGTTATATTTTAAAATTGGCCAAAAGCAGCGTCAGTTCTTCGACACGTGCCTCTGCGATAGTTGAGACACGTGCGAGCGGATCGTAATCATGAGAATCATATCCGATATCATCACTCGCTGTTCAGTCGAGTCAGTTAAGACCCTTCTGATGGCAATGATTCTCACCCACAAAATGTATTAAGTATAGCAAGGGCAACGAAACGTTAGCGCGATTTAATGTACAACTAGCGCCATCTAGTTTCAAATTTTTGAACTACACCAACAACGGCTAATGACAATGTAGAGTTACTAATAAATTGTCTTTACAAGACTTTAAAAAACGTGAAGATTCTCAATTCGATTTATGTTTTTTTTTTATTGTGCTATCACAACTTTTATTAGTTGTACCAGGTTTTCATAATTCTTATTTTAAATGAAATCTGGAGCTTGATTTTTAGTCCCATTTATTTTTTTCACTACCTGCCATCGTTGATATTGTCGTTTTACTACTTGTCAATGTAAATTGAAGTCAGTTTTTATCATTAGACTAAAAACAAAAATTATAAGATTTTGTAATTTCTCATATTATATGAATCAAGAATATAAAAAAAAGCGTGTAAATACTTAGTTTTGATCGATGTTTCAACAAATTTAGTGTAAGTATACCTAGTTTTGTCTCTACGAAACAGTTAAAAACAATTTTACTGACAAAAAAATTAACTTATGACGCCAACGTGAAAAATTGCTATTTTAAAACAATGTAGAGACGAAAAATTACAATAACGATGGAAGTTACAACAAGGTATTTTTTAAAATTTGTGACATGACATCAATAAGAAGCTTTTATTCATTGTTATATTAATATTCATTATAATTTGTAGATGGAAAAAAATTTGTTATAACGTTTAGATAAATAAATAATAAAGGAACAAATCCTGGAACAATAACGAAGTATCTGACCGGATATTTATTTGATTGAATCTTGTTACAGGGGGCTCTCTGTGTCTCTGTCCACGGCCGAGCCAAAACTAGCTATTTGCTGTTAGGTAGCGTTCTCTCCCTTCATATGATATGAAGAGCGATAAAAATAAAACAAAATATATATCTTAACCCGCCGTAATTGCTGTCAATTTACTTTTTAATCGTGAAATCAAAATGTAACAAGTATATTAAGTGTTTAAGACTGCCCTTAAATTAATAACATTTTACTTAATTAAATTGTGTCCTCTTATTTAAATGAATCTACAAAACGTTTTGATGTTAGTAGAAAAACACGTCTGCTCTAGCTACTATCGGTCACAGCACTGGTTTGTGGCTGTTGCGCGGGCGGTTACGGGTTCGATCCCCGCACATGACAAACATTTGTATTGGTCATACAGATGTTTGCCGTGGTCTGGGTGTTTGTGCAGTCCTTGTGGGTCTCCCCACCGTGCTTCGGAGAGCACGTTAAGCCGTCGGTCTCGGTTGTTGTCATGTACACCAGATATCGAACGTTACTCATAATAGCGAATATATCTGCCAACCCGCATTGGAGCAGCGTGGTGGATTAAGCTCGGATCCTTCTCCTACATGGGGAAAAAGGCCTATGCCCAGCGGTGCGATATTACAGGCTGAAGCTGAAGCCTGAAAAATCAGCATTTCCTATATTCTGAAGCCATTAACGGTGCAAGAAAGTTAAATACATTGAACCAAAATTTCAACTGTATCCACTCCAGATTTTCCTGCTTTCACTTCACTTGCCAGTCCAGCATAATTATGTGACGTTCAGAAGAATGTTTGGAGAATCAGCTCTGATGCGGTTGGTTCTGACAGCATTAGCCGTAAAATCATTATTCTGATTCTTGACCTTGTAGTTTCAACTTTCTATAGTCACGTCTATTTTCAATTTTTATATCCAGACCTCAACATTCCCGGCGCCTATAAATATATAAATGCAAATGTGATAGTTGTTAAAAATACATGAAATGTAAAAAAATTATGTTCAAGTAATTATTTGTACTTTCATATAGCATTTAAAAGCATATTATGTCCAATCAACGATGACCTTAACTACATACAATAAACTTAAGAAATCTGAAGCGCTCTATGTTAGAAAAGATGTTACTTTACAAAATCTTTTTATTCTGTATCAATATTAAGGATTACACATACTATATAAATAGAGATATTTATTATTTTTCAACGAAATGAAACTCTTGTTATTGTTTGTACGAATTCTATTTACTTGTGAAATTTGATAAATTATTGAAGTTAAACGTCAGGGACGGTCAGTACTTGGACACCGCGTGACTCTGGCTTATTGTTTTTTTTTTCAATTAGTTTTTTTTTTAATTTAAAAATTCTTTTTTTTAATTAGTTTGCCAAAGTAGTTTAACTTCTGACATGTGTACTTTGTACGCAATTTTTTACAAGCTTTTATTTAACTTGCAATGTATGTATGTATGTATGTATGTAAATTTAATGAATGTTTGTTCGGGTGAAATCTTGCAACTCAATTTTGAAGCAGATATCTTCAACCGATTGAGCTGAAATTTTGTATACAGGTTCAATTTAGATGACAATGCATGATTTTTATGTATTTGTAGGAATCAGAAGTGAGGAGTAGGACGGATGGCCTGGTTAATTCACAATGTAATTTAAAACAAGATATACACTACTTAGTATTCAATGGACTCACCGAGCGGGTACCGTCTATCGCGTGGCAGAGAGACAACTCGACGCAGTGCCCGGGAGTTGTGACCCGAGTGTTGGTTTACGGCGGCGCCGCCTTATAATGCGCATTGGCACTCACCACCACCGGTCGAGTTGCCCAATTAGTAACAATTAATTCGTGTACACAAACTAACTATTAGAAGAGTCGAGGTTAAGCTACTAGCAGGATATACAAGTGCACCGCGCCACGCCAGAGCCAAGACTGCCTTAGCTGCGGTTGCATCGGTCTTTTATGCACAAAGGAAAGACTCAAATAATAGAATAAGTGAGGGTAGGTGAACATCAACAATATCTTAGGTACCGACACGGCCATTCTGACGCGCGTGCGTCCTCGCGCGCTATCTATTAAAATCTTAGGTATCAAACAACACAATATCGCTCGACTATCCTGACAAAAATCTATCCAACATCTTAACATCTGGTCCGGTCCACACTGAACCTTCCGACCAGAAACAATTGGTTTTGGTTCGCCAGTAAGTCACAGTCACAGCAGTCATTTTTTTTTTAAATATGGTTATCATTATCACTTATCGTCATCATCATGACTTATCGTCATCATCACTTATGATCATCATAAACTTATACCTTGTTACTTTCTTTTTTTTAATGCTTTTTTAATGCTTTTTTTTAATGCTTTTTTTAATGCTTTTTTTAATGCTTTTTTTTACTGCTTTTTTTAATGCTTTTTTAATGCTTTTTTTTAATGCTTTTTTCAATGCTTTTTTTAATGCTTTTTTAATGCTTTTTTAATGCTTTTTTTTAATGCCTTTTTTTAATGCTTTTTTTTTTCATCTCTTTTTTTTAACGCTTTTTTTTAATTCTTTTTTTTCATCTCTTTTTTTACCATATATCTCCTTTTTTTAACCATTTATCTGTAAAGTACTGTCGTCAGTTCTGTGAACACCAGCCCGCATCATAATGTTGAAAGATTCAGATTGTACAAAGTCAGTATTAGAGTTGGCAGACATAGTACCAGTTAGCAGTCATAGTATCAGTTGGCAGTCATAAGTATCAGAATCATTCTGGGATTACTTCCATTAAACCGAAAAATTAACTAATTATTATAAGAATATGCCAGTATGGGTCAGTGTGGGCCTTGTTTCTACTTAATTAATTAATAAACTACAAATCTCAGAGTCACATTTGCGAATAGTAATATCTTGTCCAATAATAATATGAGGACAGGCTTACATTGATGTTTTTTCATGAACTAAAACTACTACATGAACTAAAATTACTAAAGGGCCTTGATATTTCGGATTAAGTTTCGTTTTATTACGCTCCTCGTTTTGTAACAAAACAAAATCACCGATAGAATATTAAAAAGCCTAGCTGTCTCTATGAAGGAATTATCGAAATCATATAGTTCTATTTACAACCCTTGCTTCCCAAAGTTACTCAATAGTTTTTAGCATAGATGGGAACATACTCGTTTATGACTTTTAACAGTTACCTACAACGACTGCCTTAAAATGTAACTACTCACGCGTTAGTGTCATTTAAATTTAAAACGCTTTGTTAATAAAGTCTAAATCAACTTAGAAAATCACATACCTGTCTACTTATTTATTTAACAAACTAGCTACGTAATTACAGAGCACAGTAAGAATTTTTAATAGTTACCTACTCATAAACAAAATTATTAATCTGAGGTTACCTACCTACAACTATTGTTGTAATAGGTTTACGATTGTACCAATTAGGTGTTATCAATTAACTCTATAATTTAAACGTTCTTAAACAGAACAACTAAAACAACTTTTAAACAGTTTAAATAAATCAATCAAAGGTAGAAAAGACTAAAACCCTCAATGAAACAATCATTTCTCACTTCTAATCTATAGTTCACGATACACACTTTTAACTATATCGAATTCATTATTATTACAGTAATCACTTATACGCCACGTAATTGAAACTACGTAATTAAACAATAACTGCTTATTCACTTGCAAATTACAACAATCCCACCAATAGATGAAAAAATGGCGACCGAGTAATCAGAAAATTAGTATTAACTATCCGGAAGATTGCGTCTTTAATTTTACGCTCTTTCCGTACTTCGACAAATAATATTAGTTAAAATATCGTGTAAGATAGTAGAAACAAACTCAAAAATATCCGTAACAGAGGGTAATCGGAAATACTCAAGCTAAAACGATATTAACACTTTATCACAAACAAGTGGGTAACCACAAAATCTTAACAAACAACCCAAGTACCACGACTTCGCTCGCAACATTGAATATTGTAACTTTGAACTTAGTTTATTCCTCAGTCATACCAAGTAAAAGTTTATGAAGAGACAGGTTACTACTACTATTAAATCGGTTTAAATGATGACGACTCGACTTGCGCTTCAATCGCACGATAATTCAACTACGGGACTACGCGAACGCGATTCTCGTGGCATCGTGAAATAGATTACTTTTACTCACTGTAGTAAGACTTTTAGTGGGCACGAGAACAGCATCCCACCACAAAAACTTAAAGCAAATATAACTATCCAGAGTCATGTACCAACGTCAATCAAAACTTTTAATAACCAAACTTATTTTCTACCACGACACTAACAACTAAGTAAGCCACCCTTCCAAGGCTTCACAAGCCAAACAGCAATTACAATTGCTCCACAATCTACGTGTATCCCTCTTGGATCACGTCACAGTGTATCCCTCTTGGATCACACATTCATCACAGTGTATCATCCTCTTGATGACTACACACTACAGTCTTTAGAGTGCTTACATCAGTTTTCTGTCACATCACTAAGATGTTCACCATTATGATCGTCATCTACATTAAACTCAATTGGTACATGAACTTCTGGCATATTCCTTAAACGACTGTCGCTACGACTACCGCGACGGCTCACACTACGATTACGCTCATGATATGACATTGTGACTGAATCGATACAAAAACTGAATCGCAAAATCTATTAGCAAAATTAATCACTACACAACTACCTACGTATCACAATAAAACTGAATTCAACAAATAACCGGTAAATCAAATTACGTAATCGAACACTGAACAAAAACCACTTGTACACCGATAAGAATAAAACAGAACGACCGAAAAGAACTAAAATATAAAATATCGATGTACCCACTAATCATCACGAAATATTGCAACTTACTATCGGCGCACGACTTTCGCGATGTGGGTCGTTAAGGTTGCATCCCACTTCTGATGTAGGAATCAGAAGTGAGGAGTAGGACGGATGGCCTGGTTAATTCACAATGTAATTTAAAACAAGATATACACTACTTAGTATTCAATGGACTCACCGAGCGGGTACCGTCTATCGCGTGGCAGAGAGACAACTCGACGCAGTGCCCGGGAGTTGTGACCCGAGTGTTGGTTTACGGCGGCGCCGCCTTATAATGCGCATTGGCACTCACCACCACCGGTCGAGTTGCCCAATTAGTAACAATTAATTCGTGTACACAAACTAACTATTAGAAGAGTCGAGGTTAAGCTACTAGCAGGATATACAAGTGCACCGCGCCACGCCAGAGCCAAGACTGCCTTAGCTACGGTTGCATCGGTCTTTTATGCACAAAGGAAAGACTCAAATAATAGAATAAGTGAGGGTAGGTGAACATCAACAATATCTTAGGTACCGACATATTTATGTATGTATGTTTGTTTGTTCGGGTGAAATCTTGCAACTCAATTTTGAACCAAATATATTCAAGCAATGGAGCTGAAACTTTGTATACAGGTTCAATTTGGATGACAATGCATGGTTTGTATGTATGTATGTTTGTTCGGGTGAAATCTTGCAACTCAATTTTGAAGCAAATATCGTCAATCAATTGAGCTGAAACTTTGTATACAGGTTCAATTTGGATGACAATGCATGGTTTGTATGTATGTATGTTTGTTCAGGTGAAATCTTGCAACTCAATTTTGTAGCAGATATCTTCAACCAATTGAGCTGAAATTTTGTATATAGGTTCAATTTGGATGCCAATGCATGGTTACCTTTGTGACGTCATTCTAAATCCAATATGGCGGCATATCCAAGAGTGCGGACTAGTTATTTTTAGTGCACTTCTACAATATGGGTATCAAATGAAAGGGCTTGCTAAGAATAATTCGAATAAAGTGACGTGATAACCGACTAAAAAGTCAAAAATAAATTAAAAGTAAAAAACCTTTTTAAAAAACAAGCTTTTATTTGAATGCACTAAAACGAAAAAAATAAATTTTTACCTTAAAACTTTTACTATCTACTTATAAAGTCATTACACATAATCTATATGATATAAAAGCTTGTCGCAAGATTTGCTTGTAAACATGTAAATTAAATAAATTGATGTGATTGATTTTAACTATTAAAATTTTCAAACTAAGGAAATACGAGTACAAGCGCGACAAGCTTTTATATCATATAGATTATGTGTAATGACTTTATAAGTAGATAGTAAAAGTTTTAAGGTAAAAATTTATTTTTTTCGTTTTAGTGCATTCAAATAAAAGCTTGTTTTTTAAAAAGGTTTTTTACTTTTAATTTATTTTACATCATGAAGTCTTTTTATGTAAAAAATTATGTTGTATGTAAAATATGTAACAAGCTTTCTTCTTCTTGGTAACATTGTTACCAGTTTCTTTGGGCAGGTTGCGTTCAATATGAATGTAACATTTGTCGGTTCGATCCCCGCTGATAATAATAAACATTCGTATATGCCATATAGATTTTTGTCGTGATCAAGAGCGTGCCGACCCTACTCCCAATCCACCCCAGGAGCTCTGCACCTTACTCACAACAGGAACATAAAACAATATTATTTAGCTGTGATCATCAGTAAGGTACTTCCCCAGTCGGGCTGGTTCAGATTTTGAGCAGGATATTTCCCACTCCTCACCTCAATTAAAGTGAAATGAAAATCTTAATGTATTTTTTTTTTGTTTCTAAAAGTAATTTAATTATCCTAGTTAAGTGCAACAAGCTTAGTTACTCGTAATTAGTAAATCATATAATATGTGATAGTTTTTTTCCTTTATAGTTTTATTTACTTTTTAAATGTCTATATAATTATGTGTAAAGGAAATAGTCCATATGATTATGTTACATAATACATTGCGTTTTTATGTCTCGTTTTCACAAGTTCGATACAATAGACGCACCAGTGGATTGATGGAAAAGTGTAGTATTAGAGGAATCCTTTTATATTAATTTCGTGGTAAAAGTACAACCGGATGGCAGCGCAAATTGGTATCGAAAACCGGAAATGGTATATTGCATGTCTTATTCCGCTGCGGCCAGCTCACTATGAATTATTTTCTGTTTTACTATTTATTCACAACCCCATTTGTTAAGGACATCGCCTGTATGGTTTGGACCACACTGCGAGCCTAACGCGGTGGCGGCGGCGGGCGCGAAATATCGAACATAATATGAAACGCGTCTTTGCGTCCACACTGCCACCACACTGCAGTGGCTAAAGCGGAAGCGACTGAGCGATACAACGAGCGTAGTTTTCAAACATTCCTATCCGCGCGTTCTGTCCACACCACGGGCCTAGTCAACAAGCGATCTAATGCGCGGGTGGCAGGGGTATCAAACCATTTCGGTCTTGTTGCTATATATGTATTCGCTTTCTGTAGTTTATACCTTTTTTTTTACATGGGGAAATTAAAATTAAAATTAGAATTAAAATTCTGTCCCCTAAATTGAGACAATTCGTTTAACATTACGTCCGGACTCTTTGTATCTATACTTCGTGGTCATTAATTTCAAATTTTCTTGAACTGTCAAAAAGAAAATAATCGAATGGACGAGTATAAGTTGTAATATTATTGCTTTTAATAAAATGGCAGTATACACTATACAAATTTTGTAGGGTATAATCTCAATTCTTCATATAAATTAAAAAATACACCACTTATTTCTGTTCTTATTTATTTCGTGCACAACATCTCTAATGTTCAACACCTCCCATCTCAAGATTGGACTGTCTAGTAAAAATAATAAATCATCGTCCATAGTTTGCAACCCCTGATATACGTCAAATCGCTACATGAGCTCGCGAGTCACTGTGGCCACCATCCGCCTCCGCCGCCGCAACCGCCTCCGCTCTCGCCACCCGCATGCAGTGTGGACACACGCAATGACAAATTTTTGTTTTACATATTTTATGGCGCTGTAAATCTATACTAATATATAAAGCTGAAGAGTTTGTTTGTTTATTTGAACGCGGTAATCTCTGGAACTACTGGGCCGATTTGAAAAATTCTTTCAGTGTTAGATAGCCCATTTATCGAGGAAGGCTATAGGCTATGTGTCATCACGCTAAGACCAATAGGAGCGGAGTCCACGCCGACGAAGTCGCGCGCAGAAGCTAGTTTACATATAAATGTGTTTCCTACAAATTTAAACTTTATAATTTTACTAGCTTCTGCGCGCGACTTCGTCGGCGTGGACTCCGCTCCTATTGGTCTTAGCGTGATGACACATAGCCTATAGCCTTCCTCGATAAATGGGCTATCTAACACTGAAAGAATTTTTCAAATCGGACCAGTAGATCCTGAGATTAGCGCGTTCAAACAAACAAACAAACAAACAAACAAACTCTTCAGCTTTATTATATTAGTATAGATTAACCTACTTGACGATGCTTCTGTTGTTGCAGGCGTCTGGTAGTCGCTTACCATCTTGTGAGCCGTACGCTTGTTGTTCGACCTAATTATATAAAAAAGAAAAAATATGATAATAATCAGGACCGACGGCTTAACGTGCTCTCCAAGGCACAGTGGGAAGACACACAAGGGCAGACATCCACACCGGAATGAAATATTTGTACAAATACAAATACCCATCCCGAGCTTAAATCGAACCAGAACACCGGCGGTGTTTAGGCGACTACTGGCACCATTATATACCAGAGCGGTTTTTAACATTAAATATACCACAATCTATTTGAAAAAGGGACATAGCTAAGGTAAGTGATAGGAATTGCTTACTATCTTCTTAATGCAAGAATAATACAACGTCATTATATCAGTACAAATTTCAATAAACAGAAAAGGTTATATTTTGTTTTAATTGTATTAAAAGAAATAAAATTAAGAATCCTCGTTGACGCATTAATCATTTATCGTTTTATATGCACTTGTAACCGGTCTTCAACACCAGGCACGGCGCAATTAAAGTTTAAAATTACGTACAACGTACAAAGTACGGTCGTCTCCTTGTCTTGTAGGTAACATCCGACTGTTATCGCTTTACAGTTTTTTTCGATAAACACAAATGAATAATACATAATTATAAATATATACATACATTACATCCAGAGACGGCGTGGGAATCGAACCCAGAAACCCTGGAGCAGAAAGCAGGGTCACTACAAAACGGGCTAGTAAGTAATTACAGTTACTGGGTGTCGTAACCGATTTGATCGAAAGCAAGTGCTTGTAGTGGTGTGAATGTGTAAATTGTGTGATTTTTATTTGTTTGCTCAACAGCCAGTGCTGTGACCGCTACGCCAAGAGCTCATCGTCATTCGTATCATTTGTAATGTTTCAATAATTTATTGAAGACTTAAATACACAAAACCAGAGAGTCAGCTTCTTATAAGCATTAACCGAACCAACAGTAAATCACGGATTACTTGACGCAGAAGATTCGTTTGCGTAGCTATGATCGAACGAACGTTATAAATAAATAAAGATTTCGGATATGGTCTAAGATCCGGGATATAACAAAATATTCCCTCATCTGTTAATTAGAATTCAGTGTTCCGCAAAGGGTGTACCGCGGCACACTGGTGTGCCGTGGTCGTTTATTGGTGTGCCTCGGAAAATTAAACTTTACGTTTATTGATTAATAATAAATATTGTTTCAATGATTAATAAATAAATGTTGGTTAATGTTACTTAAAAAATGAATTTTCATTTGTGGTGTACCTCCAAAATATTTTCCTATTCCTAGGTGTACCTTGAACACAAAAAGTTTGCGGAACACTGAATTAGATGAAACAATTTTTTATAGGCTGATAGCAATATTGTGAATTTATAAAAACAACTTCTGCCACCATAAGCCTGCTGCAATTTTTTTTCCCTCTCATGTTAATTACATGTAATAAGCTAAAACCGTTAATATTTTAGATTATATACCTGACTGTAGTAGGCACCCATCTCTATGATTGCTATACTTACCTGCAGCCAGGTTACTGCTGACTGAGGTGACTGACCTGGCTGCAGGTAAGTAAATTGTTTCATCTAATTAACAGATGAGGGAATATTTAGCTATCTCGGATCTTAGACCAATACTTCCTATTTTATCTCGCGGTAAATCGAAATTGACAAAATATTGGCTTGAGACAATACCGTAAAACGGGGTGTATAGAAATCGCGGGGGGAATAGAAAAAATTTTTGGTATAATTTTTAACATTTTATGTATTGTTGATATGTTGATTATTATTGATTTTAATAGTTGAGAGAACGTAATATTCAATAAATTTTATTTTCTTTTATTACCTACTAGAGTTTCATTTGCTTTCCTTAACCTTGAACAATAATCAATTCAGGGAAACTACAACGAGGCAGCCCTGCGATATTTTTCCAATCACCCCTCAGGTGTGTCTATTGTCCCCTAATGGGAGATAGAAAGAAATCACGTATATTTTGTGTTTTATTTCATTAACTATAAACATATCCGAATAGATATAAATATATTTCAGTAGTTTGACCTAAGACTCAATAAGTACATGGTTAGAAAGTTGGGTATAAGTACTGCAACATTACGAAAACCGTTACGAAAGATCGAAAACCTACCTATTCACCCCGTTTTACCTGACAACGCATTTTTGTTTATCTGTAAAAGAGCTATTAAAAATAATTGCACATAATACAACAGCTTTGTAATCAACGTTTCGATAATGATTGTGATTGTTATTTATTTCTCGGATTTAGCATTTAATTTAGCTTAATATTTATAATTGATGCATGAGAGAGCTACCGGATGCAAAATTAATTATCTAAATCCTTGTAGGTATAGGTACTAAGACAATTATGATAATTTTAAGGATATTTAATGTATTCGATATACAAAAATAATATATACTGACCAAATTATTTTACTTTATGACATCATAGAGGTCTCTATTATTTCAAAAACAATGTCGCTATCAAATCTAGTCATATCTTAAAGCCTGATTAAAAATAATAGCAATCACATCTCATTTAATATTATTAAAATATTACAAAAAGGCGCTAGTCATCAAAATTATTTTTGTAACACTAATTTTACTGTTTTTATAGGTATTTGTAGGTATATACTAGTGATCGCCCAGTTGTTGAAATTCGCCCATATTTAATTTAAATTATAAGTTTGAACATTATTAAGATACTGTTGTCAAAGACTATACTCCTATAATAATAAACAAAATATACCTAGCTATAATTATAATGACTGGTAAAGTAAGTTGTGTTTGTCATTTACTCAAATAACATTTAAAATTATTTAGTTACCGACGCCGACGTGTCAGCGTTGAAAATTATACGGATCTTGGAAGTCCATGCCACAATCCCACATAAGTACTAAATATTTTTGGAGTTTACTCCTTAAGAATCGACTTTCATATAAGGCCCCCGGTATGAAAAAAATATGAAGTGTAAAATCTATTGAACAAAAAATGACCTCGTTACGTTTTTTTTTTGCCTTTCACTTTTCAGTCGTGAATATTATGTTGCTCCAACGCCATCTATTAGAAACTAAGAAAACGTCGTTGATAGACGACGACGTTTTCTAATAACGGCATCGATCGATCGAGAGATGGTGTTATTTGATTAGTTTATTTACCATTTGATATGGTAGGTATTAATCTTTTTCTTAGACTAGTAAGCCTTTTTTGTGGCTATTTAGACAGTCGATCTGAAGGAGTAAACTCCAGTCGTAAGTCGGAGATTAAACGCACACTTTTACTTTGTAACAATATTTAGCGCAAGACTATGTATATACGTGTGTCAAATACAGGGTAGTATGTATATTTTTTAGAAATATTACACTAATAACAACAAGGTTTTACAGAGTTGACTGAACTACAATTACAGCAATTAAGCATTTTCTCTTTGTTACGCTGTATTGATCGCGTATGTTCTAATTATTTTACTAATGAATAATTATGCTGATCAAGGTAACGCAAGCTGCGTTAGCACTTGATATGACTACAATTAGGGCTCGTTCCCACTATGTCGTGACGATTAATTATCGTTTTACGACTGTTGTCTTTAGTTGTTCCCATTATAACGCTTGTTTGTCATCAAATTTTTTTGTCGTTTAGCGACGATCGTATCTAGCTGTTCCCATTGAATTGCGACGACATTTTATCGTTTCACGGCAGTCGCATTGTCGTTTACACATCATTAGCAAGCTACAAATCTACAGTCGCCTCTACGTTCTATGTGGCTACGACAGATTTGCCGTCACGTTTTAGTCGTAACGATTTTTTATCGTTTTACGACTGTCGTGCTAGCCGTTCCCACTTTTACGACAATCTGTCGTCACAGCATAAAGTGTCGTAGACGACAGTAAATCGTGTCGTACTATAATGTGAACAGCTCCATTTAAATATATGAGCCACGACACTTAAAATTACACGATTATCTGTCGTCACGACAGAATGGGAACGCGCCCTTACGTGGATTTTAATGGTGACCACCATCATGACGCAGCGGTTACAACACTGGCTATTGCACTGGCAATCACTGGTTTGATTCATCATCATAATACACAGCAAATATTTTTTTATTGCTGTAAATACTGGTATCTATGGTCGATTATTGTCTAAATTTAGATATTAGATATAAAGTCTTTGTATTATATATAGTAGGCGTATATTTCAGGTAGAAGACGCAATAAAATAGCTATTAAAGTAAATAAATAAAGACAAAGACAGTGCAATAAATAAAGTTCACAAAATAGTCATAATTACTAAAATTGATTTAAAATGTAACGTTGCGTGAGCACTGCCTTCAAGCGTCTTACTATTCTCTGTAATTTTCATAACGAGGCCAGTGGCCTAGCCAGTATTCGGTGTTCCTTATGGACTTTGACGTTTGTACAGGGTGAGGGCAGACATTAAAAATATGATGCACCTAAATACACAAGTCTTATTCTCGTGCGTCATCTTTTAGGCCTGTGCATAAGCGTCTGACGTAAAGCGCTTGTTTGAACAGAGTTGAAACAGTTTTTGGAGTTTACTCCTTAAGAATCAATTTTCACACTTATGTGAATCAATTTTCACACTTTTCTTGGCCATAGCCCCCGGTTAGAAAAAAATATGTGGAGTAAAATCTACTGAACGAATGACCTCGTTACGTTTTTGTGCGCCATCTATCGGCAGATTGCGGTACGGCGTTAAATAACGCCATCTATCGGAATCCGGGCTCCGATAGATGGCGTTATTTGATTCGTTTATTGACCATTTGATATGGTATTAATTTTGTTCTTAGACTAGTAAGCCTTTTTTGTGCCTATTTAGACAGTCGATCTGAAGGAGTAAACTCCAGTCGTGCGACGGAGCTGTTTTTTATTTGAGAGCAAACACAATTCTTTTACTATATCTAATTTTGTTTATTTAGTTTATGTTGACAACAAATATACCAAAAGGAATACCTACAATCTTTGTCAATCTTGGAAATTACAAGCTGATGCGACACAAGCGGAAAGACAAAGACAACAGAAATGCATAATGTCAGCAGACCAGAACTAAGTTGAATATAGTGCGTTTTATTACGATACTATAATCCTTAGAATCTAAAGAAAAGGTTTTCAAGGTAAACAGTAATGTATGAATCTCACGATATACGCATACAATCTATAATAATATATAAAGCTGAAGAGTTTGTGTGTTTGAATGTTTGTTTGTTTGTTTGTTTGTTTGTTTGTTTGTTTGTTTGTTTGTTTGTTTGAACGCGGTAATCTCTGGAACTACTGGGCCGATTTGAAAAATTCTTTCAGTGTTAGATAGACCATTTATCGAGGAAGGCTATAGGCTATGTATCATCACGCTAAGACCAATAGGAGAGCGGAGCAGAGTCCACGCCGACGAAGTCGCGCGCAGAAGCTAGTTATGTAATATAGATAAATCCAAGTTTTATAATATACTAGCTTCTGCGCGCGACTTCGTCGGCGTGGACTCCGCTCCTATTGGTCTTAGCGTGATGACACATAGTTCCAGAGATTACCGCGTTCAAACAAACAAACAAACAAACAAACAAACAAACTCTTCAGCTTTATATATTAGTATAGATTAGTATAGAAAAGACAATTATTATGTAGGAACGTGGTAAGGCGTGTCTTATTGCGCCTTTTCGCGCATAATTTTTCGATGGGCACAGCAGGGAATATCAGGTTTTTAAATATAAGAACCGAGCTTTAGCCTAACAAAGTGGTATTATACGCTTTACACTAAATGGTTCCTAGTCAGCGAAAAATGTTTGTTATGAGCGGTAAACGAAACAATGACCGCAAGCGCAACAGCCAGTGCTATGGCCAACGCGTCATCAAAAACTTTTATTATATAAGAATTATATTTCACGGATACAGAGAAATTACGTCTGTCTGCGTTAAGAATTTTAAACCTAAATTCCTCAGTCTTGTTTCGGAGACCGGTTATAAGTGCATCTATATAAAAACAAACAAAAAAAATACACATGCGAGAACGAAATATTAATTTTGTTCTTTTTATATAAAAAGGTGATAATACGACGCCTGTAGTCATGGCCTTGTATGTATAAATGCATTTAAAAAAAATACATTTTTTTGTTGATTCGTTATTGTCAAGATAAGATTTGTATGAACAAAAATAAAATACAATTTATTTACGAAAAAAAAAAAAATGTGGCGGTGTTCTGATGCCGTTCACTATGTACACATCTAAAATTGAAGTGTCTTTTTGCGATTTCATAATAACTGTGTTTTTTCAAATGCATAATATATGTAGTTATATTACATGACAATAAATCACAAACAAACGATTTCAAAAAACATTGTCTGTCTATCTTCCTATTTGTCCGACGGATCCGAACCGATTTTAATGGAACTTTCACTGGAAGATAGAAGAGGTCGTGGAGCAAAAAATAGGTTACTTTTTATTTAAGGATTTGCTGGAAGGCGATGCAAAATGAGTCGTGTGACGCGAAATGACCGAAATTACGCGACTCATAACTCACAAAATGGCCAAACGGGCGTATCGTTTGGCCTCACCTTTATTCCATAATTCGCACGGGATCAGGATCACGCCTTTTAAAGAATAATCAGTATCCAGATATAATTTTCCACGCGAACGAAGTCGCGGGTACGACTAGTTTCGAAATATATTTTATTGGAATCGGATTAATACAATCTGTGTTTGACAAAGATGTACGAAATCACAAGAGTTAACTAAACATAGAAAGCGTCAGTCACTTATGCATGGACCCAAAAGATGGAGTTTGCCTGTTAATATAATTTGTCTTGGTTCTCTTTTGGGTTGGTCTCTAGTTGCGGGTTCGAACACCACACATGGCATACGTTTGTATTGGTCATATAGATTTTTGCCGTGTTCTGGACCTTTGTGCTTGTGTATTGTGTCATTATGTGTGTTTTCGGGCCCCTGACACAGGAGTAAGTCATAATTATTGGAGGCCGTTGAGTGTGAGGCGTAAAAAAATTATAATACTGTAATTTTACGCAAAAAAGTATCACGATTCAGCTTGTGATATCCCACTGTTGGGCATAGGCCTCTTCCCCATGTAGGATAAGGAGTGTAATTATTTAAAATAATTGTGTTTAAAGTAATTCAACGTAATAAGACGAAAAAATAGTCAAGTAAATACGCGCTATTAAAGATTACTCAAAAAGTTGTAATCGGTTTTCGATCTTATTTAAACAAGACTACAAGACAAGTATTAGCTTTCGATTAAAGTAAGAATCATCGAAATCGGTACACCGAGTAAAAAGTTACGCGGTATAATATAACGTAGGTCGACGAAAAAGTAGTCACGTAAATACGCATTATTAGATATAACTCTAAAAGTACTTGTCAGATCTCAATTAAATTCAAATGGGACCACATGACACGCAACACCTTTCAATTAAAACAAAATTGATCGAAATCGGTCCACCCAGTCAAAAGTTCTGAGCTAACATACATAAAAAAAAACATACGTGTCGAATTGAGAACCTCCTCCTTTTTTGGAAGTCGGTTAAAAAGTGTAATTATTTTCTTCTCCATAGCCGCGCTGTAGCCTAGGCCAATTGAAAAATGACATAGGTACTATTAAAGGCAATGCTTATCATCATACAATGATATTAATGACGAATTAAATTATAGTGATAAGGATTAATATTGTGCCACGTTTTATTATAGCTATGCATTTTTAACCGACTTCAAAAAAGGAGGAGGTTTCTCAATTCGACCACATATATATTTTTTATGTGTGTTCGTGGATAACTTCGTCGTTTATGAACCGATTTTGCTGATTCTTTTTTTGTTAGAAAGGGGATATCTCAAGGGTGGCACCATGATAAGGAGACCAGGATCTGATAATGGCATCCCAGAGAAATCGAGAGGAATCTTCGAAAATCGTAGTAGTGACTAGTGCGTTTGTGAATTTTTTTCATCTACGTACGTTGTATTACTTGTCGATTTTATTTAAGTCGGTTTTTTTTCGTTTGCTTGCAAACACAATTATGTTAAATCGTATTTTTACTAACTCGTGTTCTGTTTAAAAAAAAAATTAAAAAAGGTTATTTATTATCATATCAAAATTTATCATATTATCAAAAAAACATTTTATAGGGAAACACAAAAATAAAAATAATACCAATTAAAATACATTTTTTTTGTATTTTAAATATTAATTGCAATGAAACGTTCAGTAAATAGTTTTGATTATTTTGAAGTAAAACTTCTTTATACATGCTTGACTTTGGGAGTAAGCTGGTGAATGCGTGAAGAGATCGTTACGAATAGTGTGATCGGGCAAGGCGAACGGAACTTGAGAGTAAGATGTAAGTTACATGAAGCTAAAGAAGTTTTACTTTAGTTAATCACACTAGTTTTTTATTCTAGGCTATCAGACTCCTCTCGCTTGGATTTAGTTACAATTCAAACAAATAATCTGTGTATATTAATGTAACCTTTGTAAGAACAAGTTAGCCTAATTAATAAAGCATTTCGATTATAAAAAAAGTTACAAAGAAGGTCTCAACAGGTTTTCAAATGTTATTCAAGCTTAAAGGTATTTCATCCATACTAATATTTAATGTTACAGTGAGTTTGTTTGTCTGTTATACCTTCACGGTTCAACGGCTTGACTTATCGCCTTAAAATGTGTTCCAATGTTAGGTCACGTGGGCTTTATGCACTGAATTTAAAAATGCAGGGAAGCGGTAATCAGTCTGTCGCCTTTTCACTAGCACAGCGGTCATGGATCGTATCAAGTTTCACGTCAACGGTATTCCACACTCGGGTATGTGCTAATACATGTTAAGTACTCAATTTTTGAAGTGAAACTTCTTTAGAATCGTTGTGATTTCAAACCGGATGCAACGGGAAAACGACAGGGAAGGGCGCGGCGCGCTGCACGCCGCTAATTTTAATTTTTTTTTTTAATTAGTTTGTCAAAGAAGTTTCACTTCTATCGTGTGTGAATCGCACACACCTTTTTTTTTAAATATCAAGATATACCGTTCCAAGTGTTTTTTTTATATAATTTCGTTATTATGTGTGTTAACGCTTTTATAATATTTGTGTGCCTTGATTTTTTTATAAGTGTGATTTTATGTGTATATTGCGAATTTCAGTAAATCATCGATTTAATTAACGTTTGTCGAACATTTTTTTTGTATAAACACCGTCAACTTTGCGTAGATAATTGAGCAAAAAAATTAATGTTTGTCGCATGCATGATAAATGTATTTATTAATTTTATTATAAATTGTATTTAATTTCTATTTTTTATTCAAGACGACTTTTAATTGATATGCAGTTTTTTGTTATTTTATGAATTGTTTAATGGACATTTTATTAGCGTAACTAAATAGTTTGTTTCCTCATTCTTTTTTTACGAGTAAAATTATTTCTTTATTGCTAGGTGGATGTAGAACATCCTCATATTAATCGTGTTGTTTTAATACAGTATTATTTTTGTTACTTAATTAATTGATTATTAAAATGATATTTACTTCAATTTTGAACTATATTTAAGACTGAAATGAAAAAATTAATTTATTATGTTACTTATTAATAAAATTAACTAAATTAACAATTTGAACTTAAAGTTATTGCTTAATTGTCACTTTTTGACCAAAAATATGAAAACAATGTCGACATAAAGTACATTTTCTTCCAATAGACATAACACAACATCAAAATAATACTACTACTTTTACTATATCACAAAACTGATAAAAAGTTCTTATTAATCTTGAGATCTTATGCAGTTATCACAGACAAAAATGAGATGTTCCATACATAAATACCAACTAGATTGGTAACAACGTATTAACTTTAGGGGTCCTATTTTTTTTAATTCGCGTCTCTCTACATGTCGGGTTACTATTTACTAAAGTCATGTGAGAGGTGATGAGAGTAATCTATGGAGGATCCATTAACAAGATCTTGGAACCTTTCACGAAGTTCTATTGGTAAGCGAAGATTTCAAGTAATTCCAAGTAATTTAATTTCAAGTAATTTATTCAAGTAAATTACATTTGTCAATAAAAACAGTAATTAATAGCGGGACGCAAACTAAGCTATGCTTGTATCTTGGGCCCCCATAATAGTTACCACACAAGTAGACGTACATATACAAGATACATTTTTAAAATTAAGTTTAATTACATGTATAAAAGTACAACTAAAAGAGAGAAATTTAAGTATAAATATAACTAAAGTAAATAAGAACATAGTAATAATATTTATCGCAGCACTATGGTACAATCCTAGACGTTAAATTTTCAGTTTCGATGTAATCCAGGTCTAATATACATTTTTAAAATTAAGTTTAATTATATGCATAAAAGTACAACTAAAAGATAGAAATTTAAATATAAATATAAATATAACTATAAATATAACTAAAGTAAATAAGAACATAGTAATAATACCTATTTATCCCAGCACTATGGTACAATCCTAGACGTTAAATTTTCAGTTTCGATGTAATCCAGGTCTAACAGAAAATTAGTTACTTTGGTTTTAGCTGTAAACAAGGTACAGTCCCAGAGAGAGCATTTGAATGTAACGTTATTGAATACGGATGGATGACTGTACGAAGGGAATCTTTTTGCGAATGAAGTTTTAGTGTATGGTAGAGGTATCTTATGGGAGCGTTTAGACTTGATATCATCATACAGTGGAGAGTTTCTGATTGTTTTGAGAACGCTTAGACAGCTACGGAGAATGAATAATTGTCTTACTCGCAGAACTCTTGCTTCTATGTACAGATCGTTGGTGGAGTAACGATAGGGTTTCATTAATATCACTAAACTTTTAGTAGTGCTCGTTGCGCTCTTTCCAGTACGATCATTGATGTCCGGGCCGCTGCGCCCCATACTTCAATACAGTAGCTTATAATTGATTGGCATAAGGCAAAGTAAACTGTTCTTAAAGTTTTCCAGCTGGCAGAGTTTCTCAGTAGTCGCATGATGCCAATCAGTTTTCTCACTCTAGCTGTGGTGAGGTTTATGTGAGGAGAAAGAAAGTGAAGAATATATATATATATAATATTTCGAAGAGAAAGTGTCAGTATTCTAACTGAGGTAGGGCACAGCATGAAATTTCCCGCTCGAAATATGGAGCAGCCCAACTGGGGTAGTACCTGCACCTTACAGAAGATCACAGATCATAGACGTCACCACGGTACCTTAAGTTCGAATAAAAATTTATCATATCAAAGATTTCGACCAGACGAGTAAATCGTTCCATAGCTTAATTGGCTAAGAGCGCCGACACGGTTAGTCGGAGGTGCGGGTTCGATCTCCGCTGGAACGGTCGGTTATTTTTGATATGATATTTAAACTGTTTAGAATAAGAATCATCAAAATCGGTACACCCAGTGTAAAGTTATGCAGATAAATATAACATACTCGAACATACGATACTCGAAAAGTAGTTGTCAAATCTCAATTAAGTTTAAGTGGGACCACATGACACCTCTTTTCAATCGGTCCCTCATTGCTGAGGATTTGATTCCGTCAACCAGCTGTTTCCATCGATCCCGTTCTGTAGCTTGGTGGAGTGCACGGTCCTGAGAAGGGAGGTGACCTTTGTGTTCAAGGGGCCTCTCAGGAGTTAGTAATCGCGTCGAGCCCTTAGGGCCACCGCTAGCGGGATCGCGGAAGAGCAACTGCGTCCCTGTGATTCCGCCCAGGCGTGTCGAAGGAACACCCCAGAGGTTTTAGTCCGTGCGAATCGGTCATACCATCCAGCTTCCCCGGGCTGGAGGCATCCGTTAGGGATTCCCTCTGGGTAAAAAAAAAAAAAGCATACTTTAAAAAAAATATAGTCAAATTGAAAACCTCCTTTTTATAAGTTGGTTAAAAAAAGGATTATCTAATTTGGTGCAGTCGTTCGAAAGTAAAGCGCGTACAAACTTTTCCGTCCATTCATTTTCACGTATTGAGCGATCAAGCGAGACCCACAAGGGCTGCAGAAACACCCAGACCACGACAAAAATCTGTATGGTCAATAAAAATGTTGTCGCGTCAATTATCTGTATGGCCAATAAAAATGTTGTCGTGTGCGGGGATCGAACCCGCAACCGCCCGCGCAAAAGCCAAACCAGTGCTGTGACCGCTGCGCCAACGCGGCGTCAATACTTACAACATTATGTTATTACGTGACCCACATTCTCAACCGACTTTGCAATTACTTAGTGTGCTGTATTTATACCGTTTGTATGTAATTATCTGTTTCTGTCAAAAATAATTGTACGAATTGTTAAACAGAGAACGAGTTTCACTGACTTGATTTTTTAATTTATTTATGTATGTTTATTTATTCCATTTTGAAATCTTTATACGATTAGCATGAGACAAGTCTATCCGCTAGGTAATACTGAGTTTACTACTAAGTTACTAAGATTATGTCATTCAATTTTTTCTTCACAAAATTTTCAGTTCGCCTATGGTAAGTGGGTAGCGTAGCCTATGAACGACTGAAACACCAGGGGTACAAGAGCGTTTGTGACCCTTCCCCCGAGTCGAAACAGTGCATCCCCAAGCTACCTTACTAACTACAGGAACACAATACTCTACATTGTACGAATAATTGCTTTTTATGGGTCATTTGATACCCGAAATGAAGAATTATTTATTATTTACTACCCCAGTCGCGCGGGAGCGGGTCGAGCGGGAAATTTCTGGCTGTACCTTAGTTTTTGAAATCAGCTAAAAATAAAATAAACTGCAGTTCAGGTGAACTCTTGTCAGTCATTTAGTTACATAATCGTGAGTTGCATATGTTTAATGTTTGTATGTAATCATTATTTTCACATTTCTATATCAGATGTAGGTACTTGTAATTTTTCATAATAAGTAGTTAGGTACAGTTAAGAACATTGTATTTATATGAACTACACATTGGTCTTTTCATTGTTCATGTCTTTTTTATTTTATAAGTACTTTAGATTTATCGTACGGTAAATCAATTTTAAAACCAGTCTCATTTTTTGGTTTCATGTTGTACGGGTTAACGCACATTTCTTTGAGTCGGCAGGATGTACGGGTCAACGCACATTGAGCAATATGATTGTCTTGCAACCTCCTTAATAGCTTAGCTTATTTATTACGAAATTGTTATTGACTGAAACGGATGCAAAGTAATCACCTACTTAAATTAGCTTATTTCTCAAAACATTATTATTTGCCTAATACAGATTTCTAATGAAATTGTTACTTGTACGAAACTTATGACGTCTGTACTTCTGCCTATATATACTGTAAATTTATGATAATAAACTCGGAGTTGGATCGACTTTCATTGGGTTTGGTTTACCTCATAACCTTCCCTCACATACGTCATCTCTCACTCAACTATAACTGTACCATACACATGTCAAGACCACGATTCAGTCTATAATATTCCTATTCAGGGCATATTATGTCTCTTTTCATATAGTAGTAATAATATAGATATTTTTTTTCGACTACTTGAGGTGGCGATCTTTTTACATATTCAATCGTTGTACTTAATCATACAAAATCAAGACTTGAAAAAGTGTACCTAACTGAAAAATTAACAAATAGAATTTATACCCCGTCCGGCCACTAATTATCTTTTTGACACTTCAAGAAATTTTGACATTAGTGACTGCCTCACACTTTATTTATTCGATTCGAAATAATAATCGATTTTATTTAAGAAGAACTTTCAATCGATTTAATTAAATACATTTAGTTTAAAAATATTATTTATTTATGCGTTTATTAGTTTTTTAATTATAAATGAAACATTATATAAATAATAAATTAAATGAATTAACAGAGTTATTGCTCTTTATTCTTGGTTTGCAATTAAATTTCAAGATTTCGACTTAATTCCTTGCAAACAATATTTTCTTTTTTGTATTAAATTTATAGAAACAATAATCACATGACGTAAAATTATTTTTATCATATGATCGATTTACTATCGATTTATTATTTCAAGAACTGTTTCATAGTCTGTGGTTGTTTGTTATGCACAGGGTACTTCACTCAATCAATCAAATCGTCAATAAAGTATGACATTACAGTAGAATTTTTAGTACGTTATTCCGAAAAAAAAATAACTGTAATTTATAGGCGTGAGCTGTCAAAAAGATAATAAGTGGCCGGACGGGGTATAATGTTTTTTGAGTATGACGTGTTTACTTGTAATAATTATTTATCAAATACTTATCTACCATGGTTGCTTGTTGTTTCGTACCTCAAATTTTTTTTGTTATAATGTCTATTTTTGTTATAATTTTCTTTAATACAAACCTTGTCCTGAACACAAAAAATTGCATGCGTACAAAGTACACAGCCATGTCGGAAGTGAAACTTCTTTGGCAAACTAAACTAATTCAAAAAACTAATTAAAAAAAAACAAAATAAAACTGCGTGCGTACAAAGTACACATGTCAGAAGTGAAACTTCTTTGGCAAACTAATTTAAAAAAAAAGTAATCGTTAACGCTGTAACTTACAATATTATTTAAGTTTTTTTTTGTTTATTTTTTTTGTTCGAGGTTTACCGCGTAGTAGATTAAATCGCGGTGGCAAAATAATTTCATGTTAGTATTAGACGACCATACATTTGTGTAATTATTGAACAATCCAATATAATATTAAGTTGAAGCATCTCTAGTACTGGTTTTATTTGTGCTCCTGTTTGTGTTCGACAAGGTTTTGAGAATTAACACATTAAAAAAAAACGAATTTAAAATTAAAAAAAAAACTAGTTGAAAAAAAAACCGGTCACCCATCCAAGTACTGACCGTCATGACGCCGCCGCATTACCGGTCGCTCAAATTTTACCCCTCGTGCGATCAGTTTCACTTCAAAAATTGACTAAACACAAATATGGTTTCTCTTCTCTGTCTATACATGTAGATTTTTTTAGTATTTTTTTTTAATAGGTACATATTTGTATTTTAGTTGGGTCGGAGGTCAGTTCAACCACGAGTCTCCTCGACTACCTCCGTAACACGCTCGAACTACGAGGCACGAAATACATGTGCTTAGAAGCTGGCTGTGGAGCGTGCATCGTTTCAGTTACCAAGGCCAAGGGTAGACTTCCTCAAGGTGTTAATTCAGTAAGTTAGGTCACTTCTAGCATCTAATTTACGATACAATACTACGTCCTTAATGCTAAGTCTCCAGTCTTTTCCAGGTAATGCTATCTATCTAAAGGAACTAAATATAAATGAACAGTAGTACTCCACTCCTAGTTCCTATAAATATGAATTCAGATATATATATATATATATATATATATATTATCACTATTATTAGTGATATCTGTTATATATACAGGGTGTCCCGCGATAAAGTGCAACCCCGAAAGGGGGTGAAACTAGACCATAAATTATCGACAAAAAACATAGAAAAAACTTTTTAAAAACAATATTTTATTTTTTATTGACGAATTAAGATTTTTATATCTTACCTAGACTCTATGTACAAAAAATGATGATTTCTTCCAAAGTAGTGGGTCGATTACTTTAAAATAAAATAAAATATTACGCCACGTACTTGGCGGTAAGGATAAAATAAAAATTAGCTCGCAAAAAAGTGGCATTATGTCTTTAACTATGCTTCTTGTGAAAAAAAATCCATTTTTTATGACTGTTTTTTTCAATGATCTCTAATTTTCTCAGAATTATGCCCCCAATACCAGGAAATTTTATGATTTATTATTATTTCTTACCATATTGGCACCATTCAAATAAAAAAAAAATTACGCCTGTATCCCAAAAAACACGTACAAAAATCATCATTTTTTGTACAAAGAGGCTACGTAAGCTATATAAAAATCTCAATTCGTCAATAAAAAAAATAAAAAAATTTTTTTTAATTATTTTCTGTTTTTTGTCGATAATTTATGGTCTAGTTTCACCCTCTTTCGGGGTTGCACTTTATCGCGGGACACCCTGTATATATATATATATATATATATATATATATATATATATATATATATATATATATATAACAGATATCACTAATAATGGTTACTGTTGCAGTGTATGGTATCAGTAACATCATGTCAAGATTGGGACATTACGACTATAGAGAAGGTTGGAAATCGTTTGGAAGGCTACCACCCTGTGCAGAAGACCCTGGCTGAAAACAACGGGACTCAATGTGGGTACTGCTCTCCGGGATGGGTTATGGCTATGTACAGGTCAGTAAGTTTTAAACAATTTACATTTAATTTGTTATCTTATTTACCCTTCTATCGTGTATATCTGTGTTTTTGTGTGTGTGTGTTTGCGTGCGTGTGAGTGTGTGTGTGTGTGTATGCGTGTATGTGTGTGTGTGTGTGTATGCGCGTTTGTTTGGGTTTGTGTTATTGAGTGCGCGCGCGTGCGCGCATGTTTGTGTGTGTGTGTGTTGAATCCCGTACAGGACAAATACTTGTGTAGGTTAAACAAATATTACTCATCATAGGCAAGAGAGTTAGGACGTCTAATAGCATTTTCAGTGATTAAATTGAAGTTTTAAAAGTTAACAATTTGTTGCCAAAGTCACGACATTAAAAACAATGTAATTTTTTTTGTAGTCTTCTAAAGAGTAAAAAGATGACAATGCTTGAGATCGAACAGTCATTTGGCAGCAATATATGTAGATGCACTGGATATCGACCTATCTTAGAAGCCTTCAAGAAATTCGCCACAGATGCGCCAAATCCACAGGAACTTCCAGATATTGAAGATTTAAAAATATGTGACAAAACTGGTGAAATTTGCGAGACACAAAAATGTGAACACAGCGAGTGGTGTTTCATTTCTAAAAGCGAAGTGAACAATGAAGTAAAATGTATAACATTATGCGACAATAGATTATGGTATAGAGTTGAGACACTAGCAGATGTATTTGTTATATGGCATACAAGAGGCGTCGAATCTTATATGTTAGTCGCTGGAAATACAGGAAAAGGTAAAGCTATCACATAGGGATTCTCACTTCCAAATTCTGGATAATTCGGCGTCGTTGCAGATGCCGTCGTCACGACGACTATTGGTAATTATGGTCCGGGAGCCAGAGACAGATTTTCATGAGCAATTTCCTCCCAATCGAAACATAAAAATGCATAAGGGATTTATATAATAAATTTTCTCGACCGTCAGTTGTGACTCCGTCAGTCGGACTAGCAGTAGCAGCCTCCTACGCATTGAGAAAAAAAGGTTTTTTAGTAATTTCCTCCCATTTCAAAATTAGTAGGATTATAGTTTACCTAATATCATGAAGGAAAAAATAAAGTCAGCTTAGACGTGGGACGTATAATCCACCATAATATGGTCAGCTGACCAGCTGACGGTACATATCTACCTATGTAACAATATGTAAAAGTAACAATGTGTATTAAAAATATAGGTACTTACTAATGTAACGATATTACCGTAATTTTTGGAGTTTCATACAAAAGGTCTTGAGACTCTTGAGCTGTTCAAAGTTGACTGATTGTTTTTCATATCAGGATCATTTAGTTGTGTCGTATTTAATATGAAGATTTTTTAGTTAGACTAAGTTCAATCTTAAATATTTTGAAATTCTATAAAAAAAATTCTTAAATGCAATATAATTTTCATTTATCTATACCTAAACAAATTTTCCAGGTGCCTTTCCAATATTAGAATACCCTAAAGTACTTATAGATATATCTAGAGTATCAGAACTGAAAGGATTTAATATAGATCAGAACTTAATCATAGGAGGTGGAAACACGCTCACTGATGTTATAAATATTTTTACTAAATTATCGACGTACGATTCTTTTGATTATCTGAGTGTTCTCAATGATCACTTGAAGTTGGTGGCTCACATACCAGTTAGAAACGTAAGTCAATCTTTATTTTTATTAGGAACTAGCTGGCCCGGCGAACTTCGTACCGCCTAACAGTCGATTCTTTAATACTTATCCTTCCCGGAACCCCTCCACTAACACTTAAACTTTATCATATGTTATTAAAGTTCAAGTTGACTTTTAAGTATTATTACGAATCTTTTGTATGGGAATATAGAAAAGTGTTGTTTTTAGACTTTTCAGGCATTTTTTTAAATTTTTCGCTCCGTAACAACCATCCTCGTACTTCAAGGTGTGTTATAAAAAAAGAATTAGCGAAATCGGTTCAGCCGCTCTCGAGATTTGCGCTTAGCAACACATTTAGCGATTCATTTTTATATATATAGAGATTTGTCTTGAAAAAGTGTTAGCGATTAAATATAACATTAATTTTTTTTGAATTTGATAATCACCTTAGTTTTGATTCTGAGTCCGATTATTAACACAAGTTCATTTGTGTTGAACAAAAACCCAAATACTACTTATACGTTCAAAGGTTTTTGAATTCTCATTTTGTAATTGTAAGCTAAAACCGTTTCAATATCAGGTGCTATTAAAGAGTTCCAACATAAAACTCAATGCAATTAAAAATAATAGTAAGTATAATAATTAATTATGTTTCAGTTGGGGACGATTGCTGGAAATTTGATATTAAAAAATCAACATCACGAATTCCCGTCGGATATTTATCTTCTCCTTGAAACAGTTGGGGCGCAAGTAACTATACGTGAGTAGAATAAAAGTCCTCCCGTGACCATGGTTGCTGGAAAGTATCCGAAACGTGAAAGCCTAATAAACTTTTAAACTGGGGTAGGGTACAGCAGGAAATATCCTGCTCGAAATATGGAGCAGCCCGAGTGGGGTAGTACACTACAGAAGAAGATCACAGCTAAATAATACTGTTTTCAATCAGTGTTTTGTTCCTGTTGATGAGTAAGGTGACCAGAGCTCCTGGGGTGAATTCGAGGTACGGTTGGCTACGCGCTTGCAATACTTCTGGTGTTGCAGGCGTCCATAAGCTACGGCAATCGCTTAACATCAGGTGAGCCGACCTAGCTGTATAATCCGAGAAAGTTGTTTTATTATCATGAGTATATTAAAAGCTAATTTTTAAATATACATTACATACATAGATCTTGCCAAGTATCCAAGTTCTCGAAAGTTTCTACTGCGTCTTGCAGATCTTAGGACTAGTAGGTCACACCTCAGCTTACGTTATAATAATTATACCTACTTTTTTTCTTATGTTGTTGTGTAACAGTAATAATTTTTTTTTCAGTTCAAGCACCTGGATATAGTCGAATATTGACAATGCAGAATTTCCTCAACGAAGATATGACTGGAAAAATTATTTTAAACGTTCTTTTACCTCCACTTAACAAATATCACAAGATAGTAACGTTTAAGGTTTGTCAAAAATAAAGTTTACAAATATAAAGAATGTAAAAATATATAAAACATTTTTTTCGTTTCTATGTATTTAATTTTTTGTTGCTTAATCAAACTTAAAATCAAACAATACTTTACTCGAGTAGGCTTCAAAAGTACTTTCGAATCATAATATTACAAATTAAAATTACATAAAATTACTGAAGTATGTATATATAGCAGGAAACATCCCGCTCAATTCTGGAGCAGCCTAACTGGGAAAGTACCTCGACCTTACAGAACTCATGTATTTTGCCTATAGTCACCATGACGCTGGACAAGCCGGTTGGTGACCGCAGGGCTGGCTTTGTCGCACCGAAGATGCTGCTGCTCTTCTTCGGCCTGTGTATTTCAAAGCCAGCAGTTGGATGGTGATCCCGCCATCGGTCGGCTTTATAAGTTCCAAGGTGGTAGTGGAACTTTGTTATCCCTTAGTCGCCTCTTACGACACCCACGGGAAGAGAAGGGGTGGCTATATTCTTTATTGCCGTAACCACCCAGCGAAATTTAGACATGTCTTGTATGAAATACAACTTCAATATAATGCCGAAATCGTTTTATTATTAGTAGACACTTATATAAAACGGTATTTAAGAACAGATACATATTTTCGTAAATCACATAAGATATTGAACCATAACATGATATAATCATTGCGTAAATTTTTATTATAAACCCATTTAAGGACGGGGTATTTCAACAAATACACACAATATGTTTTATTCCTTTTGAATCAAACGCAGAGGCTGTACATGCTGTGCTAACATGTCTCTTAGAATGCGTCGTTCAAACACAAGTTTACAAAGCCGATTGTCTAAAACTAACATAAAGTTCAAGTTATTGTTTTTTTTTTTAATTATTATTTCGAAACTTTTACAATAATAGACGCATTTGTAAAGAAAACCTTGGAAGACAGTTATTTAAAGACTATTATTTTTAATATTTACCTCAAATGGTGTTAACAAAACTGATATTATTTCGATGAATCAATTCCTAGGGCAAAAATGCACCAGTCTCCTTTAACTGTGAAGGATGATGTTGGAAACATTATATCAATAATTATTAATCAATTTTTTTTTTGTTCTTGTTTTCTTTCCAGATAATGCCAAGATCCCAAAACGCCCATGCCATTGTACATGCTGGTTTTAAATATAAAATAAACGAAGGAGGCGTTGTGTTGGCTAGTAGAATAGTATACGGAGGTCTGTCTCCCGTATTTACCAGAGCTTGGAAAACTGAAAAATATCTTCTCGGTAAAAAATTATTTCAAAATGAAACGCTGCAAAATGCTTTAAAAGTATTAAATAAAGAACTCGTTGTTACGGAACAACTGCCGGAGCCTCCTGTTGAGTATAGAAGACAAATGGCTTTGTCTTTGTTCTATAAGGTAAGATGATAGGATAGCCTATAGGAAACGGGGCATCGATTTATAGGGTTTTAGGTATAGAAGGAAGGAGGGGTGGGTGGGTTACCCTCTGGTACCACTCCCAACCCTAGCAATCCCATGGTTATGGAGATATCACGGTTAAAGTTTTGAGGTTAAGGTTGTTTAATGACTTACCGAATAATGTTGTTTATAGCTATTTTAGCTCTAGCGCTGAGGGAAGTGCACTCATGCTCCGTTCCGCAGCTTTTAAAACACTAAAGATATATTTTTTTCCATTTTCTGATTTGTTTGAAAATATTTATACTTTAATTTATTTATCCTTTTCCTTACTCATTCATGATAATAATAAAGAATAATAACCCATAACTCAAGTTAAAGAAAAAAACAAATAAAATGAATACGATACGATGGTCAAATAATTATATTCTAAAAGTGCAAAAAAATAAAAAAAATAAAATTAAAGTTCATATAAAAATTAAATTGATTTCAGGGTCTTCTTTCACTGTGTCCCCGGGACAAACTGAATCGTCGCTATCATTCCGGAGCTGTAAAGATACATGAAACTCGACCGGTGTCGGACGGCAAACAGATATTTACAACTAATCCCACTATGTGGCCTGTAAACCAACCTTTCCCGAAACTTGATGCTTTAGTAAGTACTATACATTGAGTTCATAGTGACGTTCTAAGGTATAAGAAAATTCTGGTTTTGTAAGCGTAGCGTTGCTGTACATGCGCTTAAATAGAAGCTAAGAAGTGTAACAGTCGCGTAACTGTTTCAGATTCAATGTGCTGGAGAAGCTAAATATACAGAAGACTTGCCCTCTTTACCAGGCGAAGTATTTGCGGCATTCGTACTCTCAACTGTTGGCCGCGGTACAATAGAAAAGATCGACCCGTGTGTTGCTTTAGTAAGATTTGGAAATTCTTATTTAAATCATACAGCAATCATAAATTTGTACTATTAAACATTTGTTTAAATTTCAGAAAGAACCAGGAGTTCTTGCTTTCTATTCAGCCTCTGACATACCCGGCATAAATAATTATACCCCACAAGCAAGTATATTGTATGTAGTAGATGAAGAATTACTATGCAATGGAGAAGTTAAATACTATAATCAACCTCTTGGTATTATTGTTGCTGAGTCACAAAAGTTAGCTGAAAAAGCGGCTGCTTTAGTCAAAGTAAAATACAGTAACGTCAGAACACCAGAAATCGATATAAGAAATACAATAAAAGATTCAACTAAAGTCACCTTGCTGAAAGCTTTCGATGCTACTAAAATAGGAACTGATGTATTTAAAGTAATAAAAGGTGAAAACACAATATATGGACAGTATAATTTTTGCATGGAAACATTGGTATGTGTCACACAACCAACTGAACAAGGATTATTAGTGTACGCTGCAAGTCAATACATAGATTTAGTACACAGAACCGTTTCCAAGCTTTTAAACATTGATCAGAGCAGGTATAATTCAAAACTACTTTTACGTTATTTCCATAAAAAACTTAAATGTGGGAACAACTGTTGCATAATTGCTAGATTAATTCTGTAAACTGAAAACATTATTCTTCTAAGATTACTATACTTTTGTGCTTCAGGATAGATGTATTCGTCCGACGTCTTGGAGGTGCTTATGGATACAAAATATCCCGAGCTTCGCAAATATGTGGTGCGTGTAGTCTTGTGGCCTTCAAACTCAATAGACCTTGTCGATTTATTCAGTCCCTCAGTCACAATATGAGAGCTGTAGGAAAACGAACACCTTGTGCTTCGAACTTTGAGGTAATTTTTCAGAAAACTCAAATAAATATAACATCACCAAAATTATTTATTTTTGGGAGAGATTAATTATTTGGAGGAGGATGCAGCTTCACGATGAATCATGGTTCAACAAGCTTGGCGAAGCTAAAGCCAAACGACATGAGGGCGACACTCATACAACTAATTCATGTGCCGCAACATACGCCTGCCCTGGTTGCGGTCGGTCTTGCCATTCCAGAATTGGATTGCATAGTCACCAACGGAAGTGCACAAAGGAAACATACACTGCTTAAAACATCTGCAATAGATGTGAAGGCCATGATATATAGAAAATTGTTTAAAAGGGGATATTTACCATGTTTTGAAAAGGGGGTGGTGGGGTGGCTTACCCTCTGGTACCACTCCCACGCTGCTGAACCCCATGGTTATGAAGATATCACGGTTAAAGTTTTTAGGTTACGATGGTCTAAAGACTTACTGAGTTATGTTGTTTAAAGCTCCGGCGCTGTGGGAAGTCCACTCATGCTCCGTTTCGCAGCTTTAAAGACACTTTAACACTTTATTTTATATGTATTTACGTAAAATTAACGATCTCGATTCCAATAGCAACAAACGATACAAACTGACATATATAACATAAACGCACAGATTAGTATATTACGTATCATAGACACGTTTTCGTTTACTATACAGCCTTTTCAGTCGTGTTTCTTTTCAGTATATTTTTTTTATATTTCGACGGTCCCTACGTACATAAAGACATGTCAAAAACCGAGGTTTACAGGAGAGCGTTTTTTACGTTCAAACCGCTCTAGAAATAATTCTATGTACAATTATAAATATTTTTTTTCTATAATGTTTTATTAACTTTAGGAACTTCATAATGTTATTTATACATATTTTCTTTTTTTATGTTTTCTTAGAAAAACCGATAGATGACTGTTTCTACGCTGAAATTAAAAAAAAAGTATGTAAGACATGTCTGACATACCTTTTTATACGCGGGAAAAAAGAAAAGTTTATAAAATAGAATTTAAATAAAATGTATTATAAAAACGTAGAATTGTGTTATTGTTTTCAAACGGATATTTTTATTAAATCTTGTGCTTCAGAAACGCATAAAAATATCATTTCTGGAGTTTGCAATATCCATTATATCCAAAAAATAACTTTGATCTACTTTTATTCATGGTTTTTAGTATTGTTGAATACTTATAACTAAAAACACGCCACTAAATCTAAAACATTAATATTTTACCACGCGAACAAGCAGCGGAGTAAATGACGCTATGTCAGACATGACCGCGTTCGCACCGTATGGCGCACATTTTAAAACAACGTACAAAACGATAAGTAATAGATGTCCGCATCTACGACACTTATTCGTTAAAAATATCATACTTGTACTCATATACGTCTTGTAAATGACGTTAAATAAATAATATATATAAAAAATTCCTATACAGGTATGTGCATATGGAACTTCTAAAGCCAATTGTGCAATAAAAAAAACGCCATTTTCGACATGTCTTTATATACGTAGGGACCGTCGATTTATTTATTTACTGTCATATTATACGAAAAATATTCAATGTTTCGTTTCGTTTTTAATAATTGTTACTAAATATATGACAGTAAATGAGTAAAAATAAAAATATATTGAAGAAAAAAACATGACATGAAATTTAAAAAAAAATGTAACAACCTGTCTAAGCTCAAAATTTAACCGTTTATCGGCAAAATTTCGTTAAGATTATGGGTAATATCTAAATAAATAAATAAAAAATCGGCCAAGTGCGAGTCGGACTCGCGCACGAAGGGTTCCGTACCATTGACTAGGTACATTGATTGTAATAACGGGCAAAAAGCGGCTCAAAATCACTTTTATTGTATGATATTTTATTGTAATTTTATTTTAATTTTATTATTTATTATTAAAGTAAAAATACAACTGAGTATTTTGTGAATATTTCAAGTGGCCTACCTGTTGCCATTTTTGATATCGAGCAAAAAAGGGCAAGAAAATCGCGTTTGTTGTATGGGAGCCCCCCTTAAATATTTATTTTATTTTGTTTTTAGTATTTGTTGCTATAGCAGCAACAGAAATACATAATTTGTGAAAATTTCAACTCTCTAGCTATAGCGGTTCTTGAGATACAGCCTGGTGACAGACGGACGGACGGACGGACGGACGGACAGCGAAGTCTTAGTAATAGGGTCCCGTTTTTACCCTTTGGGTACGGAACCCTAAAAACTGAACCTTGTTGTAAATAATTAATTTCTTTTATAGATAGGCGTCGACAAAAATGGAAAAATACAGTATTTAAATCAGAGCTTATATGACGATAATGGATATATTGTTAATGAGCCTCTTCTGATGTTCGGAGTCGAGTTGTATTCAAATGCTTATAACAATGAGGCTTGGAATCATAGGTCTCTTAATACTGTTACTGATACCCCTTCTAATACTTGGGTTCGTTCACCTGGTAAGTTTTGTATAAACTGTATGCATAAAAAAATTGTAATGTTTTTCCAAAACAAAATGTGATTGAGGTATAGCCTGATCAAAATTTCAAGCAGCCTGACTGAGGGGGTACCTCAACCTTAGAGAAGATTACGACTAAATAATACTGCTTTCAATTAGTCTAGGGTCTCTTTGATGAGTAAAGTAGTCAGATCTCAAGAACAGAGTTGAGGATTGGGTCAGCAACACGCTTGCAATGCTCCTGGTACTGCATCCAAAGTCTAAGTTAGTCAAAAAATTAGCATAAAAGTTAATATAGTATCCCTTCAGACTTCAATTCAGAGTTAAGACTTTAGACTATCGCAGTCCACTGCTGGACATAGGCCTCCACAAGTTCGCGCCAGACATTATGGCACAAAATCATGTGTTTTGCCTATAGTCACCACGCTGGGCAGGCGGGTTGGTGACCGCAGAGCTGGCCTTGTAACAACAAAAACGCAGCAGCCCGTCTTCGGCCTGTGCATTTCAAAGCCAGCAGTTGGATGGTTATACTGCCATCGGTCGGCTTTTTAAGTTTCATAGTGGCAGTGGAACAGTGTTATCCCATAGTCGCCTCTTACGACACCCACAAAAGACAGGGGGTGGCTATATTCTCTAACGAATTTATAATTATACATATATTTAGACTATAAAGGTGAATATTTTATTTGTTTGAAACCGCTAATCTCATGAACTACTTTTTCGACTTGCAAAATTATTTTTGTTTTGTATAGTCCGTTTACAATAAGATAAGTACAAAAGGCGGCCTTATCGCTAATGAGCGATCTCTTCCAAGCAACCTTTGGGCAGAGGAAATAGTATATATGTAGATGGTCTAGGTGTACAGTTTTTATCTAAACACATACAATATATTCTTATTATATAAAGTAGATGTACGTACATTGCATATATAAATGGAAAGTTACAATAGACATATATAAACGTATATATAGTTAATGAATTTTGAATTATTAACTACAATTACATATTATTTTTAAATAATAAATAAACAATTCTCCAGGTACTCTGGAACATATAGCAATGGCCGAATCATTAATGGAACGAATTGCATATGAAATGAACTTGGACCCACTCGAGGTTCGTCTAACTAATTTAGATCTTGTTAAACATGGTTCTATTAAAGAAATGTTAGATTCGTTGATAGCTGAGTCACAATATACAGAGAGAAAAGCTGCTGTGGAAAAATTTAACTCAGAAAATAGGTGGAAGAAACGAGGATTGAGATTCTCATTTCTTAGATGGGATCCACTAGGTAGCATGTACTTCGATGTCACTTTGTCAGTTTACAGAGACGATGGCACTGTTGCTATCACTCATGGAGGAGTCGAAATGGGTCAAGGGATCAATACAAAAGCCATCCAGATATGTGCATATTTTCTAAAAATACCAGTAGAAAAAGTTCAAATAAAGCCTAATGACACTATGAACACACCGAATACTTTCCCCACTGGTGCTAGTATAACTACACAAAACGTTGGAATCGGGGTTCGAAAATGTTGTGAAGAATTATTGAGAAGATTGGAACCGGTTAGAAATCAATTGGATAATCCAACGTGGGAGCAACTAACGAGAAGAGCATTCGAAATGGATATAGATTTACAAGTTCATAGCTTCGTTAATACTGCAGATGTACAAATCTACAATATATATGGTGTAACATTGGCCGAAGTTGAAATAGATGTTCTGACAGGAGAGTGGGAAATTGTAAGGGTTGATTTAATAGAAGACGTCGGACAAAGTGTCAACCCTGAACTGGATGTTGGTCAAGTAAGTTTAGCTAGATATTTTAAAATCGTTACAGCTACTGTTTACTTTGTATAGTAAAGTTTAATTTCCATTATCGTTTTGCCGTCGTATTATATAATACGTATGCTCATTTAATGTTAGTAAAATTATTGTACCATTCAAGGTGGAAGGTGCGTTCATCATGGGAGTGGGTTACTGGACTACGGAACGATTGGTGTATGAAAAAAGTACTGGAGAACTGCTGACTAATCGTACTTGGGATTACTGGGTACCGCAAGCAAGAGACATTCCACAAGATTTCAGAATATACTTCAGAAAATTATCCTATAGTACTGAAGTTATTCTTGGTGCTAAAGGTAAGTATCTAAGAATTTATTTACGTATAATATATATTTGAAATAATTGTTATTTTAGCAAAGCGTAGTAAAGTCGAAGTTCTATAAAGCTATGATAACGGATTTAAATGCTATCATTACTTGTAACTGAAAACCTAATTTCGGTAAGAAGCTCCAATCTTAACGTAATTTTTTTTCGTTCGTTCATTTATTTACAATTTACATAAACGATAATTGATTCCAAATTTGATTTCTATTAATGTAATGAAAAAAAAAAAAACGATACAGCTTTTTAGACAGTTTTGCAATAGTCTTAACATAATTTAAAGTTTTTATTATAAAGAAATTTATAGATAAATCGTATTATTCGAAAGCAGGATTACATAGACGATAAATAAAGATGTGTGGACTTAGTGACGCTGTATTTCATGAATGATTTTACTAATTTTTTACTAAAACACAGTTTATATATTATTTTTAAAAGAGTAACTGCAGAGTTTCTTGCCGATTATTCTCTGTAGAATCTACAGTCCGAACCTTTCTTCTTCTTCTTAAAGTGCCATCTTCCCTCGAAGTTCGGTGATCATTTTGGCAACTTGTACCCTTGATACCGCGGAACTGAATAACGAACGGGTGCTTTTCCCACACCATTGGCGTAGATTTTTCAGCCAAGATGTTCTTCTACGACCCACACTGCGCTTTCCTTCCGAACCTTTACTATTTAAAAATAATAATCCGAAATTTAAAATTTTCATTTGTAAAATGACAATTCGAAAGTGCTTTTGAAGCTTATTTGAATAAAGTTATTTTCGATTTTGATTTTAACAGCATATTTAATTGAATTACACCCCTTGTGGTCATATTGTGACCTGGAAATATATTGTTATAGCAAGTGGTGAGCCAGCAACGTGTATGGGCATCGTGGTAGCTTTTGCAATGCGAGCAGCTATAGCAGCTGCAAGGGCTGAATCTGGTTTTCCTTCTACTGAATGGTTCCAGATAGGTAACTGAAAATTTTACATTTGTATTTTGGCTAATTATAATATAAGACGGATGAAGCAATGGGCAGTGTATGTGATGAGTTCCAATTTAGTCAGGTTTCAAAAGGTATAGTAAATGAAGAATTGGAGTCGCTTAACTGAGGTAGGGCACAGCAGGAAATTTCCTGCTTAAAATATGGAGCAGCCCGACTGTGGTAGTACCCTGAACTTACAGAAGATCACAGCTTAATAACACGGTTTTCAAGCAGTGTTGTGTTCCTGTTAATGAATAAGGTGACCAAAGCTCCTGGGGGGAACTTGAGATGGGGTTGGCAACGCGCTTGCGATGCTTCTGGTGTTGCAAACGTCTATAAGCTACGGTAATCGCTTACCATCAGGTGAGCCGTACGCTTGTTTGCCGATTTAGTTACATAAGAAAAAAACAAAGAAAAAAGTCGCATGTGACCTTAAATACATTTACTTCTCTTTAACTCGTTTTATTTCTATTTCATGCTTTGAAAATGTCACATTTGTTTGTTAGTACATTGAAGTACAGTTATTTAGTTTTCGTTATATGATGGTTGATTTTTTTTTACAGATGGTCCATACACCGTGGATAAAATTGCCTTTTACTGCAAGAATAAACTGGAAGATTTTAAATTCTATTAAATAAATATTTTTATGAATTAAATGAATATATAGTGTTATCTATACTAATATAATAAAGTTGAAGAGTTTGTTTGATTGTTTGTTTGTTTGTTTGTTTGTTTGTTTGTTTGTTTGAACGCGCTAATCTCAGGATCTACTGGTCCGATTTGAAAAATTCTTTCAGTGTTAGATAGCCCATTAATCGAGGAAGGCTATAGGCTATATATCATCACGCTAAGACTAATAGGAGCGGAGTCCACGCCGACGAAGTCGCGCGCAGAAGCTAGTTGTGTTAATAAAACAGCTACTAAACTTGATAAATTTATCAAGTTTAGTAGCTATTATAATCTATACTAATAATATAATAAAGTTGAAGAGTTTGTTTGATTGTTTGTTTGTTTGTTTGTTTGTTTGTTTGTTTGTTTGAACGCGCTAATCTCAGGATCTACTGGTCCGATTTGAAAAATTCTTTCAGTGTTAGATAGCCCATTAATCGAGGAAGGCTATAGGCTATATATCATCACGCTAAGACTAATAGGAGCGGAGTCCACGCCGACGAAGTCGCGCGCAGAAGCTAGTTGTGTTAATAAAACAGCTACTAAACTTGATAAATTTATCAAGTTTAGTAGCTATTATAATTAATTATAAGGCAATAAAATTTATTTTTAAATTGTTGAGGAATTTTAATTTTCTTTGATTACTATTAAATTTATGGATTTTTTTCCTTACTAAATTCTTTTAGGCTCCGAGTTTAATGAATATATTAAGCGAATAAATAATATATTTAATGACCTAAGTTATTATTATTATTTTTTGTATAAATATTTAAATAAATCTTATTTTTTTAAATAGTTAGGGATCCCTAGTACATTTTTTTAAACTGATCAGTATCAAGCTAATTTTCCGTGAGTAGCTTCATTTTGATGAGACGAACAAAAAGTTCCTCTTCGAAAACTCTCGATTGTGGTAGATAATAGAGTTAGCAGGAGGTAGAGCAGCAGTGAGCGTAGGACCGGGATAACGTACCACGCAATTTGGAGGACAATATTACCATCAAATTATATGAATATTAAGTAACTAAAAGAAAAAAAATCAGCTGGTTAGTAATAATTTTTGATGACCTTACGAGGTCATCAACTTGATGACCTCGTAAGGTCATCAAAAATTAATTTTTTTTTCTGATTTTTTTTTCTTTTAGTTACTTAATATTCATATAATTTGATGGTAATATTGTCCTCCAAATTGCGTGGTACGTTATCCCGGTCCTACGCTCACTGCTGCTCTACCTCCTGCTAACTCTATTATCTACCACAATCGAGAGTTTTCGAAGAGGAACTTTTTGTTCGTCTCATCAAAATGAAGCTACTCACGGAAAATTAGCTTGATACTGATCAGGTTAAAAAAATGTACTAGGGATCCCTACCTAAAACGTTTGTAAATAAATATTTTTAAATAAATGCTGTTTGAGACGTGCTTAAAACACTACCTTTATTTTATTTATAAATATCCTAAAAGTCTTTCTTACACAGGCGTATTTAGGTAAAAAGGCAGTCACCGTTTTTCATGGGTTTTGTAAGATTTTGACGATTTTTTGAAGATAAACTTCTTTAGGCGCATGAGGGGTAAAATTTGAGTGACCGGTAACGCGGCAGCGTCATGACGGTCAGTACTTGGATGGTTGACCGCGTGGGAACACCGCGTGACGTTGGCTTTTTGTTTTTATTCTTCAATTAGTTTCTTTTTTTTATATTTTTAATTCGTTTTATTTAATTAGTTTCTTTGAAATACTTTTTTTTAATTAGTTTGCCAAAGAAGTTTCACTTCTGACATGACTGTGTACTTTGTACGCACGCAATTTTTTTTCAACTAGTTTTTTTTCAATTAGTGTTAATTCCCAAAAACCTTCCAACACAACCAGGAGCACACATAAAACCAGTACTACAGATGCTTCAACTTGATATATTGGATTGTTCAATAATTACACAAATGTATGGTGGCCTTATACTAACAAGAAATAATTTTGCCAGCGCGATTTAATCTACTACTACTAATAGACGTGGTAAACCTCGAACAAAACATTTAAACAAAAAAAAACTTAAATAATTGTTAGTTACAGCTTTTTAGGGTTCCGTACCCAAAGGGTAAAAACGGAACCCTATTACTAAGACTTCGCTGTCCGTCCGTCCGTCCGTCCGTCCGTCTGTCACCAGGCTGTATCTCGAGAACGGCTATAGCTAGACAGTTGAAATTTTCACAGATTATGTATTTCTGTTGCCGCTATAACAACAAATACTAAAAATAAAATAAAATAAATATTTAAGGGGAGCTACCATACAAAAAAACGCAATTTTGTTTTTTTAGATTAGTTTGCCAAAGAAGTTTCACTTCTGACGTGTGTGCTTTTTACGCACGCAATTTTTCGTGTTTAGGACAAGGTTCTTATAAAAGAAAATTATAAGAAAAATAGACATTATCACGAAAAAAATTGAGGTAAGAAACAACCAGCACAGTGCTCCCGTGACCATAGTTGCTGTCGAAAGACTTGAATATCGACTTGAATATCGAAAACTATAAATGTGCGATATTTCATATCCCTCCGTCCGCGCAATGTTCGTAAAAATGGGTAGGTACAAAGTTTTTGCTTCACGTATCTATACTAATATATAAAGCTGAAGAGTTTGTTTGTTTGGTTGTTTGTTTGTTTGTTTGTTTGTTTGAACGCGGTAATCTCTGGAACTACTGGGCCGATTTGAAAAATTCTTTCACTGTTAGATAGCCCATTTATCGAGGAAGGCTATAGGCTATGTATCGTCACGCTAAGACCAATAGGAGCGGAGTCCACGCCGACGAAGTCGCGCGCAGAAGCTAGTTAATTATATAGGTAAGTATTTGATTACAAGCAAACACGTCACACTCAAAGAACATTAAATCCTATTATGTTACTTTTTCATTTACATTTTTTCAAGTCTTGATTTTGTATGATTAAGTACAACGATTGAAAATGTAAAAAAGATTGCCGCATCAAGTAGTCGAAAAAAATATACCTAGATTACCTTACCTTCTATACTTAATTTAACGTAAGGTCACGTGGGCTTCATGCATTGAATTTAAAAATGCAGGATAGCGGTAGTCAGTCTCTCGCGTTTTTACTGGCACAGCGGTCATGGATCGTATCAAGTTTCACGTCAACGGTATTCAACATTCGGGTATGTGCTAATACATCTTAAGTACTCAAATTTGTTAAATATCAAGATATACCGTTCCAATCGCTTTTTTTTTTTCAATTTCGTTTTTATGTGTGTGTTAACGCTTTTATATTTGTGTGCCTTGAGTTTTTTTATAAGTGTGATTTTATTTGTGTGTTGCGAATTTTAGTAAATTATCGATTTAATTAACGGTTGTCGAACATTTTTTTGGAACGAAGTTCCTTATGGGGTATTGCGGAGGGGTATCCTAGGCGGCAAAAAAAAACAAAACTATACATACAGTGTCTAATGTATAGTCTACGTGATAACTGTTATTATTATTGCAGTTTTATCACTCGATAATTAATATTTTTATAAAACATTGTAAATAAAATAAAGGTGTTAAAATAATTTTGTAAAGCAGTTATTTTATCGATAAAAAATCATAATAAAAAATGTATTCCCGAATAATTATTTTCTTTATACCTCGAATAGAACTTGAAATTGATATAATTATAATAAGGAACTTCGTTCCTATCTGGTGTTCCACGACAGGAACCGGTTTTTTTTAATATACATATGTGACCTCAGAACTTTTGACTGGGTGGACCGGTTTCGATGATTTTTATTTTAATAGAAAGGTGGTGTGGTCTGTGGTGGTGTGTCATGTGGTCCCATTTAAATTAAATGGCGATCTAACAAGTAATTTTTGAGTTATATCTAACAATGTATTTAATTAACTATTTTTCGTCGACTTACGTTGTATTATACTGCATAACTTTTCACTGGGTGTACCGATTTTGATGAATCTTGTTTTAGTCAAGAATTGAAGCTTGTCATGTGGTTCCATTTAGTGGTCTCATTTAAATTTGATTGAGATCTGATGACTACTTTTTGACTAATCTTTAATATCACGAATTTACTTTAATATTTTTTCGTCTACCTACGTTGTGTTACTTGTCGATGTAATTGAAGTCTGTTTTTTTTCGTTTTGACAAGATTTGACAAGGTTTTGGAACCTTTTACGAAGTTATGTTGGTAAGCATAGATTTCGAGGAAAAAGTGACAGTATTCTAACTGAGATAGGGCGCATAATGGAATATCCAGCTCAAAATATGGAGCAGCCCGACTAGGGTAGTATCTCGAACTTACAGAAGATCACAGCTAAATAATACTGTTGTCTAGTCGTATTCCTTTTAAGGTATCCATTCCTGGAGAGGATCGGGGATAGAGTCAGCAAGGCGCTTGCAATGCTTCTGGTTTTGCAGGCGTTTATTGTCACACTTCTTTATGAACCTAATCGTGTAGGTACCTACAAAAATTTATATTCACAATCGTCTGGTTGTTGCCTAAAACAATAATATAAACAATGTGTATCGTATTTATTGTAAGCATATTGATTACATTTGTTTAATTTTGCTATCTTTTTTTTTATAATTACTTACGAAGTTACAATATAACGTTTTATTCCTAAAGGTTATCTGGAAGACGCTCAGCGACAACGTAATTTTGTGTTAATTTATATTTACACAAAATAATTTATAATTACTTAATAATTTATTTTTTGCGGGTTCGATCCCCGCACATGACAAAAATTTGTATGAGCCATGCAGATTTTGATTGATTGACTTTGATTTGAGTTTGCCGTGGTCTGGGTGTTTGTGCAGTCCTTGTGGGTCTCCCCACCGTGCCTCGGAGAGCACGTTAAGCCGTCGGTCCCGGTTGTTATCATGTACACCTGATAGCGATCGTTACTCATAGTAGGGAATAATAGAAATATATGTATATCTGCCAAACCGCTTCATTATTTCTCTCTTATTAGTAGGTATACACTTAGAAGATTGCCGATGTGTTAGCATTTACTGACAATTATTACAATATTGGATTTTGTATTGATATTACTTTTATCGTATATTCGCTTAACACCGGAATAGTACAAAGATGTCGCCACCATCTTCCGAATGGTTAATATTTATTTACGATTAGTCAGTTGGTGGTATCTTTATTGTTTAGTTTTACAGGATAGTTACTCAATAAATACTGTTATCGTTTAATTTATGCTTCTACCAATTTTATAAGATGGTTTATGTTGTTTTACTGTAATTATTACTTGTTAATGTATCGAAAGAGCATATAGATGGAGACACCATCTTCCGAATAGTTAATACTAATTTCATGATTGGCCAGTCGCCGTCTTTGTGATCTATTGGCGGGATTGCTGTCCTATAAATACGATTATTTGTAAATGAAGAGTCAGTTATTGTTTAATCATTGTGCGGCTAGCGTTGCTGCTCGATAAGTATAGTATAAGTGATTAGTGTGATAATGTTTTAATGTAGTTAAAAGTGTGAGTTGTGAATAAATAACTATAGACTTGTAGTGAGAATTAATTATTCCTTTGAGTGTTTTCAGCTATTGTTTTACATCTCAGAAGTGGGATAGTCGTAACAGATGTAAGGATTTTGGATAACTGGGATTTGGGGCAAAGAAGATGTATTATTAATACAACGTAGGTAGACGAAAAAATAGTCAAGTAAATACGCGTTATCAAAGAGTAGGTACTTCAATAGTAGTCATCAGATGTCGATCAAATTTAAATGGTACCACACGATAAGCATTAGCATGCGATTAATTGCAGAATAAGAATCATCAAAATCGGTAGACCAAGTGAAAAGTTATGCGGTAGGTATAACACAACGTGGTCACCTGTCGTCAACGTGGGTTGACGAAAAACTTGTCAAGTAAATACGTATTATTAGATTTAACTCGAAAAGTTGTTGTCAAATCTCAATTAAATTTAAATGGGACCACATGACACGGACCACCTTTCAATTTAAAAAAAAATCATCGAAATCGGTCTACCCAGTCAAAAGTTCAGAGGTATATGTTAATATTACATATGTTAATATGTACATTGAAAAAAATACAGTCGAATTGAGGACCTAACCCTCCCCCTCCCCCACTATCCCCCTGAACCCCATAAATCGATTCCGCACATGGTGGGAGTGGTACCAGAGGGTAAACCACCCTACCCTCCCCCACTCTCCCCTCAAAACCTCATAAATCGACTTCCGTTAATCTAAAGAATAGCCTTTATTTATTTAAATCTTTGTTACTAATACGTACTCTTATTACTAAAGTAAAATCTATTTTATTTATAAGATATAAATATGGAGATAATTATATTGTAATTTTTTTACGAAGCATCATAAGGAGAATAATAATAGCCTAATTAACATACTTCTTATGTATAACAGTTTTTTTCTTGTATTCAAATAAAAAGGACTAAGTTTTTCATTTTATATTTAAAATTATAATTTTTAATTTCTCTTGTTTTAATTATATTGTAATTATTTTAAAGATTTTTTTTTACATTTCTTCATGCTTGCTGCATAATACATTAGTATTTTTTTTTAATTTGTATTTTAGTTGGGTCGGAGGTCAGTTCAACCACGAGTCTCCTCGACTACCTCCGGAACACGCTCGAACTACGAGGCACGAAATACATGTGCTTAGAAGGTGGCTGCGGAGCGTGCATTGTCACAGCTACCAAGGCTCCCGGCAATATTTCTCTAGGTGTCAATTCGGTGAGTTAGGTCATTTCTAGCATCAAATTTATTATCACTACATATTATAAAACAAAGTCTCTTCCCGCTGTCTGTCTGTATATATGCTTAGATCTTTAAAACTACGCAACGGATTTTGATGCGGTTTTCTTTAGTAAATAGAGTGATTCCAGAGGAAGGTTTATATGTATAATACATGCATAATATAGTAGAGGAACACTGATAGTTTTAAAGTTTTCTAATGTGATGTCGTAAATAAACATATTTTTTGCGCTTAGATTGCAAATATTTATTTTATATTTTATATTTAGTATCAGCATTGCACCCGTGCCAAGCCGGAGCGGGTCGCTAGTACAATACAAATGCTCTTTCTTGTACACCAAAAACTTTTACAATTATGCACAATATACATCTATTTATTATGTATACTGAAACAAGGTTTAAAATTTTTATTTATAATATTCATAAATGAGGTTTTGAGAGAGATAAATAGGTAGAACAATATACTCGTAAAAATGATGACAAAAAACTTTTTAAACATTGCAACGTGTTACCGGTAGAATATAAATTTCAATATAACGTAATATTATAAGAAAACGTTTTCAAGATACATAATAATATAATATGGACATACAGCACAAAAATCACCATAAGATTAATACACGATAAATAACTTACATTATAAATTTTTTTTGAAGTGAAACTTCTTTAGAATCGTTGTGATTTCAAACCGGATGCAACGGAAAAACGACAGGGAAGGGCGCGCCACGCTGCACGCCGCGCTACTTTGTAAATCTATGTATATAATTTTAAATTGGTTTGCCATTGAAGTTTCACTTCTGACATGTGTACTTTGTACGCATGCAATTTTTTTTACTTTCTTTAAGTGTGTGTATCACCTTTATAATGGCGAAATAAATGTTTTCATTTCATTTTATTTCAACAAAACAAAAACTTGTAACAACTACTGCAACACATATGTACATACATAATATTATGTTTGTAACAAATCGGTTTTGCGCCTCCCCTGCGTACGATCGCCTACGATCACCTTCCCTGCGTGCGCATTTACACCGAATTAAAAGATAATACTTACTTTAGTTTTTAGAACTACCCACCTTATTGTTAATTGCCTAAATGAACTGTATTCAAACTTAACACCGGACAAATCGCTGTCGATTTTTGGAGTGTATTATTGTAATTTTTTATGTAACATGAGTTTAAATAATAAATAAAAAAGGTACAATAATTGAAAGTGTTTTGTAAGTGAACTATTTTGTCTCCTAGTTGCTGTAAATATGAGTGCAGATCTATATAACTGATATCACTAATAATAATAATAATTATAAATAATAATAATAAATGTGGGACGGGAAACCGGACGGACTGGCTACCGGGCAGTAATGCATCGCGAGTTCCTGCTGCTTGAGCCAACTGTAACTGTCACGGAACAGAATCTGGCAGATCGAGCTCGGTACATCCAACGAAAGGGCGTATTCGACGCCGCCGAGCTCGAACGATTTCGACGTGAGACAGCTCCTGAAGTCGAACCCGTGTCCACAGTGCACGACGCAGTGTCAACGCAACAAGAAAGCGTTCGTAGCGAAGCGCCTGTGGAGGCGATCACTGAGGGAGCAGTCGCCCAAAAAGTAGAGCAGATGAGGGGGATCTTGAAAGAGGCGATTTCCGAGACTCGGTGCGCTCCTCTAGAACTGAGACCGCGACGTTCTCGCCTCCCCCTCAATGCTGCGACGCGGAGTGCCATTGAGGCAGCCAACAGGCTGTTAGCTCCCTATTTGGAAGGCAGCCTCGGCTTGGAGGATATATCTCTATCCCTCTATCCTTGGCCAACGAGAATTGGCAGAAACCGGTCGTACTGAGCACCTCTGACCGGGAGACCGTATGGATGGAGAAAGAGCTGCATGGATGGTTTTACAAGTCGCTCCACGCGCCTCACGTGGACAGTAAGTCCTCCGTGAAGTGGCTGCGATTCGGCGACCTCTTTGGGGAAACCGAAGGTTTTGTCTGTGCAATACAGGATCAGGTGGTTAAGACGAATGTTGGTGATTTAAATAAAAAATAGATGCATGTTCCAAGTGGACTGTATTTAAGTTGTAGAAAAATGGTATGTTTTAAGACCTTGATGAATTAACAATATTCGAATGAGAAGATTCACAAAACAATGTTGAGCCTGGTGCGGCTAGACGAGGAAAAGGGTCGAATCCAAGAGAAGTGACAGCTAGTAGCGGTGGGGCGCGCGTAGGCACGCTCCGCTACTCGCTAGACGCCGACGCAGCAAGCCGCCGTGTGCGCTGTACCGGTGCGCGATGTCGCGAACATACTCCCGGGCCTTGAAGATTTATGATCTTCAAGAATGTTTCACTGGAAGAGGACAGAGATTGTTAAAGCTTCTAATTATAGGGCCTCTCTTTGTTTGTACTTCGGCAACTCTGCAAACTCCGTCGCTGCCCTTCATCAGCTTTATTACTTTTCCCATAGACCAAAGCAACGGTGGTGCACTGGCATCCCTGATCAGGACTATGTCTCCATTTTCTAGTTTACCAGAAGATGCGTGCCATTTTTGTTTCTGTTGAAGTTGATGTATATATTCATGTGTATAGCGGCTCCAAAAATGCTGTCTGAGCTTCTCTATTCTGTGAAAGCGTTGAAGTCTATTAATGTTCACATCTTGAAGTGGGGGGTACGGAACAGACAAGAGTGGTCGTCCAATAAGGAAATGGGCCGGTGTTAAAAAGGTAAGGTCTAGAGGGTCGGTAGACAAAGGCGTAAGAGGTCTTGAATTAAGGATAGCTTCTATTTGATATAAACATGTTGAAAGTTCCTCATAAACGAGATGTGTTAAATTTAAAGTACGATACAAAAGAGTCTTAACAGATTTAACTGCAGCCTCCCAAATACCCCCGAAGTGAGGCGAATATGGTGGTATAAAATTAAAATTAATATTAAGTTCAGCCAAACTAGTCTGTATATAAGGATTATTAGATTTCAAAAAACGCTTAAGTTCATTACATGCTCCTACGAATGTTGTACCATTGTCGGAATACATGTTTTGAGGTTTACCCCTTCTCGATATGAAACGATTGAAGGCAGCCAAAAAAGCCTCCTTGCTAAGATCTGTCACAAGCTCTAAATGCACGGCCTTGACTGCAAAACAAATGAAAACACAAATATAAGACTTATGTAATTTACAACCGCGTCCCTTTCGGTCAGCTATTAAAATTGGACCAGCGTAATCGACTCCTGTGTTTAGAAAAGGAAATTCAAGATACGTTCTTTCCGCTGGCAAGTTACCCATAATGGGTTGTGGTGATTTTGCGTTATGTCTTGTACATCGAATGCAAGCATGAACAACTGATTTTGCTAAATTTCTGCCACCCAATGGCCAAAAATGATTTCTTATATTGGATAAAATTAACTGAGCGCCACCATGAAATAATTCTTTATGCTTACATTCAAAAATGATTTTTGTTAAATGATGTTTTGAGCACAATACTATAGGATGCTTAATGTCGTATGTGTAAAATGAATTTTTTAATCTTCCACCAACTCGTATTAAATTATCTGAGTCTAAGAAAGGTGTAAGTGCTCGTAATCTACTACCCTTTGGTATTGGTTTGGAAGCCATGAGTAATGAATATTCTTCAGGGAACATTTCCTGCTGAGAATAACTGAGAATATGTTTTTGTGCCATTTGTAATTCTGACGAAGATAAGAAATTATTATGCTTTTTCAATTTATTTCGACAATTAAAAATGAATCTATGAATGTATGCTAATATTCTTATTAATTTTTTAAAATTTGATGTTTGATGAACTAATTGATGTAATGAATTTTTATTATTTATTGATGAATTATTATTATGTATGTGATGCGTAAGCTCTGGAAGTGAAATGCTATCAAAATTTGGAGTAGAAGGAATACAAAATTCTGATGTATGTAGAAAGTCAGGGCCTCTCCACCAAAGTGCGGAAGCGCTGAGGAAGTCAGCATTCACCCCCCGAGAAGCTAAGTCAGCAGGGTTTAGTTTAGACTGCACATAACTCCATTTCATACAACTTGTGGTCTCTTTTATCTCATTGACTCTGTTTCTTACAAACTGCTTAAGGGAACCTGACTCCGTCGAGAGCCAGCCCAAAACTATTGTAGAGTCGCACCAAAAGTAGCAATCATTAAACTCTATCGTTAAGGATGTTACAACTTTTTTATAGAGTCTCGTGCCTAATAAAGCGCCGCATAACTCTAATCGAGGTATAGTTGTAGGTTTTAAAGGCGACACTTTATTTTTTGATGTCAAAAGGCAAACATGAATTAAGCCACTGGTAGAGATAGTTCTTACATAAACACACGCACCATAACCACGTTCTGAGGCGTCTGTGAATACGTGTAGTTGCACTACTTGGGGATTATCTTGTAAAGTCCAACGTGGTATGCGTATTGAATTTAGATGAGAGAGACAACTGATTATGTTAGTAAATTCGTGTTTGATTTTAGGTGGTACTTCATCATCCCATCCACACTTTTGCAACCATAAGTGTTGTAGTAAAATTTTTGCCTGTAATATACAAGGGCCCACTAAGCCTAAAGGGTCAAAGACTTGACTGATAAATGAAAGAATGTTACGTTTTGTATATTTATGTTCAAAAGAATTGTTTATTGAAAAATAAAAAGTATCAACTAAAGTATCCCAGTATAATCCTAATGTTTTAGAAGGTGAAGAATCTAAATTTAATTTTTTATTTGTACAATCATTACTAAAATTTAAGCTTTCTAAAATTACTCGACTATTTGATTGCCACTTTCTTAAGTTAAACTTTGCGGATTCTAAAGTACATTTTATATCCTTAGCTAGTTCAATAGCTGATTCTATGGAGTTCGCACCTCCTAAAAAATCATCGATGTAAAAATCACGTTTAATAGAGCGCTGGGCATTTAAATTTGATGTTTCATTAGCAAGAGATACCAGACATTTTGTGGCTAAATAGGGAGCTGATGAGGTACCATATGTAACAGTATTAAGTGTGTATGTTTTAAAAGGTTCATTTGAATTAAATCTGTATATAATTTGTTGTAAAGAGCGTTGTGATTCATGCACTAATACAGCCCTATACATCTTTTCTACGTCCCCAGTTACCGCGTATTTATGTTCACGGAATCGTAACAAAATAGAAAAAAGATCATCTTGAGTTTTAGGGCCTATCATTTGTATATCATTAAAGCTCTTACCAGACGTCGTAACGGCAGATGCGTCAAAAACAACGCGCAATTTTGATGTTGTACTTGACTCTCTAATTACTCCATGATGTGGCAAGTAATAATTATGTTTATTGGCCATGTGTGAATTAGGCAAATTTAACGTCATGTGGCCGAGATTAATGTATTCTCTAATGAATTCATCATAGTCATGTTTAAATTTACTATCTCGTTTAAATCTATTTTCAAGTGCAAGAAATCGTCGTTTAGCTAAAGCGTATGAATCTCCTAAGCTGTCCGGTGAGCTCTTTAATGGTATAGTAACTACGAATTGACCAGTTGAAGTGCGATATGTAGAATTTTGAAATATATCCTCACAAGCTTTTTCTTCATGAGAAAATGAATATTGAGAAGAAATAGAATCTAACTCCCAAAATTTTGTTAAAGTTTGATCTAATTCATGATTAAAAGTATGATAACAGACATTATTATTTTGTATATAGTCATTATAAATGCAACCGGACAGAAGCCATCCTAGTTTAGAAGAATGTAATTTAGGATATGATGAACCAATGTTACAGGTTTCTGAATTTAATACTGCCCAAAATATTTCTGCCCCTACTAAAATGTCAATTGAAGAAGGTATGTTGAATGTAGGGTCAGCTAATTTAATTTTTGGGGGAATAGGTAGATGCGTAATGTTTATGTAAGAACTAGGAAGAGCGTTTGTGATTTTTGGCAAAATATAACAATTGATATTTGTACTGTAATCACCAAAACAAGACTCAAATGCTAGTTCACATGTCTCTACGGCATTTGTTGTATGACTATTTATTGTAGAAATAATGGAGTCAGTGTTACGTCTTACCAAACCAAGCCTGTGACACAGCTCCTCTGTAATGAAGTTGCAAGTACTCCCATTGTCTAATAACATTCTTGCTGTATGAAAGTAGCCGTCTTTATCTTTCACGCGCACCAAAGCTGTGGATAATATGACACAAGAGCTATAAGGAGATGATGTTACATTTGTTGTAAGGGCTATATTAGAAGATGATGATGATGACTCTTTTTTGAAACCATCTTTGTGCAAAAGAGTGTTATGTTTAAGATTACAATATTTACAATTTGAAAGTCTACACCGATTTCGATTATGACCTGGACGTAAGCAGTTGATGCATATTCTGCTTTCCGTGGCCTTTTTTATTCGTGCATCGATATCAAGTTTAATAAATGATGGACATGAAAACAAATAATGAGTTTGTGAACACATGGGGCATGAAATATTTTTCTTATAGTTATTATATTTATCATTACTTGTTACTAAATCTTTTTTAAAGTATAAATTTTTGTTATTATTCGATAAGTTTGATTGATTTTTATTAATGAAATTTAAATTTTGCGATGGTTCAGTATATAATGTATCTAACAAATCACACCTATTATTTAAAAACTGTTTAAATTGTTCAAGACTTGGTGAATTACAATTTGTGCTGCTTTTGTATTCCTCCCATTTTCGATTTGTAACGGAATCTAATTTTTTCGACATCATGTAAATAATAAGTGTGTCCCAGTGATCAACTGGTTCACCAAGTGCTCCAAGTGCTCTTAAATTTTTATTCAGTACATCAATTAGATTTCTAATCTCGGAACTCGATTCAGAAGTAATGTGATTAGTTTTAAACAAAGCTTGTAAGTGGTTATTAATTAAAAGACGTGTGTTGTCGTACCTATCTGTTAATAGTTGCCATGCTATTGGGTAGTTGTTTGCTGTTATATCTAGACTTTGTATAATTAAAGATGCACTACCTTTTAACGCAGCACGTAAATAATGAAATTTGTGTACCTGTGAAATGTTATTATTGTTATGAATAATTGAAAGATACGTATCTCGAAATTCCAACCAATCCTGGTAGTCACCGCCAAACTGTGGTACATTGATGACCGGTAAATTAAATTTAGGAGTATAGTTGACGTTTTGTTCTCCCGACACCGATCCATCTCGAGAAGGGGCTGACGATGTTGCATTATGTAGCATAGCGTGCGCCACACCCACGAGACTATAATACTGCTCCTCATATTGTATACGCTCGCTATATTCCTCATTGACTTGTTCCGACAATGTTTCAATCTCCGCCTGTAATACATCAAATTGTTCAAACGTGGTGTTAATTTTACTAAGACGACATTCAAGTTCACATTTTTGTGTATCTGCTAATATTTCGTGACCTTTAACAAGATTTAAAAAATTTCCGAAAGATGTAAGTTTAGCTTTTAGGCCTCCACGTTTTTTAATTAAATCTTTAATAGAACTCATTTTTATAACAAAGCAGAGAATAATATGAAAATATAAGTATAATTGTTGTTTAAAGCGGAACTTTATAATGAACAAGTTAATTATGTAGGTAGGTTATTTGTCATGAGGTTTTAAATCAAATAATGTTTGTAGAAATATTGAAGTTTGTAGAAATATTGACGTTTGTAATCAATTGACGATTGTAGAAATTAATACAAAATGTTACTAAATATGAAGCAGTACCTTTAAATGAATAATATCTGAAAATTTAAGTTTATTATTGTAATTAAAATGTTCGAGTCGGTAATTGAAGGTAGCTGAAAAACTGCAGTTAAATTTGTTAAATTTACGTATAATTATGATTTAAATATGCTAGGATTACTATTATATGCTGTTTTATATTGATAAATGCTTGAATGAAAAGATAAGTAAGTTTTCTTAATTAAAAAATAGATGCATTGCTTTATTTGAAATTTATATGCTGTTATAAATTGTTAAATGATTAAATATGATGATTAAATAGCTGCATTGCTTTATTTGAAGTTAATAAAATGTGAAAAGAAATTAGGGAACATGAAAAATTTTTTTTTTTTTATAAAGGAAAGAAAGGAATTGGAACGAACTCACTCTTTATGTCTGTTTTCTTGTTATTCCTTTAAATATAAAAACGTCTTTTAATGGGCTGCACGAGGTGTGGCCGGCGATCGTTTTTTGATGTTGATGTTCCTTTTTCTTTGTTCTTATAAATCCAACATGGCCGTGCGGCGTGGTTTCTTCACTTTCTCGAAATAATGCAGCTATAGGTCGAGGTTTCTTTTTTCCTAGAAGGACCATCTGTTGGTGATTTAAATAAAAAATAGATGCATGTTCCAAGTGGACTGTATTTAAGTTGTAGAAAAATGGTATGTTTTAAGACCTTGATGAATTAACAATATTCGAATGAGAAGATTCACAAAACAATGTTGAGCCTGGTGCGGCTAGACGAGGAAAAGGGTCGAATCCAAGAGAAGTGACAGCTAGTAGCGGTGGGGCGCGCGTAGGCACGCTCCGCTACTCGCTAGACGCCGACGCAGCAAGCCGCCGTGTGCGCTGTACCGGTGCGCGATGTCGCGAACAACGAACAACTACCGAAAGCACATCCTGAAGGATGGCACCCCTGACTACTGTCGAGCCTGTCGCCATCCCGGTGAGTCACTCAGGCATGTGCTTTCGGGTTGTTCTGCGCTTGCTAACACTGAGTACTTGCACAGACATAACCAAGTGGCCAAGATTCTCCACCAAGAGCTTGCTCTTATGTACGGTCTCCTGTAACAGAGGATGCCGTGGATTACAATTACACACCGGTGCCAGTACTCGAACGCGATGGAGTCCGGCTCTACTGGGACCTGCCTATCGCCACAGACCGGACGATACAGGCGAACAAGCCTGATATCGTGGTGATGGACAGGGCACGGTCGAGGGTGTTTTTGGTGGACATCACCATCCCACATGACGAGAACCTAGTGAAAGCCTAAACTGAAAAGAAACGTAAATATTTGGATCTGGCGCACGAGATTGTCGACATGTGGGGTGTGGGGTCCGCTGAAATCATCCCTATCGTAATATCTGCCAACGGTTTGATCCCGGTTAGCCTCGCTCACCATTTGAGGCAACTGGGGATCCGGGAACGTTCGCTCGCAGCCAGGATGCAGAAGGCGGTGTTACTTGACTCGGCTAGGATTGTCCGCCGGTTTCTCAGCCTACAGCCCTAACCCCCGGCCGTTTGATCTCCCTGCCGGGGCGTAATCCTCCACCCGCTTATATTTATATATGTAAGTATATGTAAATTTATTATATTATTTATATAAGTATTTATTATATTATATGTATATAATATTATATGTTAAACGGGTGGAGTGGCATCGAGCATAATAATTTACTTTTGCAGTGTATGGTATCAGTAACGTCATGTCAAGATTGGGACATTACGACTATAGAGAAGGTTGGAAATCGTTTGGAAGGCTACCACCCGGTGCAGAAGACCCTGGCTGAAAACAACGGGACTCAATGCGGGTACTGCTCTCCGGGATGGGTTATGGCTATGTACAGGTCAGTAAGTTCTATAGAATGTAGATTCATCTTTTTTACCCTTCTATCGTGTATATCTGTCTGTTTGTGTTTGTTTGTGTAGGTATGTGTCTGGGTGGAAAATACTTGTATAGTCTAAAACAATGTTTGCCAAGATCATGGTCCAAAGATTTAAACTTTATTTCCAAAATCAACTAAGTTAATTCTGAAGACTTAACTTATTTAAATTGCTTAAAATAGCCTCAATGGTGAAATAAATGACTTTTTAATGTTCTCATTAAAAACGATATAGTAGAGCAAAAAAAAACGCTTAACTCGTAAAAATTGTTATAAGTGTAAATATATTTAATTTTTATCATAGTTAAGATCGCTATGACGTCAAAATAGCATTTTAAGTGATTAAATTTAAGTTTTAAAAGTTAGCAATTCGTTGCCAAAGTCACGACTTTAAAAAATGTAATTTGTTTTTGTAGTCTCTTAAAGAGTAAAAGGATGACAATGCTTGAGATCGAACAGTCATTTGGCAGCAATATATGCAGATGCACTGGATATCGACCTATCTTAGAAGCCTTCAAGAAATTCGCCACAGATGCGCCAAATCCACAGGAACTTCCAGATATTGAAGATTTAAAAATATGTGACAAAAGTGGTGAAATTTGTGAGAAACAAAAATGTGAACACAGCGAGTGGTGTTTCATTTCTAAAAGCGAATTGCACAATGAAGTAAAATGTATAACATTATGCGACAATAGATTATGGTATAGAGTTGAGACACTAGCAGATGTATTTGTTATATGGCATACAAGAGGCGTCGAATCTTATATGTTAGTCGCTGGAAATACAGGAAAAGGTAAAGCTATCACAGTTAAAAGCAAAGTAAGACATAAAAACCTTTATTGCCGTCACTACAGTTACAAACACTTACAGTCATATACGGGACTTATCGAGATTCTAACTTTGAAATTCCGGATATTTCAGTGTCGTTGCAGATGCCTATTGGTATATAATTATGATCCGGGAGCCAGTGACAGATTTGCATGACCAATTTCCTCCTTTAAATATTTTGAAAATAAAAATTATAGAAGTTCAATATTGTTAAATTCTATATTTTTTTGTTTCGTAACTGATATATTAATTTCATTTATCTATAAACATTTTTTCAGGTGCCTTTCCAATATTAGAATACCCTAAAGTACTAATAGATATATCTGGAGTGTCAGAACTCAAAGGGTTTAATATAGATCAAAACTTAATCATAGGAGGTGGAAACACGCTCACAGAGGTTATGAGTATTTTTACTACCATGTCGTCGTACGATTCTTTTGATTATCTGAATGTTCTAAATGATCACTTGAAGTTGGTGGCTCACATACCAGTAAGAAACGTAAGTCATCTTTATTATTTCTATTTCTCATTTATCTTGAAACAGTGCTAGCTAATTAATAAAAAAATTATACCTTACAATCTTCAATACTTGAAGACAAAAGTTTTCGAGCAATGCGTCTTGCCTGTGTTAACATACGGAGCTTAAACGTGGACACTGACGAAGGGACTTGTCCACAACTTTAGAGTCGCTCAACGTGCAATGGAACGGGCTTTGCTTGGAGTTTCTCTCAAAGATAGAATTAGAAATGAGACTATTCGCGAGAGAACGAAAGTAATCGATATAGCCCACAGAATTAGCAAGTTGAAGTGGCAGTGGGCTGGTCATCTGTGTCGCAGGACCGATGACCGTTGGAGCAGACGTGTCCTGGTGTGGAGACAGCGTTTTGGCAAACGCAGTTACGACGCCTACCGGCCCGATGGACCGACGACCTACGTAAGAGTGCTGGTGTAAGCTGGGAGAGGATTGCCGAAAACCGCAAAGTCTGGCGCGAACTTGGGAAGGCCTATTTCTGGCAGTGGACTGCAATAGGCTGAACTGACTAACTGATTGACCTTTCAAATTCCGATCTACTTTTCCGAAGAGATCATCTTTTATTATGATTATGTCTGATTATTTTATTAATCCACCACCATTTCAGCCTATCACAGTCCACTGTTGGACATAGGCCTCCACAAGTTCGCGCCCGACATTGTGACGCGAACTCATGTATTTTGCCCATAGTCACCACGCTGGGCAGGCGGGTTGGTGACCGCAGGGCTGGCTTTGTCGCACCGAAGACGCTGCTGCCCGTCTTCGGCCTATGTATTTCAAAGCTAGCATGGATGGTTATCCCGCCATCCGTCAGCTTTTTAAGTTCCAAGGTGGTAGTAGAACTGTGGTATCCCTTAGTCGCCTCTTACGACACCCACGGGAAGAGAGGGGGTGGCTACATTCTTTAGTGCCGTAACCACACAGCACAAGTTTTATTAATAATAATAATAAATTATTTGTAAGAACATGGTATTGTAGTTATACAAGGTTAAGATTAATATAATTCAAACATATTCTACCATGAGGTGCAATAAAATTATTTTAACATTATTAACAATAGATTATCATAAATAACAGAAGTTCATTAATTTTAAAAACGATTTTATTATTTTTATCTTTTATTATTATGTATTTTGTTTCATTTCTTTGTTTTCAAAGCTTTTTTGAAACTTTTGTAACTGTAAACTAAGACCGTTTCAATATCAGGTTATATTAAAGAGTTCCAACATAAAACTCAATGCAATTAAAAATAATAGTAAGTATAATAATTAATTATATTTCAGTTGGGGACGATTGCTGGAAATTTGATATTAAAAAATCAACATCACGAATTCCCATCGGATATTTATCTTCTCCTTGAAACAGTTGGGGCGCAAGTAACTATACGTGAGTATATTAGAAGTCATCCTTTGGCCATGGTTGCTGTATGACCATGGTATCCGAACCGTCGGGAATCTGAAAAAGAGAGAGGGGACAAACTTCTTTGCAATCCATGGATTCACCGTGCGGGTGCCGGGTCCATCGTGTGGCAGAGGGAGAAACTCCGAGCAGTTCCCAGGACTTGCGACCCGGGTGTAGGTTTAAGGAGGCCTCCTTTACCGATACGCATCAACACTCACCTTTACCGCTCGAGTTTCCCGCCCTGCCTAGCCAAATTTGGTAGGAAATTGTGAGTGCAGCCTTAGGCGCTCGTTCTAAATAGAATTTATTGCAGTTCAGTTTTCAGTTGCAGTGAATAAACCGCGATAAAATCCGAAAAAAGTTGTGTATATTAAAAGCTTATTTTTACATAATATACATTACATACATAGATCTTGCCAAGTATCCAAGTTCTCGAAAGTTTCTACTGCATCTTGCAGATGTTTGGACTAGCAGGTCACACCTCAGCTTGCGTTATAATAATTATACTTTTTTTCTTATGCTATTGTGTAGTGGTAATTTTTTTTTTCAGTTAAAACACCTGGATCTAGTCGAATATTGACAATGCAGAATTTCCTCAACGAAGATATGACTGGAAAAATTATTTTAAACGTTCTTTTACCTCCACTTAACAAATATCACAAGATAGTAACGTTTAAGGTTCGTTAAAAATATAGTTTAGAAATACATGCTTTAGCCTGTAATATTCCACTGCTGGGCATAGGCCTCTTTCCCCATGCAGGAGAAGGATCAGAGCTTAATCCACCACGCTGCTCTAATGCGAGTTGGCGGATATATTCCCTACTACGAGTAACAACCACTATCAGGTGTTCATGATAACAACCGGGACCGACGGCTTAACGTGCTCCCCGAGGCACGGTGGGGAGACCCAGACCGCGCCAAACATCTGTATGGCCAATACAAATGTTTGTCATGTGCGGGGATCGAACCCGCAACCGCCAGCGCACCAGCCACAAACCAGTGCTGTGACAGTTGCGCCAACGTGGCGTCGAATATAAAGTTACAAACATAAAGAATATACAAGATAAAACATTTTTGTTTGTATGTGTCTATCTGTTTGTTGCTTAATCAAACTCAAAATCAAACAATAATTTATTCGAGCAGGCTTCAAAAAAACTTTTGAGTCATGATTATACAAATTAACATTACATTAAAATTACTGGGGTAGGGCACAGCAGGAAATATCCTGCTCAATTCTGGAGCAGCCTGACTGGGAAAGTACCTCGACCTTACAGAAAATCTCAGCTAAGTAATGCTACTTTTAGCAGTCTTGTGTTCGTGTGGTGAGTAAGGTAACCAGAGCTCCTGGGGGCGATTGCGGGTAGGGTCAGCAATGCGCTTGCGATGCTGCTGGTGTTGCAGGCGTCTCTAAAGTAAGGTAATCACTTACCATCAAGGTGATCTACGAGAGCCGTATGCTAGTTTTGCCGACTTCATTTTACAAGAAAAAAAAAACATTTGTATTTAATAATACCTAACGGTACAGTAATGTGAAGCAAATACAATGTCAATATAATATCGAAAGCATTTTATTATTAGTAGATACTTTTATAAAAAGGGGTCACACTATGTCGTAAGACGCGTAGGTATCTTATATCTGTATATTTATCAAATTATAATATAATCATTGCGTAAATTTTAATTATAAACCCATTTAAAGATGGCGTATTTCAACAAATACACATAATATCTATATTTCCTTTTGGATTAAACGCAGCTGTACCTACATACTGTGATGACAGGCCTCTAAAGCCCAGGTGACACGCTACGATAAATTATAACAATTTATCGTAACGATCAAGATTGCTCCAATTTATCGTTGCGTGTAGACGGGAGATTGTAACGATTTATTGGAGTTGGAGTGAATTGCGGCATCAATTTCTGGAAATCGTAACGATATGTTGGAACGTGTAACAGTTGCACCAATGTATCGCTACGATTTCACTCAGTGCCCAATAGAGTAAAAGTAACGAAAGAAAGCATACCCGTATGTATTCGTAAGTTGTAACTTGTATTGCGTACTTTTCTCACTAAAAAACCGATGTACAGCGACAGCAACACTACTTCCTACATGGTTAAAAGTTTTACTGGGGTCGATAGCGGTAAGTGACATTTGATAAGAAATCGTAAAAAAAGTTGGAGCGATAAATCGTTCAATAAATTGTTACAATTTATCGTAGCGTGTAAAGCCTCCGCGTGCTCTACTCTTTAGATTTGTTGGAGCGATAAATCGTTCAATAAATTGTTACAATTTATCGTAGCGTGTCACCTGGGCTTAAGAATGCTTCGTTCAAACACAAGTTTACATAACCAATTGTCTAAAACTAATACAAATTTTAAGTTATTGTTTTTTTTTCGGAATTCTTACAATAATAGACATAATTACTAGAGAAAACCTTGAAAGACAATTGTTTTGAGACTATTTGTTTAATATTTACGTCAAATGGTGTTTATAAAGCTGATATATGTTCGATGAATTACAACAACGATTCTAAGGGCAATAACGCACCAGTCTTCTTATTACTAAAATCAATTAAACTTTTGGAGTTTACTCCTTAAGAATCAATTTCAATATAATGCCCCGGTATGAGTGTGAGGTCTAAAATCTATGGAACGAATGACATCGTTACGTTTTTGTGCCCAACCTATTTTGCGTTACCTTTCACTTTTCGGTGCGTACGCGTCGATGTCGTAACTCCATAGATGGCGTTATTCATAATAAAGATAAATAGAATAAAAATTTATTTAGGTATTTTCATTAATTCGTTTATTTAGCATATGATATGCTATTAATCTTGCTCTTAGACTAGTAAGCCTTTTTATGCCTATTTAAACAGTCGATCTGAAGGAGTAACCTTCAGTCGTGCGTCGGAGATGACACACACGTTTTTTTTCTTGTTTTCTTTCCAGATAATGCCAAGATCTCAAAACGCCCATGCCATTGTACATGCTGGTTTTAATTATAAAATAAACGAAGGGGGCGTAGTGCTGGCTAGTAGAATAGTATACGGAGGTCTGTCTGCCGTATTTACCAGAGCTTCAAAAACTGAAACATATCTTCTTGGTAAAAAATTATTTCAAAATGAAACGCTACAAGGTGCTTTAAAAGTATTAAATAAAGAACTCGTTGTTACGGAACAACTACCGGAGCCTCCTGTTGATAGAAGGAGACAAATAGCTTTGTCTTTGTTCTATAAGGTAAGATGATATAACAGCTGATAATAAAATAAGAATCGACATGTAAACATTCCTTTAAAATTATTTTGTTTACTTTGTTCACATTAGAATAGCACAGTGATATATAAAGATATACATTTTTCCCTTTCTCGGTTTTTTAATACTATTTATACCTACTTTTATTTATTTATCATTTTCCTTGCTCATTAATTATAATAATGAAGAATAATAATTCACAACTCAAGTTAAGGAAAAAGAAAAAAATTATAATAATAATGAAATTAATATAAATTGATTATTATTAAATACTAGCTGACCCGGCGAACTTCGTACCGCCTAACAGTCGATTCTTTAATTTTTAATTTTTTTTAATACTTATCCTTCCCGTAACCCCTCTACCAACACTTAAACCTTATGGTGTGGTATTAAAGTTCAAATTGACTTTTAAGTATTATTACGAATCGTTTGTATGAGAATATAGAAAAGTGTTGTTTTTAGACTTTTTCAAGCATTTTTTTAAATTTTTCTCTCCGTAAAAACTATCCTCATACTTCAAGGAATATTATAAAAAAAGAATTAGCGAAACCGGTGTAGCTGATCTTGAGATTTGCGCTTAGCAACATATTCAGCTATTCATTTTTATATATAGTACCTGGGTGACCGAGCCCAGCTCGGTATTTTTTTTTTTTCGGTATTTTTATATTTTAATTTTATTTAAATAATAAATCACGAGTGAAATTAAAAAAAAAAGAAAAAAAAATAGTCTGGAGACTGAGATTCGAACCCGGGTCAAAACGATTTGAAATCCGTCGCTTTCCTAATTACGCTATTACAGCTATATTAATAAAATGGTGAAAGTAAGCTTCGTATTCTAATGATATATTTTCATTGCCTAAAAACAGGGACAAAATGACATTTTTTTTAAATGAATCCTAGCTAGATCAATTTTTCACCCCCGAAATCCCCTGCATACTAAATTTCACGAAAATCGTTGGAGCCGATTCCGAGATTCAGATTCTATATATATACAAGAATTGCTCGTTTAATAGTATAAGATATAGAGATTAGTGTACGTCTAACTCTTATGTCGTCTCTCACTCACCCGTAGACTGTAAAATCTATCCTAAAATATAAAAACCTGTGTGGTTAGATGAAACCACGGTAAAAGTGAAACTTTTTTTACATTATAGACATTTAACTAAAAATTTTTGGAATAATATTCCATTAAGGGTATAAAAATCGCTTTATCAATCTTACCGCGCGGCCGACCGTCATGCGACATGCAACACACACGAAAAAGTTTGAGACGATGTAATAAAAGTTTCACTTAAAAAAAAAAAAAGTTAATACATATTTCATTTAGGATAGAATGAAACCTAAGTGAAACAAGGCAAACAATTCAGACACAGTAATTAATTCCAGGGTCTTCTTTCACTGTGTCCCCGGGACAAACTGAATCGTCGCTATCATTCCGGAGCTGTAAAGATACATGAAACTCGACCGGTGTCGGACGGCAAACAGATATTTACAACTAATCCAACTATGTGGCCTGTAAACAAACCTTTCCCGAAACTTGATGCTTTAGTAAGTACTATATATTTTATATTATTACTATACAAGTGATGCTATTATTTATCTATACTAATATATAAAGCTGAAGAGTTTGTTTGTTTGATTGTTTGTTTGTTTGTTTGTTTGTTTGAACGCGGTAATCTCTGGAACTACTGGGCCGATTTGAAAAATTCTTTCAGTGTTAGATAGCCCATTTATCGAGGAAGGCTATAAGCTATATGTCATCACGCTAAGGCCAAAAGGAGCAGAGTCCACGCCGACGAAGTCGCGCGCAGAAGCTAGTGTTTTATGAAAATTGTGGTACTATAAACGTACCGTTGCTGTACATGCGCTTAAATAGAAGCTAAAAAGTGTAACAGTCGCGTAACTATTTCAGATTCAATGTGCTGGAGAGGCTAAATATACAGAAGACCTACCCACTTTACCGGGCGAAGTGTTTGCGGCATTCGTACTCTCAACTGTTGGCCGCGGTACAATAGACAAGATCGACCCGAGTGTTGCTTTAGTAAGATTTGGAAATTATTATTAAAAATATACACCATGATTATATTATCAAACATTTGTTTAAATTTCAGAAAGAACCAGGAGTTATTGCTTTCTATTCAGCCTCTGACATACCCGGCACAAATAATTTTACCCCACCACTAAGTATATTTTATGTAGTAGATGAAGAAGTACTCTGCAATGGAGAAGTTAAATACTATAATCAACCTCTTGGTATTATTGTCGCTGAGTCACAAAAGTTAGCCGAAAAAGCGGCTTCTTTAGTTAAAGTGAAATACAGTAACGTCAGAACACCAGAAATTGATATAAGAAATACAATAAAAGATTTAACTAAAGTCACCTTGCTGAAAGCTTTCAATGCTACTAAAATAGGAACTGATGTCTCTAAGATAATAAAAGGCGAAAACACAATATATGGACAGTATAATTTTTGCATGGAAACATTGGTATGTGTCACACAACCAACTGAACAAGGATTATTAGTATATGCTGCGAGTCAATACATAGACTCAGTACATAGGACGGTTTCCAAACTCTTGAAAATTGATCAAAGCAGGTATGATTTTAAACTACTTTTACATGATTCTCATATAGAACTTAAATGTGGAAACAACTGTTCAACAAGAGCTGGATTAATTCTGTAAACTTAATATATTATTCTTCTAATATTATTATATTTTTGTGCTTCAGAATAGATGTATTTGTCAGACGTCTTGGAGGTGCTTATGGGTACAAAGTATCCAGAGCTTCGCAAATATGTGGTGCGTGTAGTCTTGTGGCCTTCAAACTCAATAGACCTTGTCGATTTATTCAGTCCCTCAGTCACAATATGAGAGCTGTAGGAAAACGAACACCTTGTGCTTCGAACTTTGAGGTAACATTTCAGAACACTCAAATAAATATAGCATAATTTGTAATATACTTTTATTTGTTTTTAGTTATGTACCTAATAATGAATCAATTTTTTATGCATTATGACTCATAGATTTTACAAGAACCACTATCTAGAGAAAAGTATATAACATATTCCTTATGATAAGATGATCCGACAAATTGTGTTTTTAAAGTTTTTTTGTTTGATTTAGGAAATGGATACAGGCTTAGATAAGGGCTAATATCTAAATTATAAAAAACCGAAGCTTGTTTTAAATAATTTATTTCTCTTATAGATAGGCGTCGATAAAAATGGAAAAATACAGTATTTAAATCATAGCTTATATGACGATAATGGATACATTGTTAATGAGCCTCTTCTGATGCTCGGAGTCGAGTTGTATTCAAATGCTTATAACAATGAGGCTTGGAATCATAGATCTCTTAATACTATCACTGATACCCCTTCTAATAGTTGGGTTCGTTCACCTGGTAAGTTTTTTATAAACATAGGCGTAAATATAGTTATTTTATTTTATTATGTTTTAATCCAAAATGTAATGTTTAAGTGTAATATTTTTCAAATCCAAAATTTAATTGAGGTATAGCTTGCACAAAATTTCGCGCAGCCTGACTGAGAAAGTAACTCAACCTAAGAGCTAGATGATACTGCTCTCAGTTGACTAATTGAGTTTTGAGTCTTTTGAGTCCCTTTGGTGGGTACAGTAGCCAGAGCTCAAGAACAGAGTTGGGGATAGGCCCAGAAATGCACGTGCAATACTTCTGGCGTTGCAGGCATCCAAAGTCTACAGTATCCGTTTACCATCATGCGGACCGTACATTTGTGGTATTCCCTTATGGTGTACAAAAAATCTGTGACAAACATCAATATGTTCCAATGGAAAGACCTACCTCAAACGAAAGAAAACTGATGTATCTTTGTTATTTTGAGTTGTAATCAAAATATAGAAATTGAGCTACATGAAATGTGATAATAGGTAACTATAAAAATTAAAAGGTGATATTACGACTGTAAATGTCACCGCTTGTATGATACTGAACTTTTTACAGCGATAGTTAAAAAAGTATAATGAAAGTGTTTTGTGTATATTTTTCATAAATATATGTAGGTGATACGAAGTTCACCGGGCCATCTAAGTTTTATAATAAAAAATTCGAGAGCCTTTAGACCTTTGACGTTTTTTTAAACGGCAGGAAATATCTAATGTTATAGAATTTTTAAAACATATAGAAAGATATATTATGATCTACGTAGAAATACACAGCCATGCCATGGATAGTAGCTGATTTAAAATTACATATTATTTTTAAACTAGCTTCTGCGCGCGACTTCGTCGGCGTGGACTCCGCTTCTATTGGTCTTAGCGTGATGACACATCGCCTATAGCCTTCCTCAATAAATGGGCTATCTAACACTGAAAGAATATTTCAAATCGACCCAGTAGTTCCAGAGATTAACGCGTTCAAACAAACAAACAACCAAACAAATAAACTCTTCAGCTTTATATATTAGTATAGATAATATATAAACAATTTTCCAGGTACTTTGGAGCATATAGCAATGGCCGAATCATTAATGGAACGAATTGCATATGAACTGAATTTGGAACCACTCGCGGTTCGTCTAACTAATTTGGATCTTGTTAAACATGGTTCTATTAAAGAAATGTTAGATACGTTGATAGCTGAGTCACAATATACAGAGAGAAAAGCTGCTGTAGAAAAATTTAACTCAGAAAATAGGTGGAAAAAACGAGGATTAAGATTCTCATTTCTTAGATGGGATCCACTAGGTAGCATGTACTTCGATGTTACTTTGTCAGTTTACAGAGACGATGGCACTGTTGCTATCACTCATGGAGGAGTCGAAATGGGTCAAGGGATCAATACAAAAGCCATCCAGATATGTGCATATTTTCTAAAAATACCGATAGAAAAAATTCAAATAAAACCTAATGACTCTATGAATACACCGAATAATTACCCCTCCGCTGGTAGTATAGCTTCACAAAACATTGGAATCGGGGTTAGAAAATGTTGTGAAGAATTATTGAGAAGATTGGAACCGGTCAGAAATCAAATGGTTAATCCAACGTGGGAGGAACTAACGAGAAGAGCATTCGAAATGGATATAGATTTACAAGTTCATAGCTTCGTTAATACTGCTGACGTACAAACGTACAATATATATGGTGTAACATTGGCTGAAGTTGAAATAGATGTTCTGACAGGAGAGTGGGAAATTATAAGAGTTGATTTAATAGAAGACGTTGGACAAAGTGTCAACCCTGAACTGGATGTTGGTCAAGTATGTTTAGTTACATATTTTAAAAACTTTACAGCTAATGGTAAATTTGTATTACAATTTGAATGTAATAATAATATTGTAGTACATTTGAAGCATAAGGTTTAATTTCTATAATTATTTGCAGTCTTAGTCCTAAACATGTTTACCTACTTATTTAAGGCTAGTAAATTTTTGGATTTAAGGTAGAAGGTGCGTTCATCATGGGAGTTGGTTACTGGACTACGGAACGATTGGTGTATGAAAAAAGTACTGGAGAACTGCTGACTAATCGTACTTGGGATTACTGGGTACCGCAAGCAAGAGATATTCCACAGGATTTCAGAATATACTTCAGAAAGCTATCCTACAGCACTGAAGTTATTCTTGGTGCTAAAGGTAGGTAGGAATTTATTTACGTATACGTATAGGTATGTTACCTACATCTATATATATAAAAATCAATTGCTGTTCGTTAATCTCGCTAAAACTCGAGAATGGCTTGACCGATTTAGCTAATTTTGATCTTGAAATGTTTGTGGAAGTTCAGGGAAGGTTCAAACGGTTTACATTAAAAAAAAACATAAATAAATGTAACGGAAAATACTAAAAACGATGATTTAATTTTCCAATACAAAATGTTCCTAGCGGGGAAATTTAATGTCTTCTGTCAAAAACGTTGTCAATTTTTTGTCAAATATTTATAGGTGCGATATTTATAGGTGCGTTCAGAAAGTGTTTTGGTAAGTACTACGAAGTTCACCGGGCCATCTAGTTTGAAATAATTGTTATTTTAGCAAATCATAGTAAAGTCGCAGTTCTATAAAGCTATGATAACGTATTAAAATGATATAATTACTTGTGACTGAAAATTTAACTTCGGTAAGGTATTTTTTGTAATAAACAAAATGTTTCGATAATAATTGATTCGAAACTTAATTTCTATAACATGATGAAATATTTCGTGACTATTTTATTAAATAACAATAAAATGATGATACAATATGTAATAAACGATACAGGTTTTTAGAATTGAACAGACGTAATTTAGTCATTCATACTTGTTTAGCGTTTACGCCCAGCATTTTCGATTGAATAACCTAGTGGCCATATTGTGACCTGAAAATATATTGTTATAGCAAGTGGTGAACCAGCAACGTGTATGGGCATCGTGGTAGCTTTTGCAATGCGAGCAGCTATAGCAGCTGCAAGGGCTGAATCTGGTTTTCCTTCTACTGAATGGTTCCAGATAGGTAACTAAAAATTTTAAATTTATATTTTAGCTAATTTTAATAGAAGATGGTTGAAGTAATAGGCAGTGTATGTGATGCGTTCCAATTTAGTTCAGGTTTCAAATGATTATAGTAAATGAAGAATTGGAGTAGTCGCATGTGCTCTTAAATATAATTATTTCCTTCTCTTTAACTCGTTTTATTTTTATTTGTATTCTTATATTTATAATACAATAAGAGTTAATTACTTCTCATGTTTACGATTTTAAAAGTATAGAATAAAAGAACCTAATTCTTGTTCCAATTTTATGCTTTGAATGTCAAATTTTTTTAATGTCTCTAGGATTTTAAGAAACTTCTATCTTTTTTTTGTGTGCAAAGAAGTTTTAATAAATAAATAAAAATAAATTTCTTGTCATCGAAAATTGTAGACATAGTTACTATTATAGTCCTTTAAACATCGTTTGTTTGTTAGTACATTGAAGTACAGTTAGTTTTTTTTCGTTATAATATAATGGTTGATTTTTTTTTAGATGGTCCATACACCGTGGATAAAATTGCCTTTTACTGCAAGAATAAACTGGAAGATTTTAAATTTTATTAAATAAATATTTTTATGAATTAAATGAATATAAAGTCATTTTGTGTTAATCAAACAGCTACTAAACTTGATAAATAAGACAATATTTATTTTTATTACTATCAAATTTATGGATTTTTTTTCATTAATTATTTTAGGCTCAGAGTTTAATGAATAAATAAATTAAGAGATTTAATAAAATATTTAGTGACCTAAATTATTATATACCTACATAATTATATTTATTTTGTTTAAATATGTAAATTAATATTATTTTTGTTTAACGTTTGTAAATACACATTTTTAAATAAATGTTATGTGAGACGCTCTTAAGATACTTCTTTTATTTATAAATATTATTCTATGACTCCTTCTTACACAGCGGAATTTAGGTAAAAGGCAGTAACCGTTTCTCATAGGTTTTGTAAGATTTTGATGAATAAATGTTAATTTTACAATGAAACACCTTTTTTGGATTTTATCGCGGTTTATTAAGTTTTTTAGATGCCCGACGTTTCGGATACTTTACAGCAACCATGGCCACAGGAGGACTGAATGTTAATTTTTTATTATAATTATACTTTATTCATTATATTTTTATTATACCTACTTAGTACTCTGGTGTAGTGGTGCGTGTAGTCGCCTAAAACATCGACGGTTTGCGGGTCCGATTCCCACTCGGTATGGATATTTATATTTGTACAAATATTTCTTCCCGGCTTGGACGTCTGTTCTTGTGGGTCTCCCCACCGAGCCTCGGAGAGCACGTTAAGCCGTCGGTCTCAGCTGTTATCATAAATACCTGATAGCGAATTTTACTCATAGTAGGGAGTATATTCGCCAACTCACAGTAGAGCAGCGTGGTGGATTAAGCTCCAACCCTTCTCCTACATGGAGAAAAAGGCCTGTGCCCAGCAGTGGGATGTTACAGGTTGAATGCGATAACAATTGTAAAATACAGTTACCTATATTATTATCAAACTATTCACTTAATTCAAACAAATCTAAAGGTTTGAACTAAATTTTCGCATATTTCAGTCAGGATTTGGCAATACACATGATACTACTCCTTATAAAACCGGTTTCGTCCTTGAGAAACCGGTTTTCTTACACATAATAACTTTGGTAACTTTCAAGCGACTGCACCAATTGTACAATTATTTTCTTTTCGTGTTCAATACAAGGGTTTTATAAAAGAATATTATAAAAATAAATAATAGTTTAAAAAAAAAACTAAAAAAAAAACGCTTTATAAATAAAGCAAACTTTATAATAATTTTTTTAGTAACTCAAATTATGGATAGAGTGACAGATAAAAGAAGTTTGATTTTTTTTACAGCTCCAAGGGACAGTAGATTTAGGTATAGTATTTGGTATGAGTTTCAGCTCGATACCTCTACGCATTCCAGATAATTGTGTTTGCTCGCAAACGAAAAAAAACCGACTTCAATTACATCGACAAGTAATACAACGTAAGTACACGAAAAAGTAGTCACGTAACTAAATTAATTCAAAAAGTAGTGATCAGTGACATCAAAATTATTTATAAAGAAAGCTACCCTAGCGCCTAGCGGATAATACAGCGCACTACGTTGCATCCTTGGATTGATTGTACATCTATACTGAAGTAGTTTTAAGATAGCCTCATAGATGGCGTTGGCCCCCGCCAACGCCATCTATGAGGCTATGTCAAACCGGGACCGTCTCATAAATACGAGCCATCAATGATTACTCAATTACTCAAAAAGTACTAATTATATCTCGATCAAATTTAAATAAGACCACATGATAAGTATTAGCTTTTGATTTATAAAAGAAACATCAAACTCGGTGCACTCAGTAAAAAGTTATGAGATATAATACAAAAAACAGTCAAGTAAATACGCGTTATCAAAGATTACTTATAAAAGAAGACATTAGATCTCGATCAAATTTAAATAAGATTACATTACAAGTATAAGGTTTCGAATAAAGTAAGAATTATCAAAATCGATAAACCCAGTAAAAAGTTATGCGGATTATTACAACGTAGGTCGACGAAAAAGTTGTCAATTAAATACGCATTATTAGATATATCTCTAAAAGTACTAGTCAGATCTCAATTAAATTTAAATGGGACCACATGACACGCAAAACCTTTCAGTTAAAACAAAACTCATCGAAATCGGTCCACCCAGTCAAAAGTTCTGAGCTAACATACATAAAAAAAAAAAAAACATACGTGTCGAATTGAGAACCTCCTCCTTTTTTGGAAGTCGGTTAAAAAAAGGGTCTTGACAGACAGGCGGACAACAAAGTGATTTGTATTTATTATTTATACTTTATTGTACATCACAACTACAAATATCATTTACAGACTGTGAAGTACAATGGGCGGACTTATGGCTATTTAGCCATTTCTTCCAGACAACCCAAATATAATTATATTCCCTGCTATGAGTAACAATCGCTATCAGGTGTACATGATAACAACCGGGACCGATGGCGTAACGTGCTCTCCGAGGCACGGTGGGGAGACCCACAAGGACTGCACAAACACCCAGACCACGGCAAACCTCTGTATGGCCAATACAAATGTTGTCGTGTGCGGGGATCGAACCCGCAACCGCCCGCGCAACAGCCAATCGCAATCCAGTGCTGTGACCGCTGCGCCAACGCGGCGTCAATAAGATCGTGAGCGTGATCATATAAGTTAGAAGATATGTTGTATAGTTTAATTGTACTGGACGAGTGACTATGGTTATTATTCACCCTAAACTGGTTGTACCAGGAAGACACAAGTACGCAGGGAATGGAAGTGATATCCTAAACACAGGTATCTAGTTAGGACTCAGTACCTACCTTCGTTTGCAAACAGCCAAGTTATGACCTTAGTAACGTTGTAAGTAAATTTTACTACAATATTGTATTGTATTTCATGATGTGGGTTTGTAATTTTATACTAAAAACTGTACTGTATATTTGTAAGCGCTGTTAATTGTATACCAATAAATCTATACTTACTAATATATAAAGCTGAAGAGTTTGTTTGTTTGTTTGAACGCGGTAATCTCTGGAACTACTGTGCCGATTTAAAAAATTCTTTCACTGTTAGATAGCCCATTTATCGAGGAAGGCTATAGGCTATGTATCGTCACGCTAAGACCAATAGGAGCGGAGTCCACGCCGACGAAGTCGCGCGCAGAAGCTAGTAAGTAAAATAAAAATAAAATAAAAAATCCATTTCTTAATTTTTCATTTACACTTTTTAAGTCTTGATTTTGTATGATTAAGTACAAAAGTTGAAAGTGTGAAAAGATCGCCACATCAGCTACTCGAAAAAAATATACCTAGATTATTACCTTATCTTATACATAAATGTATTTAATGTGTTTTAATGTTAGGTCACGTGGGCTTCATGCTCTGAAATTAACAATGCAGGATAGCGGTAGTCAGTCTCTCGCCTTATGACTAGCACAGCGGTCATGGATCGTATCAAGTTTCACGTCAACGGTATTCCACATTCGGGTATGTGCTAATATATACGGTTCGAATTGTTTTTGAACTGAAACTTCTTTAGCGCATGAGGGGTGAAATTTGATCGACCGGTAACTCGGCAGCGTCGAAGCAGCCTGGGAACACCGCGACGTTCGTTTTATTTTTTAATTTTTTTTTTTATTAGTTTTCCAAAGAAGTTTCACTTCTGACATGACTGTGTACTTTCTACGCACGCGTTTTTTTATTTTTTTGTTATATGTGTGTGTATTACCGGTTTTATATTTGTGTGCCTTGAGTTTTTTATAAATGTGATTTTATTTTTGTGTTGTGAATTTTAGTAAATTATCGATTTAATTAACGGTTGTCGAACTCTTTTTGTTTGGAACGAAGTGCTTCATGTGGTGTTGCGGAGGGCTACCCTAGCCGGCAAAAAACGGCTATACAGTGTCTAATCTATAGTCTACATGCTGATTGTTATTATTATTGCAGTTTGCTATTATTATTATATCATTCGATAATTATTATATATTTTTTAAATCATTGTAAATAAAACAAATGTGTTAAGATAATTTTTAATAATTATTTTCTTTATATCTCGAATAGAACTTTGAATTAATATTTTATAATAAGGAACTTCGTTCCTATCTGGTGTCCCACGACACCGGATAGGTAGGAAGGAAGCGTACGGCTCACCTGATGGTAGGCGATTACCGTAGCTTATAGACCTCTGCAACACCAGAAGCATCGTAAGCGTATTTCTGTTTCTACCCACACACCCCAGGAATTCTGGCTAACCTTATTCAATACAGGAACACAATATATGAAGCCGGTATTTTTTTGCTGTCATCTTCTGTAATGTCGAGATTCTTCCCCAGTCGGGCTGCTCCAGATTTCGAGCAGGATATTCCCTGCTGTACACCACAACAATAACAATTTCACCAATATCGTGTTATTGAGGTTTAAAAAATAACTAGCTTCTGCGCGCGACTTCGTCGGCGTGGACTCCGCTCCGATTGGTCTTAGCGTGATGACACATAGCCTATAGCCTTCCTCGATAAATGGGCTATCTAACACTGAAAGAATTTTTAAATCGGCCCAGTAGTTCCAGAGATTACTGCGTTCAAACAAACAAACAAACAACCAAACAAACAAACTCTTCAGCTTTATATATTAGTATAGATTATATTGACTTGCACGATGGTGCAGTGTTCAGTGACACTGTTTTCTGCGCCGAGGATTGTAAGTTCGTTTCCCGCCTCGAGTGTAATATATGTATGAATGTATTTATATATAATTATGTATTATTTATAAGCAATTTTATCGAAAAAAATAAACATAGCCATATCGGTTGTTACCTATAACACAAGTGCCTATTAAATCTTTGGAACAGACGACCGTGTGTATACGTCAAAGATATTTTTTATCCATTTATTATTTTTAACATGAAACTACAACCGACTCGAAATGTAAATACCCCAGATAAGACTATTTTAATGCCTCTATGTCTATGCAAGAATCGAATACATAACTCCCCAGTTAGGTACTCGACAGAAATAACTATCAAAATTAGTATAATTTTAGCCAAATTTATATAATTTAGTCACAGTCTTGCATTTAAGACATCTCAACGAAACCCATACATTTTTGTTACTAACATTATTTGAAACCGGTTGCTATACTTTTGATGCTAAATACGTCTTAATACTAAAATTAAAATAATTTGGAAAATCCAAAAGTGCACGCCTCACACGCTCATTGTGTTACGAATTGAAATTAATAATAATCAAAGAGTATATAACCACTACGTTTTAATAATAATTGCATAAAAGAGAAATCAATTGAAAAAAAATAATATTTTTTTTTGTCGATTTTGCAAGATAAAATCGTTCTTATGTTAAGGTAGGCACTAAATTATCGCTGAGCCTGCATAGCTAACCTATCTTTTTTTCGTTGGCTTTGTCTAAAATCATTGTTTTGACGAACTTGAGACATTCGACATTTTTTTTTTTAGTAAGGTTTACATCATCCTTATTAGGAATTTGAGCAGAATAGTTTCCACTATGTTTATTTCCAAGACAGCAGCTTTCAAGTTTATTCAGTTCAATCATAACATCATCTTTATAATTTTTCGAAAGACTCATAATTTTTACGACGTTCTCTTTTATAATCACGTTGTAATTGATCACGTTTTCTTGCAGAGTTTTTATTTTCTTTTGGCATTTTATATTATCGTAAATCGGTCGACACGTCACGAAACATAGATACAATTTTAACTTCACTGCCAAAAATATCAATAATGTCGCTAGATGCAGGCAGAAGTTATTTAAAAAATAAATAGTTCATGAAAAAGGAGAGAGGAAGAAAAAAAAATAGAGGGTGATAATTTTTATGAAAGAAATCCAGAAAATCTTTCGAATTTCGTTAATATCTTTAAAACAGTTAAGAGTTCAATCATAATAAGAAAAAGAGATCATCCTTAGAGTTACTGGAGTATTATTCAAAAGGAATTATTACAATTAATTGGCGACTCTAGATATATAGACTTTTTATATAAATAATAATAAAACCTCTTTTTATAATTTTTATAAAAATATTTTTGATAGTTGTCAAAGAATTTGATTTTAAGCTCTTCTTGATGAATTTCTTCTTCTTCTTAATATTTTATATTTTGCTACTTGATTTGTTTTTATAAAAAATCATTAATAAAAAGTCGGCGGAGTTCGCGAATATTTTATCATCCGTACAATAGCTCATCCATTCGCTAAACCGAGCTCATTTGCTAAACTGGTGACCTCGCTAAGCTGGTAACCCCGAGCTTGAACGGCAACGCAGCCTTTGCAAGCAGAGACGCACTCCTCTCCTGTTCGACGCAGCAGCCAGCCGCTACGCAGCACTGCACCAATCAGACTCACTGGAGCATTAGCATCATCACCCCGACTCACTGGGGCATTGGCAGCATCACCCTGACTCACTGGGGCATTGGCAGCACCACTCCGTCTCACTGGAGCATTTGGACCATCACCCCCACTCACTGGGGCATCACCGCAGACAGTTCCAACTCGCCGAGAGCTATGCAGCATCTGGTTCCACTGGCCTGCCAACCTGCTATCGACCTTCGGTCTCGGAGGAGAGTAATGTGGCGTGTTTTTGGTAGTTGTCGAAGAATTTGATTTTAAATTCTTCTTGATAATTTGTTTTACAATTTAGTAAGTAAAATTATGTACGTAGCACGTTATCTTATAATTATATTTTATATTTTGCTACTTGAATATTGTTTTTCTATCATTATTCTTCTTCAATAAAGAGTCAGCGAAGATAGATAATATCTTATTATTTATCCGCTCGTTCAATAGCTTATACATTTCGCTAAAATTGTTTATATTTATCTAAAACGAGAAGACAACTAAAAGTGCACATACCAACGGACAGCTGTAGATATATTATTTTATTATATATATTAAAGGGCTTAATCCACCACGCTGCTACAATGCGGGTTGGCGGATGCCTTACCATACATAATACGATACCTTACCATACACTTTCAATATCATTAAAGTAACACGGTACCAAAATTCGAATCGATAGGACATAATATGGAAGGTAGTCAGATCCCTCATCAACTATTAAAGAGCTGATGATCTTCGAACGGCTGATCAGGTCATGGTTACCCTACCATATACTTTCAATATCATTAAAGTAACACGGTACCTAATTTCGAATCGATAGGACATAAGGAAGGTAGTCATATCCCCTCATCAACTAGAAAAAAGTACCACAGACAGTTACACAGATACACAGACACGTTAAACTTATATCACCCCTCGTTTTGCACCGGGGTTTAAAAAAGAAAAAATATTTATGAAAGAAACCCAGAAAATCTTTCGAATTTCGTTAATATCTTTAAAACGGTTAAGAGTTTAATCATGAAAAGATATACAGTTCATCCTTAGAGTGACTGAAGTATTATTCAATAGAAATTATTACAATTAATTGTTTATATTTTTCTAAAACGTGAAGACAACGAAAGGGCACAGACCAACGGACAGCTGACATATCACTTTTTAATTACGTTTTTTTTGTTATAAATATTAAACAAAATGAAAAGAAAATACGCTGACTTTATAGATTAACATGTCTAGTTTCCGAAACAACCTTTTTTTTTAAATTCAGTGCCTAACTTAACGTATAAGAACGATTTTATGTTGGAAAATCGACACAGAGCCGTCTTTCGATAGTAAAGCACACCCACACGCTTAAGCGTGTGACGCGTGCAATTTACATAAAATATAATTACGTAGACTATTATCTAGCAATTTTATTTACGAAGCATCTTAAGGAGACTAGAAGGTAATAGACCAATTAACATACTTCTTATGAATGTATAACAGTATTTTTTCATGCGTGCAAATACAAGACTATTTTTTTCATTTTATGATTAAACTAGAAGCGAAACCCGGCGTTGCTCGGGTTAAAATACGTCGCGAAACTTTCTAGACCATTACAAAAATTCTGAGATCTTTTCAGATGTCCTAATGTGTTAGAAAAGGACAAAATTTTCACCACCCTCCACCACCCACTTTCACCAACCGCGACCAAACTTCCTTACTACCACCTGGAGACCAAGGGACCAAACCAACGGCAAGTTGATTGGGTTTGATGGTGATAAAGAAAACTGTGTATTTACGTACAACAAAGCATTATATATATTTAGATTTAGATTTCTAATTTTAATTTTTAATTTCTCTAGTTTTAATTATACCTATTTTTAATTATTTTGAAGATTTTTTGTACCTTTCTTCATGCTTGCTGCATATGCATAACAGTTTTAATAAAATCACATAACTTTTCTTTATTTCAAAATATGTTTTATTTTACTTCTCTAAATAGAAAAATCGAGTGCTGTCCGTTTGTCTCGCTAAAACTCGAGTATGGCTTTTTCTAGGTCGGCAAACAAGCGTACGGCTCACCTGATGGTTAGCGATTACCGTAGCCAGGTTATACACCAGAAGCATCGCAAGCGCGTTGCCGACCCTATCCCCAATCCTCCCCAGGAGCTCTGGTTACCTTACTTACCAACAGGAACACAATACTGCTTGGAAAAAGTATTATTTAGCTGTGGTCTTCTGTAAGGTCGAGGTACTACTCCAATCGGGCTGCTCCATATTTTGAGCAGGAAATTTCCTTCTGTTCCCTACCTCAGTTACTGGCTGGACCGATTTAGCTTATTTTGATCTTGAAATATTTGTTGAACTTCAGGCTTAAACGATGAGAAATGTAAATAATAAGTAACGGAAAATTCAACAAATACAAATTTTTTCTAACTGTGATACATTTTATATCTTTTGTCAAAAACTATTGTCACTTGATTGTCAAATATTTATAGGTGCGTTCAGAAAGTCTTAGTCTTGTTCAGTAGACAAATATTTATCGGTGATACGAAGTTTAACGGGTCATCTAGTATTGAATAAATATTTATTCACTTTGAAACGGAAACGTATGATAAGATGCTAGCGACCTACTAAATAATAATAAAAATAATATATATAATAAACCGCTTAAAATAAAATAAGTAAATAAAGACCCAAATAAATAAAATTATGTTTGCTCGCAAACGAAAACCGACTTCGTAATCGTATCGACCGAGTAATGAGGAAAACACACATAAAAATACAGTCGAATTCAGAAACTTCTCATTTTATATAACTAGTTTGGCAAACAAGCGTACGGCTCACCTGATGGTGAGCGATTACCGTAGCTTATACACCAAAAGCATCGCAAACGCGTTGCCGACCCTATCCCCTAATTTCTCCCAGGAGCTCCGGTCTCCTTACTCACCAACAGGAACACAATACTGCTTGAAAACAGTATTATTTAGGCTGTGAACTTTTGTAAGGTCGAGTGTAGAAAACCCAGTGGGGCTGCTCCATATTTTGAGCAGAAAATTTCTGGATATGTCCTACCTTAGTTTTTGAATTCCGCTTAAAATAAAATAAACTGCAGTTCAGGTGAATTCTTGTCTATTACTTTTTACAAAATCGATAGATACTTTTTTATGTTTAATGTTTGTATATATAATCATTATTTTTTCTCATTTGTATATCAGATGTTTAAAGAATTGCTAAAAAATTACATTCTCAGTAAAATTGAATAAACGTAATATTAACATGCCTATATTATAACAGGCTTTAAAAAATAAATAAAAAAATAAGTAAATAAAAAATACTAAACAAAACAAATTCATTAATAATATTATATCAAGCACGCATACAAAAAACACACAAATACACGCTACATACGCGCGCATGCACCAACAGACGAGCGCACGTACCAACACACATACGCACACATACGCATACATACACACACCCATTTACCAAACAAACACACACACACACACACACACAAACACACCAAAACGTACAGACACAGGCACCGAACATTACTATACCGTTTTATATTCTTTTTAATGTCTCTTATTTTAAGTGACTAATATACTGGAATTGTAATTATGTCTTATGAGAAAATAAAGATTCTTTAAACCGATGTACTTGTAATTTTTCATAAGTAGTTACAGTTAAGAAGATTGTATTTATATTAACTACACATTGGTCTTTTCGTTCTTCATGTCTTGTTTATTTATTACTTAAGTTTTATCATACAGTAAATAAATTGTAAAATCACTCTGATTTAGTGTTACGACACGACCACGATTCAGCCTGTAATATCCCACTGCTGGGCATAGTCTTCTTTTTCCATGTGGGAGAAGAATCAGAGCTTAATCCACCACTTTGCTCAAACTACGGGTTGACGGATATAATTATGCTCTAATACGATCCCTATCAAGTTTGTATTATTACAACGGGGACCGAGAGCGTAACGTGCTCTCCGAGGCACGCTGGGGAGACTCACAATAATAGAAATACAAACGAAAAAAATATTTGTACTAATACAAATATCCAACCCAGTATGTTCTGTCATGTGAAGGCACCTAAACAACGACGGTCGCTGGTTCAATTCCCGCTCGGGGTATATATTTGTGTTGTTACAAATATTTATTTCCGATCCGGGTATCTTTTACTTTCCCGATGAAGGCGTAAGGTATTTGAAATAAAACCTTTGTAGATAATAAAATAAAATAATAAACGCTTCACACTCAACGGCCTCCAGTAGGCTTTTCTCCTGTGTCGGGGATCCGGAAACACACACAATACACAAGCACAGACGTCCAGACCACGACAAACATCTACATGGCCAATACAAATATCTGCCGTGAGCGGGAATTAAACCCGCGACCGCCAGCGCATCAGCCAGTGCTGTGACTGCTGCGCCAACGAGTCATCAATAATATCAAGATGACAAGACGTCAAAATCATGATGACAATCTCAAGGATATTCAGACTTGTACTCGAGATCATTTGGTTTCGATTTATTGGTTATCAGGACCACCTTAATCATTTACTAACTATATGAGCTCTGTAATAATGCGTCTTATTTATTATTTATAAGGTAGAAAGGCATAAACAAATAAATGAGCAAAGCAGAAATTAAGAATCCATTAATAAAAAAAATTGACTAAAAGCAAATACGGTTTCAAAACTCTTCTCTGTCTATACATGTGGATTTTTGAAGTGAAACTTCTTTACGCGCATGAGGGGTAAAATTTGAGCGACCGCTAACGCGGCATCGCGTCACGCGGTCAGGTCTTGGATGGGTGACCGCCTATGAACACCGCGTGACGTTGGCTTTTTGTTTTTATTTTATTACTTTTTTTCAATTAGTATTTTTTTTGTATTTTCAATTAGTTTTTTTTTTTGTATTTTCTATTCGTTTTTTTTAATGACTTTTTTTATTAGCTTGCCAAAGAAGTTTCACTTCTGACATAATTATGTACTTTGTGCGCACGCTTTTTTTTATATTTGTATTTTAGTTGGGTCGGAGGTCAGTTCAACCACCAGTCTCCTCGACTACCTCCGGAATACGCTCGAACTACGAGGCACGAAATACATGTGCTTAGAAGCTGGCTGCGGAGCCTGTATTGTCACAGCTACCAAGGCGCCCGGTAAAGTTCCTCAAGGTGTCAATTCGGTGAGTTAGGTCATTTCTAGCATCAAATTTTATTTATATATCATTATTATACAAATAGCTTTGATCCACGGCTTCGCTTCGCATTGGTTAAGTAATTTTCGCGTGAAAGCCTAACAAACAAACTTATATTCACATTTATAATATTAGTAGGGATACAAATGCTCTTTCTTATACATCAACATTTTTTAAAATTATTTGGTGTACAAGTTTTTTTTTTTTCGTTTCAAAAATTATCAGCACTGGTCTAAAGTGTTTTGAATCTGAACTACATATTTTGTCTCCTAGTTTCTATAAATATGAGTGCAGATCTATATAACAGATATCACTAATAATAGTTACTATTGCTTTTGCAGTGCATGGTATCAGTAACATCATGTCAAGATTGGGACATTACGACTATAGAGAAGGTTGGAAATCGTTTGGAAGGCTACCACCCGGTGCAGAAGACCCTGGCTGAAAACAACGGGACTCAATGCGGGTACTGCTCTCCGGGATGGGTTATGGCTATGTACAGGTCAGTAAGTTAACAATTTAAATTTAATTGTTTTCTTTTTTACCTTTCTATCGTGTATATCTGTGTCTTTATATTTGTTTGTGTGTGTGTATGTGTGTGGGCGGGTTAAATCCCGTACACGACAAGTAATTGTATAGGCTAAACCGAAATTTCTCATGGTCCCCCGACTCAAGTTTTATACTTTATCTCCAATATGAACTTAATTCTGAAGAATGAATGTATTTAAATTGATTAACATAACGTGAGTACTAAAATAAATGATATTCTCATTAAAGACGATATAGTAGAACAAAGAACTGTTTTAACTTGTAAAAATTGTTATAAGTGTTAATATTTTATATTTTTATCATAGTTAAGATCGCTATGACGTCAAATAGCATTTTAAATGATTATATTTAAGTTTTAAAAGTTAGCGATTCGTTGCCAAAGTCACGAATTTTAAAATAAAGTAATTTTCTTTGTAGTCTTCTAAAGAGTAAAAGGATGACAATGCTTGAGATCGAACAGTCATTTGGCAGCAATATATGCAGGTGCACTGGATATCGACCTATCTTAGAAGCCTTCAAGAAATTCGCCATAGATGCGCCAAATCCACAGGAACTTCCAGATATTGAAGATTTAAAAATATGTGACAAAACTGGTGAAATTTGCGAGACACAAAAATCACAAAAATGTGAACACAGCGATTGGTGTTTTATTTCTAAAAGCGAAGTGAACAATGAAGTAAAATGTATAACATTATGCGACAATAGATTATGGTATAGAGTTGAGACACTAGCAGATGTATTTGTTATATGGCATACAAGAGGCGTCCAATCTTATATGTTAGTCGCTGGAAATACAGGAAAAGGTAAAGCTACCACATTTAAGAGCAAAAGTTAGATATAAAAACCTTTGTTACCGTTCTCACTTTGAAATTCCGGATATTTCGGTGTCGTTGCAGAGGCCGTGGTCAAGAGCGACTATTGGTATATATGGTGCGGGAGCCAGTGACAGATTTTAATAACCGATTTCCTCCTTTAAATATTTTGAAAATAAAAATTAAGTATAGAAGTTCAATATTTTTAAAGTCTATAATTTTTTGTTTCGTAACTGCCATATGATTTTCATTTATCTATAAACATATTTCCAGGTGCCTTTCCAATATTAGAATACCCTAAAGTACTTATAGATATATCTGGAGTGTCAGAACTCAAAGGGTTTAATATAGATCAAAACTTAATCATAGGAGGTGGAAACACGCTCACAGAGGTTATGAGTATTTTTACTACCATGTCGACGGACGATTCTTTTGATTATCTGAATGTTCTAAATGATCACTTGAAGTTGGTGGCTCACATACCAGTTAGAAACGTAAGTCAATCTTTATTTATACTAGGCATTTGTCTTGAAACAGTGTTAGAGATATAATATAAAATTAAAGATACCTTTTTGAATTTGATTTTCAGTTTGATACATTTTAAACTAAACCTAACCTAAAAAATCATCTTACTTTTGATTCTGAGTCCGATCATTAACACAAGTTCATTTGTATTGAACAAAAACCCAAATACGGTGAGAGAACAAGAGCCCGTGAGGGCCAGACCTTCGACATTTTATAAAAGCTGAAACTTTTTCTGTGTATGCTCCCAACACCGGTAGAAGCAATGGCCAAATATGAAGTTGAACTGATGGTTACTTTGGCAGATATCCTGGTATCAAAGGCGTACAAAGTAACTTCATTTATTAATGCGTAATTTTTTAATATTCTGTTCGAAGTAATATTAGATAATTATCACGTTAACCAGAGCCGCAAACTTTTGTAACTAAACTTAAGTCATAGTATAAAACTGAACTTCATACGTGTCACTTGGGTACCTATTAGAAGATTTTTCTTCAGTTGCCTGCCAATTTTGATAGCTCTAGTCCCGACCTAGACAAAATTTAGATTGGCCGTGGGTACGAGTGCGAAGTAATTTTATTCACCTTTGATGCCTGGTATGTGCCAAAGTAACCATCAGTTTAGAGTTATGTCAACGTCATGTCATGGTGTGTCAACGTATTTTATTAAATAAAAATTTTAAAATTATTATTATACAATAATAAAAGTAAATAATGAACTCAAATTGCTCTGGATGTGGCAATCCAATATTGGACCTGCATTATATGAAATGCTCAAGATGTAAAAACAGCTTTGACCTGCTATGTATAAATATTTCAAAGGACATTTTTGACCGCTTTTCTCAGTCTTACAAAGACGATTGGCTGTGTGCTTCATGTGTTTGTGCATTGCCTAAAGGCGACAATACTTCGACTCCGGTTCGTATTGTAAAATCATCATCTAATTTAAATGATAAATATATTTGTTCCAACGTAAGCACAGCAAGAGGAAGCCGACCCCAAGGTGTCAAAGCAAAAAACGCGAAATATGATTCACAACCCAACACTGACCTGGGGATTCTTATGTCGGAACTCCATCTTCTACGTCAAGAACTTGCAGAGGTCAAAGAACAAAACCGTGAGATTAAGAACCAAATGTCTACCCTTTCAGACAACTTAAGCAAAGCCGTTCAAGAGCACTCCAATAAAATTCAAAACGCGGAACGTGAAAAAGTCACACTTTAACAACAAAAAACATAAAAAGATACCTAAAAAAATATTTTATTAATAATATACAATAACACCAAATCATAATTTGAATAAAAATATAACCGAATTAAATTAAACTGATTGGTCGGTCTATCGGCATACAGCGTTTAACCTATTGATGTGTGACGATTAGTTTTGTATAATTAATAATAATTGATGTGATAGTAGGATGATGTACTTCAAAATTATAACTAATATAATTTTTTACTAGTTACTAGTACTGATAATGTAGACAATACTGATGTCCGGTAAAACTCAAATGAGTTTATGTGGCATCTTATTATTAGTTATTATAATTTGTATTCTTTCATGTATGTTAATAAATAAAATAAATAAAAAAATAAAAAAATAAGGGCGTTAGTCGGACTTCTTCAGTAACAAATAGCTTCTCGCGATCAGGACAACCTTAGAAACGACTTAGAAATTGTTGGAATTGCTGAGCAAAATAGCGAAAATCTCCAGCAAATTGTACTAGTCACATCTAAAAAGCTTGGTATCCCGCTGTCGGAATCGGACATTGATGACGTCTTTAGAGTGGGCCCTAAAGGGAGCAAATTAAGAAAATCTTCTTCCACGACAGTACTGCCACGTCCTATCGTGGTGCGGTTACTTAGACGGCGTAAGGCTGATGAACTACTAAACGCTGCAAAAAACAAGCGTAGCTTAACATCTATTGACATTGTCGATGGCCAACCTACGCCATTATATATCAACGAGCGTCTGACGAAGGAAAATCGGCAGTTATTTCGTCAAGCCAGAATTCGTACAAAAGAATACAAGTTTCGATACTGCTGGGTGCGAGGCGGGAACATTTTTGTTAGGAAAGCAGAGGGCAAACCAGCCATTTGTATATTTTCACCGATTGACCTTGACGAGAAGATTGGACCGGCAGTGCGGATGGAAGGTAATGAAGAATGTACGCAAAATAAAGTCACAAAAAATAATTTATAGTTTGGTAATTTCATTTCTTTGTATTTCTCGTTTTTGTATTGTAACACAGCCACGATTTCATTTGATTAAAAACACTATTTCAGATATAAACACACTCTCTCTTTTCACTACTAACTCACATTTACTCACACTTTTCACTCACACACACACACAGTTCAATAAAAATTTCCGAGACGCTTTCGGTCAGCTGCAGTTTAGCGGGGGTGAACGTAATAATATTCCTCGTTTATATAAAATCCAATTATAGCTGACCTTCTACAAGAGGTTGACGACTCACTTTCAATAGACTGTAGCTCGCTCGAAAGCGTTGACGCTTGCAATAGTTTTCTGACCACTGATCATAACTTTAAGGTTCTCTCATTCAACATTCGGAGTATTCAGCAAAACTTTGATGCATTTTTGGTAACCCTACAACGTTCTAAGACAGAATTTGATATCATAGTTTTGACGGAATGTTGGTTAAGTGAGAACACTTTGATACCACAAGTTCTTGGATTTAATGCCTTCCGTACAAACAAGTATATTAACAAGAGTGGTGGAGTAGTTGTTTACATCAGGGACTCATTGAGTGCGATAGTGCAAGAGTCTTCATGTGAGGATAGTAATTGTTTAGAGATTAATTTTGATACAAACCTACTTGTTCTAGCTATATACCGGTCTCCATCCTTTAACAACGTGGACAATTTTTTATCATCTTTAGATAAAGTTTTGACTAAAGCCCGGAATAAGAAAAACGTCATTCTTACAGGAGATATTAACCTGGACCTGTGCTCCGTACCAATTAGGGACCAATGTAACAACTATATTTCATTACTGACTGAACACCAGTTGTTTTCAGCCATTAACAAACCAACAAGAGGCAAGGCCTGCCTTGACCATATTTTTTTGAGAGATCCAAGACAGGCTGTGGGTATGGTGTGCGCTTCTGATATAACGGACCACTATATTTGCATGGCAGGACTTTCTATTCGACAACTGAGACCAAATATGAAACGCTCGCCAATAAAGACTGACAATGACGCAATCACAAGTTGTTTTAATTCTGTCAACTGGGCCAATGTCATTGAGAATAAAGACGTAAATGACGCAGCGCAAATTTTTCACAAAGACTATAAATAAAATAATCAAAGAAAATTCTAAAACAATAATCACTACCCGTTCAAAATTTTGTTTGAAGCCATAGATCACACCTGGTCTCATAAGATGCCAAAACACAGAGATCATCTTCATATTCAAGCTCGCAACCATCCAAATAATGAAATAATTGTATTGTCGTATAAAAGATATAGAAATTTTTTGAATAACCTCCTCTACAAACTCAAAAATGATTATCATAAACAAATGCTATTAAGCAATAAAAACAACTCGAAAAATCTTTGGAAAACAATAAAAAATATTTGTAACATAAATAAAATGCGTACACCCTCCCTTGACTTACTAGAAATCAAACAAGATAAAGATTCGTCCCTTAATCACTGCAATGAAGTTTTCATCAATGTTGGTAAAGACCTGGCGCACAAATCCCTCACTAAGCTGGCTGCCACACAGGAGTCTCTTACAGCGGCAATTATTCTCCTATTAATTCTTTCTTCTTTACTCCTACTGATGAAGATGAAGTAAACAGTCTCATATGTGATCTTAAGCCTCATAGTTCTCCTGGAATCGACGGGTGTCCACCAATACTCATAAAACAGATCAAGACTCTCATAGTTAAACCTCTAACGCACATATTCAATTTAAGTCTATCATCCGGTACTTTTCCTACAATCTGGAAAACAGCATTGGTAACACCCATTCATAAAAATGGTGACAAAAGCAACCCGTGTAACTATCGACCTATTTCTTTACTATCAGTTTTTTCAAAATTGTTGGAAAGGTTGGTTTATAGGAGACTAATATCTTACATTGAAAGTAATAACCTACTTCCAGATAGACAATATGGTTTTCGGCGTGGGCGTTCCACAGAAGACGCGGTAAAATTACTGTCAAGTATAGTGTCGACTGCGTTGGATCAAAATAAGTGCTGTCTTGGCGTGTTTCTTGACCTAGCCAAGGCATTCGATACTGTTTCGATACCCATTCTAGTTAAAAAACTTGAGGGCCTGGGAATAAGAGGATTGGCATTAGAATGGTTTAACAGCTACTTATCAAAGCGATATCAACGAGTGCGAGTGGGTGCGGATGTTAGCGGTGAGTTAACAGTTGCATTCGGTGTACCACAGGGTAGCATTCTTGGCCCTATACTGTTCCTTCTTTACATAAGCGACATGATGAAAGCCGTATCCGGAAAAGAGGACATCATTTGTTACGCCGATGATACAGCAATAATTTTTCAAGGTACAACATGGGAAAAAACTTACAAAGCAGCAGAGCAAGGAATGTCACGTGTAGCAGATTGGTTATTGAGAAACTTACTGACATTAAATATCGATAAAACTAAATACATAGCCTTCCACAAAACGCGCATCTCACAACCTCCCGCAACAGCATGTTTAAAACTACATACCTGTTGCCTATTAAACTCTTACTGTGATTGTAATCCAATTGCCCGCACAACTAATATAAAGTATTTGGGTGTTATAATAGACGAAAACTTATCCTTCAAAAACCACATAGCCGATATGGCATCAAGAATTCGCAAAATTTCCTACGTGTTTAAGTCCCTCAGACACTCAGCTCCCGAAAACATTTTGTTACATGTTTATAAGGCACTGTGTCAGTCTCTTATCGTCTATTGCATAGGAGTTTGGGGTGGTGCTGCCAAGTCAACTATGATCGATGTCGAGAGAGCTCAGAGATCAGTTCTTAAGGTCATGCTTGGCAAGCCCTTTAGATACAGTTCGGATCAACTATACAAAGATTGCGAGTTGTTAAGAGTTCGGCAACTGTTCATATTAAGAGGTGTTATTTCTATGCATAAAGTTGCCATAACCTCACCAGATCACGAACACCGACTTAAGCAGCGAGTATACCGAATTCCGGTTCCCTTTTCACGAACAACCTTTGCAAAACGACATCCGTACTACCTCTTACCGTGCTTATAAACCGTGTACAAAGTAAGATAAAAATAAAAGATCTCTCTATTCACGATCTGAAGCAAGAACTTGAACACTGGTTGTTGGGACTGGATTATGCGGAAACAGAAAACTTACTATAAAATTAAAAGGGAAAACTTCTGTATTCACACACACGCTCATATTTATACACACGCACGCACACATACATACACACACCCATAAGCATAATAACACACGCACACAACGAGAATAGGTTATTATTGTGATTAATACTAATTAATTAATTAATTTTATTGTTTAATTTTAATTTTATTGTTTAAAAATTAATTAATTTAATGTTTAATTTTATCTTAAACCCTTTTATTTAATAATTATTTATAAATTAGTTTATATCTGCTTGAGCTTTGTCGCTGATGAACTATTTCTATTTTCTTCTTGTAATTGTTTTCCTGGCATCTGCGATACAAGTTTTTATTAGTGTAGATGCCGATGGTAATAAGTGCCTTTGTATATGTCGGATCAGAAGTGAGGAAGGATGAGAAGGAGGGCCGAATTGGTTTATTAACAATGTAAGTTACCACAAGATAGTTACACTACTTAGTATTCAATGGACTCACCGAGCGGGTACCGTCTATCGCGTGGCAGAGAGACAACTCGACGCAGTGCCCGGGACTTGTGACCCGAGTGTTGGTTTACGGCGGCGCCGCCTAACAATGCGCATTGGCACTCACCACCACCGGTCGAGTTGCCCAATCAGTAACAATTAATTCGTGTACACAAACTAACTATTAGATGAGTCGAGGTTAAGCTACTAGCAGGATACACAAGTGCACCGCGCGACGCCAGAGCCAAGACTGCCTGAGCCGCGGTTGCACCGTTCGTTTTATGCATGACAGAATGACTCGAATAATAGAATGATGTAGGGTAGGTGAATATCGCAGGTACCGACATTAATAAGTATCTGTATTGATTCCCCGACACGGCCATTCTGACGTGCGCGCGTCCTCGCGCGCTATTTATTACAACCTTAGGTATTTTTAACCAAAAAAAACAAAATATCGCTCGACTATCCTGACAAAAATTTATTCAACATCTTAAATATCTGGTCCGGTACACACTGACCCTTTGGACTAGAAACAATTGGTTTCAGTTAGTAAGTCAATCAGTCACACCAGTCACATTTAATATGGTTAACATCATTATCATTACAGTCATATCAATATGGTAAGTATCACTGATCTGATAAATATGAAAACCCCTATAGTTCAAACAGGTGAGATTCCTGCAGCGCATCACTCATCATTACAAACAGTCTGGTCTGAGTCGTCGCCCACTAAAAGCAGGCGAGACTCCTACAGCGTTACACTCATCATTACAAAAAGTCTGGTCCGAGTCGTCGCCCACTAAAAGCAGGCGAGACCCCTACAGTGAATCATGGATCGTCTCCCACAACAGCAGAAGAGACCATACTAATGTAAAACAGGCTGGTCGGAATCGTCGCCCACTAAAGCAGGCGAGACCCCTACAGCGTAACATGGATCGTCTCCCAGAACAGCAGGAGAGACCTTACTAGCCCGGATTGTTTGTCCATCAAATGTTTAACCACCTCACTTTTTTTTTCACTCAATTTACTATTCATCTCTTAAGTACTGTCGTTAGTTCCGAGTCAGTATAAGAGGGCAGACATAGTATATAGTATCACAGTTGACAGTCATAGTATCCGTTGGCAGTCATAGTATCAGTTGACAGTCATAGTATCATATGTGATTACTTATTAGCAAAATCGACAATGCTCTTTGTTGGCACAACTGAAAGCCATTAAACCGAAGAATTAACTAATTATTATCAGAATAGGCCAGTATAGGTCAGTGTGAACCTGTTTCACCTCAATTAATAAACTATATAAGTAATAAAGGGCAAGTCACGACCATCCTGATAGCACACGCCCTCGTGTGAATGTAAACAAGACGATCAAATTTAAAGCATCTTTAGAATCTCGGCCTACCTGTCCTTAACGTGAAATTACATTCTTTGCTTCCCAAAGTTACACAATAATTATTAGAACAGGTGGAAACATACTCGTATCAAGACTTTTAACAGTTACCTACAACGACTGCCTTAAAATGTAACTGCTCACGCGTTAGTGACATTTAACTTTAAAACGCGTGGTTAACAAAGTCTAAATCAATTCTACATCAAGAGGTATGAGTAAATATACTTAGAAAATGACATACCTGTCTACTTATTTATTTAACAAACTAGCTACGTAATTAACTAAAATAACTAGTATCTAAAGGAATAATTAATATTCTTAAACTAAAAATATTTCATTGAGTCGATTGAAAATTCTTCTTATATACAAAATCGATTATTATTTCAAATCAAATTGGTATCGTGTGAGGGAGTCTATTATTTAAAACTTTCTTGAACTGTTAACAGAAAACAAACGAATGGACAGAATATAGTAAGAATTTTTAATGGTCACCTACTCATAAACAAAATTATTAATCTGAGGTTACCTACCTACAACTATTGTTGTAACAGGTTTACGATTGCACCAATTAGGTGTTATCAATTAACTGTCTTTAATTTAAACGTTCTTAAACAGAATAACTAAAACAACTTTTAAACAGTTTAAAAAAAATCAATCAAAGGTAGAATAATTGTGTTTGCTCGCAAACGAAAAAAAACCGACTTCAATTGCATCGACAAGTAATACAACGTAATAAGACGAAAAAATAGTCAAGTAAATACGCGCTATTAAAGATTACTCAAAAAGTTGTAATCAGTTTTCGATCTAATTTAAACAAGACTACAAGACAAGTATTAGCTTTCGATTAAAGTAAGAATCATCGAAATCGGTACACCGAGTAAAAAGTTATGCGGTATAATATAACGTAGGTCGACGAAAAAGTAGTCACGTAAATACGCATTATTAGATATAACTCTAAAAGTACTAGTCAGATCTCAATTAAATTAAAATGGGACCACATGACACGCAACACCTTTCAATTAAAACAAAATTGATCGAAATCGGTTCACCCAGTCAAAAGTTCTGAGCTAACATACATTAAAAAAAAAAAAAAACATACGTGTCGAATTGAGAACCTCCTCCTTTTTTGGAAGTCGGTTAAAAAGACTAAAACCCTCAATGAAACACTCATTTCTCACTTCTAATCTATAGTTCACGATACGTGTGTGTTTTAACTATATCGAATTAATTATTATCACAGTAATCACTTATACGCCACGTAATTAAAACTACGTAACTAAACAATAGCTGCTCATACAATTACAAATTACAATAATCCCATCAATAGATGATAAAAATGGTGACTGACTAATCAGAAAATTAATATTAACTATTCGGAAGATGGTGTCTCTAACTTTACGCTCTCTCGGTACTTTGACAAATAATATTAGTTAAAATATCGTGTAAGATAGTAGACGTAAAGACAAAAATATCCGTTACAGAGGGTAATCGGAAATACTCAAGCTAAGACGATATTAACACTTTATCACAAACAAGTGGGTAACCACAAAAACTTAACTTAAAGCAAATATAGCTACGCAGAGTCATGTACCAACGTAAATCAAACTTTCAATAACCAATTCATTTTCTACAACACTAACAACTATGTAAGCCACCCTTCCAACCAGGAATTACAATTGCTCCACAATCCACGCGTATCCCTCTTGGATCACGTCACAGTGTATCCCTCCTGGATCACACATTCATCACAGTGTATCATCCTATTGATGACTACACACTACAGTCTTTAGAGCGCTTACATCAGTTTTCTGTCACATCACTAAAATGTTCACCATTATGATCGTCATCTATAAACTCAATTGGTACATGACCTTCTGGCATCTTCCTTAAACGACTGTCGCTGCGACTACCGCGACGACTCGCACTACGATTACGCTTACGGTCTGACATTGTGACTGAATCGAAACAAAAACTGAATCGCAAAATCTATTAGCAAAATTAATCACTACACAACTACCTTACGTATCACAATAAAACTAAATTCAACAAATAACCGGTAACTCGAATTACGTAATCGAACACTGAACAAAAACCACTTGTACACCGGTAAGAATAAAACAGAACGACCGAAAAGAACTAAAATACAGTAAAATACAGTACATCGATATTTTCATCACCAAATGTTGCAACTACCTTGCACACTTGCTAAAAATAGAACTTAAACAAAGAAACCCAAACTCCGAATTAACTTTAAGTACACGACTACGCTCGCGATATTAAATATTTTTTTTAACTTTGAGCTTAGTCTATTCCTCAGTCATACTAAGTAAAAGTTTATGAATAGACAGGTTACTATTACTACTAAATCGGTTTAAATGATGACGACTCGACTTGCGCTTCGATCTACACGGGACTACGCGAACGCGATTCTCGTGGCATCGTGAAATAAATTACTCACTAGTAACACTCTTAGTGGGCACGAGAACAGTATCCCACTTCTGATGTCGGATCAGAAGTGAGGAAGGATGAGAAGGAGGGCCGAATTGGTTTATTAACAATGTAAGTTACCACAAGATAGTTACACTACTTAGTATTCAATGGACTCACCGAGCGGGTACCGTCTATCGCGTGGCAGAGAGACAACTCGACGCAGTGCCCGGGACTTGTGACCCGAGTGTTGGTTTACGGCGGCGCCGCCTAACAATGCGCATTGGCACTCACCACCACCGGTCGAGTTGCCCAATCAGTAACAATTAATTCGTGTACACAAACTAACTATTAGATGAGTCGAGGTTAAGCTACTAGCAGGATACACAAGTGCACCGCGCGACGCCAGAGCCAAGACTGCCTGAGCCGCGGTTGCACCGTTCGTTTTATGCATGACAGAATGACTCGAATAATAGAATGATGTAGGGTAGGTGAATATCGCAGGTACCGACATTAATAAGTATCTGTATTGATTCCCCGACATATAGTTTGTTGGAAATAAAGATTATTATTATTATTATTATTATTAGTTAATTTTCATCTTTGGCCATTAAATCTATCGGTGTTGGGAGCATGTACTGGGAAATTTTCAGCTTGTATAAAATGACGAAGGTCTGGCCCTCACGGGCTCTCGGTCTATTATGCATTCAAAGCTTTTTTGAATTCTCATTTTGTAATTGTAAGCTAAAACCGTTTCAACATCAGGTGCTTTTAAAGAGTTCCAACATAAAACTCAATGCATTTAAGAATAACAGTATAATAATTAATTGTATTTCAGTTGGGGACGATTGCTGGAAATTTGATATTAAAAAATCAACATCACGAATTCCCATCGGATATTTATCTTCTCCTTGAAACAGTTGGGGCGCAAGTAACTATACGTGAGTATATTAAAAGTCATTCTGTGACCATGGTTGCTGTAAGGTATCCGAAAAGTGTGGCATCTAAAAAATTGCGTTCGTACAAAGTACCCATGTCAGAAGTGAAACTTCTTTAGCAAACTAATTACAAAAAAACTAATCGTTAACTTACAATTATTTAAGTTTTTTTTGTTTAAGTTTTTTGTTCGAGGTTTACCACGTCTACGACTAGATGGCGATAGTAGTAGATTAAATTGCTGTGGCAAAATTACTTCTTGTTGGTATAAGCCTTATACTATAAGGCCACAATACATTTATGTAATTATTGAACAATCCAATATATTAAGTTGAAGCATCTCTTAGTAGGTACTGGTAAAACCACTCACCGATCTAAATACTGACTGTCATGATGCTGCCGCGTTACCGGTCGCTCAAATTTTACCCCTCATGCGCCTAAACAAGTTTCACTTCAAAAACTTGATAAACCGCGATAAAATCCGAAAAAGTTTTATTATAATTAGTGTATTATTTATAATTAGCTTATTTTTACATATACGAGTACATTACATAGGTACTGTATAGATCTTGCCAAGTATCCAAATTCTCGAAAGTCTCTAACCTATTTATGTTGTTGTGTAACAGTAAAATATTATTTTTTTCAGTTGAAGCACCTGGATATAGTCGAATATTGACAATGCAGAATTTCCTCAACGAAAATATGACTGGAAAAATTATTTTAAACGTTCTTTTACCTCCACTTAACAAATATCACAAGATAGTAACGTTTAAGGTTCGTTAAAAATGACTTTTACAAATATAAAGAATATAAAAATATAAAACATTTTTTTAAGTGAAACTTCTTTATGCGCGTGAGTGGTAAAATTTTTACGGATCAAACGCTTCACAGCGTCACGAATCTTAAACGTCTATAGCACGTTGAATACACCGGTTCTCGTCCGATCACCAAAGTTAAGAAACGTCGGGCGCGGTCAGTACTTGGATGGGTGACCGCCTGGGAACAGCGCGTGACGTTGGCTTTTTGTTTTTTTTTTCAGTTCATTTTTTTCAATTGTTTTTTTTTTGTAAGCAATTTTTTTGTTCTTTTTTTCTTTCCAGATAATGCCAAGATCTCAAAACGCCCATGCCATTGTACAATTGTACATGCTGGTTTTAATTATAAAATAAACGAAGGGGGCGTAGTGCTGGCTAGTAGAATAGTATACGGAGGTCTGTCTTCCGTATTTACCAGAGCTTGGAAAACTGAAACATATCTTCTTGGTAAAAAATTATTTCAAAATGAAACGCTACAAGGTGCTTTAAAAGTATTAAATAAAGAACTCGTTGTGACGGAACAACTGCCGGAGCCTCCTGTTGAATATAGAAGACAAATGGCTTTGTCTTTGTTCTATAAGGTAAGATGATATAACAGCTGATAGCTTTTGTTTGATACTATTTATATTTTTATTTATGTATCATTTTCCTTTCTCATTCATTATAATAATGAAGAATGATAATCCTAACTCAAATTAAGGAAACAGAAAAAAAAAAACCAATGAACCGAATAAAAATTGATTATTAGTAAATATTAGTGTATGTCCGATGTTTTTTGTCACGCACCCGTAGACTGTGATCATTACAATTAGATTTGAGCTAATTTTTTAAATGGTCAAATATGTCCTAAAATAAAATTAAAAAATTGAAGTTCATATTTCATTTAGAATAGAATGAAACATAAATGAAACAAGGCAAACAATTAATCAAATCCAGACACATTAATTGAATCCAGGGTCTTCTTTCACTGTGTCCCCCGGACAAACGGAATCGTCGCTATCATTCCGGAGCTGTAAAGATACATGAAACTCGACCGGTGTCGGACGGCAAACAGATATTTACAACTAATCCAACTATGTGGCCTGTAAACAAACCTTTCCCGAAACTTGATGCTTTAGTAAGTGTAATATATTTTATATCCTTAATATACTAGTATATATTATATACTCTTGAAGAGTTTATAGTGGTGTTCTTTAAGGTATAAGAAAATTGTGATACTGTAAACACACCTTTGCTGTACATGTGCTTAAACAATAGCTTAAAATTGTAACAGTCGTGTAATTATTTCAGATTCAATGTGCTGGAGAGGCTAAATATACAGAAGACTTACCCACTTTACCGGGTGAAGTGTTTGCGGCATTCGTACTCTCAACTGTTGGCCGCGGTACAATAGACAGGATTGACCCGAGTGTTGCTTTAGTAAGATTTGGAAATTCTTATTAAAAATATACACCATGATAGATTTGTATTTTTTTTATGTAACTAGGTCGGCAAACAAGCGTACGACTCACGTGATGGTAAGACCGTAGGCTATATACGCCTGAAACACCAGAAGCATCGCAAGCGCGTTGCCGACCCTATCCCCAATCCCCCCAGGAGCTCTGGTCACCTTACTCACCAACAGGAACACAATACTGCTTGAAAACAGTATTATTTAGCTGTGGTCTTCTGTAAGGTCGAGGTACTACCCCAGTCGGGCTGCTTCATATTTTGAGCAGGAAATTTCCTGCTGTGGCCTACCTCAGTTAAAAAGTATTATTAAACCTTTCTATAAATTTCAGAAAGAACCAGGAGTTATTGCTTTCTATTCAGCCTCTGACATACCCGGCACAAATAGTTATACCCCACCAGTAGGCATCTATTATGTACTAGATGAAGAATTACTATGCAATGGAGAAGTTAAGTACTATAATCAACCTCTTGGTATTATTGTTGCTGAGTCACAAAAGTTAGCTGAAAAAGCGGCTGCTTTAGTCAAAGTAAAATACAGTAACGTCAGAACACCAGAAATCGATGTAAGAAAAACAATAAAAGATTCAACTAAAGTCACCTTGCTGAAAGCTTTCGATGCTACTAAAATAGGAACTGAAGTATTTAAAGTAATAAAAGGCGAAAACACAATATATGGACAGTATAGTTTTTGTATGGAAACATTGGTATGTGTCACACAACCAACTGAACAAGGATTATTAGTGTATGCTGCGAGTCAATACATAGATTTAGTACATAGAACCGTTTCCAAGCTTTTAAATATTGATCAGAGCAGGTATATTTCAAAAACTACTTTTACGTGATTATCATAAAGAACTTAAATGTGGAAATATCTGTTCAATAAGAGCTAGATTAATTCTGTAGACTAAAAACATTATTTTTCTAAGTTTATTATATTGTTGTGCTTCAGGATAGATGTATTTGTCAGACGTATTGGAGGTGCTTATGGATACAAAATATCCCGAGCTTCGCAAATATGTGGAGCGTGTAGTCTTGTGGCCTTCAAACTCAATAGACCTTGTCGATTTATTCAGTCCCTCAATCACAACATGAGAGCTGTAGGAAAACGAACACCTTGTACTTCGAACTTTGAGGTAATTTTTCAGAACACACAAATAAAAAGCACACAATTAGTAAAATGCTATTAATTGTTTTAGTTAATAATGAATCAAGTTTTGATGTATCATGACTCTTAGTTGTTTAAGAACCACTTCGTTCCTCAATGTAACATCTAATAAAAAAAACAATAATAATAAAAGTATAATATATTCCTTATGATAAGCTACAAGTTGTTTTTTTAAAGTTTTTTTTGTTTGATTTAGAAAATGGCTTACACAATGGCTAATCTCTAAAATAAAAAAAAAAACTGAACCTTGTAAATAATTAGTTAATTTCTTCTTTAGATAGGCGTCGATAAAAATGGAAAAATACAGTATTTAAATCATAGCTTATATGACGATAATGGATATATTCTTAATGAGCCTCTTCTGATGCTCGGAGTCGAGATGTATTCAAATGTTTATAATAGAGAAGCTTGGAATCATAGGTCTCTTAATACTGTTACTGATACCCCTTCTAATAGTTGGGTTCGTTCACCTGGTAAGTTTTTTTTTTATAAACATATGCGTAAATATAGTAATTTATTTAATAATATTTATTTTATTATGTTTTAATCCAAAATGTAATATTTATGTGCAATATTTTTCAAATCCAAAATGTAATTGAGTCATAGCTTGCTCAAAATTTCGAACAGCCTGACTGAAGGGGTAACCTTAAAAAAAGATCACAACTAAATGATATTACTCTCAATTAGTCTGGGGTTTCTTTGGTGAGCAAAGCCAGAGCTCAAGGACAGGGTTGGGGATAGGGTCAGAAGCACGCTTGAATTGCTCCTGGTGTTACAAGCATCCAAAGTCTACGATAGTCAAAATGTATTAATATTGTTTTCAAACATATATTATATAAAATGCATATAATATGATCTACGTAAAAATGCACAGCAATGCCATAGATATTAGCTGATTTAAAATTATATATTATTTTTAAATAATATATAAATAATTCTCCAGGTACTTTGGAACATATAGCAATGGCGGAATCATTAATGGAACGAATTGCATATGAAATGAACTTGGACCCACTCGAGGTTCGTCTAACTAATTTAGATCTTGTTAATCATGGTTCTATTAAAGAAATGTTAGATACGTTGATAGCTGAGTCACAATATACAGAGAGAAAAGCTGCTGTAGAAAAATTTAACTCAGAAAATAGGTGGAAGAAACGAGGATTGAGATTCTCATTTCTTAGATGGGATCCAGCAGGTAGTATGTATTTCGATATCACTTTGTCAGTTTATAGAGATGATGGCACTGTTGCTATCACTCATGGAGGAGTCGAAATGGGTCAAGGAATCAATACAAAAGCTATCCAGATATGTGCGTATTTTCTAAAAATACCAGTAGAAAAAGTTCAAATAAAACCTAATGACACTATGAACACACCGAATAATTCAGCCTCCGTTGCTAGTTTAACTTCACAAAATGTTGGAATCGGGGTTCGAAAATGTTGCGAAGAACTATTGAGGAGATTGGAACCGGTAAGAAATCAAATGGTTAATCCAACGTGGGAGCAACTAACGAGAAGAGCATTCGAAATGGACATAGATTTACAAGTTCATAGCTTCGTTAATACTGCTGATTTCCAAATGTACAATATATATGGTGTAACATTGGCCGAAGTTGAAATAGATGTTCTGACAGGAGAGTGGGAAATTATAAGGGTTGATTTAATAGAAGACGTTGGACAAAGTGTCAACCCTGAACTGGATGTTGGTCAAGTATGTTTAGTTACGTATTTTAAAAACGTTACTGCTAGTGGTAACTTTGTATTACAATTTGAATGTAATAATAATATTGTAGTACATTTGAAGCTTAGAGTTTAATTTCTTTAACTATTTGCAGTCTTAGTCCTAAACATGTATACCTACTTTATTACTTTAAATACTTATTTAAGGCTAATATATTATCGGGTTCAAGGTGGAAGGTGCGTTCATCATGGGAGTGGGTTACTGGACTACGGAACGATTGGTGTATGAAAGAAGTACTGGAGAACTGCTGACTAATCGTACTTGGGATTACTGGGTACCGCAAGCAAGAGACATTCCACAAGATTTCAGAATATACTTCAGAAAGCGATCCTACAGCACTGAAGTTATTCTTGGTGCTAAAGGTAAAGTATCTAAGAATTCATTTACGTCTAATTTGAAATAATTGATATGTTAGTAAAGTATAGTAAAGTTGAAGGTCTATCAAGCTATAATAACGCATTTAAATAATATCAATACGTGTACAATTGTGACTGTAAATATAATTTCGGTGAGACGCTCTAATCCTAACTCCATTTTTTTATTTATTGCAAAAAACAAAATGTTAGTTACGATACTTCTCCGAAACGGCTAGAACGATTTTTATGAAATTTTGTGTGAATATCGGTAGGTCTGAACATCAGCCAAACATCTATTTTGTATAGCCGTAAGTTATACGGGGGGGGGATTAAGGGGGTTAATAACATATATGGCAAAACAACGTTTGCGGAGTCAGCTAGTAATGATATAATTATATTATGATACATGTAATAAATAGTGACGACGCATTGGCCCAACCATCACAGTACTGGTTTGTGGCTGTTGCGCTGGCGGTTGCGGGTTCGATCCCCACACTTGACAAACATTTCTATTAGTCATGCAGATGTTTGCCGTGGTCTGGGTGTTTGTGCAGTGCTTGTGGGTCTCCCAACCATGCCTCAGAGAGCACATTAAGCTATCGATCCCGCTTGTTATCATGTACACCGTCCTGATAGCGATCGATACTCATAGTTGGGAATATATCCGCCAACCCGCATTGCAGCAGCGTGGCGGATTAAGCTCTGATCCTTCTCCTACGTAAGGAAATGGGCCTATGCCCAGCAGTGCGATATTTGTCTATTTAAACAGGCGTAATATGATCATTCATACTTGTTTTGCGTTTTAGCCCAGCGTTTTCGATTAAATTACACCCATTGTGGTCATATTGTGAACTGGAAATATATTGTTATAGCAAGTGGTGAGCCAGCAACGTCTATGGGCATCGTGGTAGCTTTTGCAATGCGAGCCGCTATAGCAGCTGCAAGGGCTGAATCTGGTTTTCCTTCTACAGAATGGTTCCAGATAGGTAACTAAAGATTTTACATTTGTATTTTAGCTAATTTTAATATAAGATGGTTGAAGTAATGGGCAGTGTTGTGTGATGCGTTCCAATTTAGTTCAGGTTTCAAATGATTATTGTAAATGAAAAATTGGAGTAGTCACATGTGCTCTTCAATACAGTTCCTTCTCTTTAACTCGTTTTATTTTTATTGGTATTCTTATATTTAAAATTGAAGAGGTAATTTTTAAGCAATGGCGCAGCAGTCACAACACTCGTTTGTGGCTTTTGCGCTGGCGGTTGTGGGTTCGATCCTCATACATGACAAACATTTGTATCCGCCATACAGATGCTGTTGTCTGGGTGTTTGTGCAGTCACTGTGGGTCTTCCCACCATGCCTCGGGGAGCCTCATTCTTGTAACAATTTCATGCTTTGAATGTTATTTACAGATGGTCCATACACCGTGGATAAAATTGCCTTTTACTGCAAGAATAAACTGGAAGATTTTAAATTCTATTAAATTAATATTTTTAAAAACTAAATAAATATAAAGATTATAAGACCGGATAAATACTAAAGTGTTAAGAAAATAGCTACTAAATATGACACTTACGCAATAAAATTTATTTTATACATTATTTATGAATTTTAATTTTCTTCGATTGCTATCAAAATGGATTTTTTTTATTGATTAATTTTAGACTCAGAGTTTATTGAATATGCAGGAAGGAGTTTACACTGGTTAATAATAATGTAAGGTAACACAAGATACTTATTAGTTAAAGTCTAAGTTAAGCCACTAGCTCCTGCTAGTACAACAATTGCTCCGTGCCAAACCAGAGCCTATACTGCTTTAGCCGCGGTTGCACCGGTCGTTGTATACACTATAAAGTATCCGAAAAGTCGAGCATTTAAAAACATAATAAACCGTGATAAAATGCGAAAAAGTAGTTTCATTTGAATGTAAGTACGAAGTTTGCTGGGTCATCTAACAAAAAAAAAAAAAAAAAATCAAAACTGTGATCTTCAGAAATCAAATATTCAAACTTTGGAAAACTCGCTGATGGGCGGATGGGTGGGTACGCATGGTACTCTCCCAGTCGGGCATGCCTAGATTTTAAGCAGGATATGTCCTCCTTAGCCCTACCTCAAATATCTCACTGCTGGGAAATATTTTACATGTAAGAGAAGTTTTTGAGTTTAATCCACCACACTTCCCTCTTTACTGGTTTCTTTTTATTTTTTTATTTAGAATGAACTTCCACGGGCTCAAAATACCCATGCCTTTTGTTAAACATGCACTATAATTACAATATTACAAGCTTTAAAGCTACAAATCGACAGTCCTGAACTTACGGACTAAGGACTTGTCCTTTACTGGTTTCTAGTTGATAGCAACCAGAACCAACGGATCTACGTGCTCTCCAAGACATGGTAGTGAAATCCATTAGTACATCTCACTCGCTCAGACTAGAATAAAAAACTTTTGTACAAATACAAATGTCTCCCAAGAGCGAGAATCGACCCTGCAACTGCTGGTGTTAAGGCGAGTCATAATGTTATATCAGAACATTTTTAAAATGAAATAAATGAAGATTCACTTCAAATAATAAGAATCCATAAATCGAACCCTGGCCATTTGCAAAATGAAATGAGACAATAGGGAGGAATAAATGAATGTCATAAATTATAAAGGTTTCCAATGTACACACCATTGAACCTCTAACCTCTTTGACAGTCGCTTATGGAAGCCCTGCATACAGTGATAAGAAAAGTATTTGTTTAATATATGTGCTTTTGTCATTTTTCATTGTCATTTGACTTAATTATAAAGCATGTAAAAATATATAACTTAAATATTTTTATCAATACATATAATAAAAATGCAACAGGTCGCTGTACATTTCTAATCGAATAACCACATCTAAATCGGATAAGCCGTTTCTGAGATTAGCGTGCACAAACGCTCAGACAAACAGACAAAAATTCTAATAGTCATTGTTTTGGTTGCTATTTGCTTTTATAAAGGTCCCAATAATATTTTTTCTCATATATCTTCCATCTTTCACGACAGCTACCCGTTTTTTTTTTTTTTAATATATAAATTCGCACTGCCGCTATTTATGTTGCGACAATTTTAGGTCTTTATGATATACTTATCCTTTCATTTTTTTTTTCACTTTTCTTTTCTTTTTTTTTTCTTTTACAGCTACCCGTTATATTTTTATTATATCATGTACTAACTGCTGTACTCGCTAATTCGTCCGCGTGGAATTTAACAAAAAAGTTATTATTCAGTTCGCAGTTATAAAAAAAAATCAAAAATAAAAGTAGCCTTAGTTACACCTCATTACATTAGCTATCTACTATCTGTAATTATACAGATAATTATGCTGCCACACCTACCTCTTCATTGCATATTTTCCTATTTCTAAAGGTTGTCTGGAAGAGATCGATTCTAAGCGATAAGACCGCCTTTGTACATTACAATCTGTATGTGTAAATAACTGTTTTGTGTAAATCTTTTCTGAGTGGTGTGCAATAAAGTATATTCTATCTATCTATCTATCTGTCTGCCAGTGAAAATCTTGTCAAAATCGGCCCAGCCGTTTCAGAGATTAGCCGGAACAAACAGGCAGACAAACAATGAGACAAAAAATGTTATTTTGGTATATTACTGTGTATATATAGATACATAATATGCATTTAGTAACAAGCGGTTATTTTAATATTACAAACAGACACTTCAATTTTATTTATTTGTATAGATTGTTATATGTGTTGATAAAATAATATTTCGATTTTAAGCCCCGAACCAATTTCAATTACTTGTATTTTTTATTTCTTTTAAGGTAGTAATAAAAACTTTTTAGATATCTGTCTGTCTAGTGTCGTGTTAATGTCAACACTTTCGACGTAAATGTCAAACGATGATGTTACGATATATTTATTTTGTAAGTTTATTATTTTGTTTATCTCTATCCGAAGAGGAGGTAATAAGATCGGGAAGAAGACATTTTAGAAACAGCAAAAAACATGGAATGGGAAAAAATCATAGGAAACGTGGCGATTACGATGTTTTTGACGACAAAGAATCTTTAGCACAAATCGACGTAGCTAACTTCATACGAAGCCCTGATGATACTTCTTTTAACGATGGTTATGAACAAAAGTAACATTAATTTTTTTTTACTAAATGAAATTATCAGTTTATCATATTTAGATTCTATTTAGCTATTTTTTATTTGATTTGTTTTCATTCTAAAAATCATTTACAATTTCCTATAGTACTGTTGAAGCTAAAATCAAAAAAAAATATAAATAATATACTAATTTTTAAGATAATTTTAATTTCTTTTAGTATAAGACGACCGGCCTCTAATTATATTGATGACAATTTAGTAATGAACGCTGAGTATGATAAGGACAGATCCCAAGATTATCAAGGCTTCGAGTCTGATAACATACCAGAAGTAAATATTTACAGCAGAAAGCGTGTCCGCCAATACGAAAACTTAAACACACATCCAACTGCTGATGTAAATGAAAAGTTTTATAAACCTCACGAAACAAAAAGTGTTAAAGACGATAATTCTTTCAATACTAATCACGGACATAATACACATGCAGAGAAGAAATGGTTAATTTAATAATTTTTTTTATATTTCATATGACAATATTTCGTTTTATATGTTGTTACTAGCTGCTGTGCCCGCGACTTCGTCCGCGTGGAATTTAACAAAAAAAGTTATTATTCATTTCGTAGTTATAAAAAAACAATCTAAAATAAAAGTAGCCTAAGTTACACCTTATTACATCAGCTATCTGCCAGTGAAAGTCTCGTCAAAATCGGTCCAGCCGTTTCAGAGATTAGCCGGAACAAACAGACAGACAGACAAACAGACAAAAATTGTAAAAAATATTATTTTGGTATACGTACCGTGTATACATCCATAATATGAATTTAGTAAAAAGCGGATATTTTAATATTACAAACATACATTCGAATTTTATTTATTTTAATAGATTAATCTTACAGCATTTTGAAAAATATGAAGATCCCGTTTTTTTCCCGTGACAAGCTTACGACAACGAAAACGAAGAAAAATAAAAAAAGGAGATTATTCGGTTTTCGTAATTCTAAAAAGAACTCAAATCTGACTAAGCTTGCCGGAAGCAATAGTAACGATAGGCTCATAACTAAAGAACCACAAAACTTTAAAATCAACAAAAGATCGTACTTTGAAAAATTGTGTCCGGCTTGTAAACAAAAATTTATGTCAAATGAGAATATGGATTTTATGGAGAAAGTTCGGCGAACTGCAAATAATATGATACATAATAGCAGACAATATTATCAAAATAAGATAAATGGTAAAGTTGAGAACAATGTAAGGTCCAGTAGTCCCCCAATAAAATACCAAAATCTAAATACGGATCCGAGATTTGATTATAAAAATTTTAATAGTTATATGAAAGAAAAATGAAAGTAAAGAAAGGCAATTATGATAAAATAAAACTCTATAACATATTCGTTTTACGTGTTAAGTAATATTTTGAATATTAGGTATACATTATTTTGTAGTGGTTGATATTTGTTTTAGAATTAAAGATACAAATATTGAAAATATGTAAAATTTTATTTGTATTTTTTAAAACGTTTCCATTCAAAATATTTTTTACATTCATAACATAACATTTGATATTTAAGATATAGAAATAAATAAAGGTAATATCAGTTTTGTTGCTGTAATATTAAAATATGCATTCGCAATTCTCAAATGCATAGAGATCTGGATAAAGTGAATGTAGGTGACGTATTATTTCTTAAAACAACAAAACATACTTGTTGAAATATCGGTTTATTAAAAATAATATTGTAAAGCTGAACAGTTTCTTTGTTTGTTTAAACGCGCTAATCTCGGGAACTACTGGTTCGAATTGAGAAAATATTTTTTTTGTTGGATAGCCCATTTATCAAGGAAGGCTATTTTTTTCCTCAAATGCTTTATTTAAAATAAAGTTTGGTTCGATCAAAACTTGACTTAGTCAGTTGCAGTCCACGAAAATGAAGACAAAGAAATAATATCAATTTCATTTTGTATACATTCGAATAACTTTTTTCATTTGTAAGATGTCTTGTACAAGTTGCTTGATTTATAAAGGAAAGCTCTAACAAAATACTTTTTGTCGAAAGTATTCATATTACGAAAATATTATCTCAGCTATTTCGTTATCTTGAAAATAAAAAGATAGAAAGATTCGCTTTTAATGTTTAAATTTTTTTTGTAACTAGACCTAATCTTAACCTTATAGAAGATCTATACTACAGCAATCATCATGATGAAACATAACATGGCGGAGCTGCAACAATAATTAAAGAAAACGTACGATCACGATCACGATTCAGCCTGTAATATCCCACTGTTGGGCATAGGCCTCTTCCCCGTGTAGGAGAAAGATCGGAGCTTAATCCACCACGCTGCTCCAATGCGGGTTGGCGGATATATTCCCCACTATGAATAACGATGGCTGTCAGGTGTACATGATAACAACCGGGACCGACGGCTTAACGTGCTCTCCGAGGCACGGTGGGGAGACCCACAAGGACTGCACAAACACCCAGACCACGACAAACATCTATATGGCCAATACAAATATTGTTGTGTGCGGGAATCGAACCCGCAACCGCCCGCGCAACAGCCAATCGCAATCCAGTGCTGTGACCGCTGCGCCAACGCGGCGTCCAAGAAAACGTAAAACACCGCTAAATAATATTGCTCATAATATGTAGTGTTTTATTCGTGTGGTGATTAAGTAGCCAGAGCTTCAGATGAGAGTTGGATGTAGGGTTGATAACGCGTTTGCAATGCTTCTGGCATTGCAGGCGTCCGAAGGCTACGATGAATGTCTTGCCATCGGTTAGGCCGTACGATTTTCCGGTCTAATTTTATACACATAAAAAAAAGAAATATTTCTTAAATGAACATCTCAGTTTATCTCTATATATATATAAACTAGCCGACCCGTGCCCACTTCGTTGGGCGTTAATTATCTTTTTCTTTGTGATGCATTACCTATGTTGTGTAGTTCTTAGTATTTACTAAGTCTATTATTATTATTCTATTAGGTTCATTGTTTATAGCAAGTATTGGACGTATACACTCGTAATAATATCATGTATTTATTATTTTCAAATTACAGAACCAAATAACATACTAAATTTTATAGCACTTATACCCCGTCCGGCGACTAATTAGCTTTTTGACAGCTCACGCCTATAAATTAGTTTTTTTTCCGGAATAACGTACTAAAAATTTTACAGTAATGTCATACTTTATTGACGATTTGATTGATTGAGTGAAGTACCCTGTGCATAACAAACAACCACAGACTATGAAAGAGTTCTTGAAATAATAAATCGATAATAAATCGACCATATGATAAAAATAATTTTACGTCATGTGATTATTGTTTCTATAAATTTAATACAAAAAAGGAAATAAAAATAGTATCTATGACCCCCAAGATTGATTACTTGCAAGGAATTAAGTCGAAATCTTGAAATTTAATTGCAAACGAAGAATATAGAGCAATAACTCTGTTAATTCATTTATTTATTATTTATATATTTCATTTATAATTAAAAAAACTAATAATCGCATAAATAAATAATATTTTTAAATTAAATGTATTTAATTAATTCGATTGAAAGTTCTTCTTAAATAAAATCGATTATTATTTCGAATCGAATAAATAACGTGTGAGGCAGTCACTAATGTCAAAATTTCTTGAAGTGTCAAAAAGATCATTAGTCGCCGGACGGGGTATAAATAAATAATATGTTACTTCAACGCCATCTATCAAAAATCCCGAAAACGACGTCGATAGACTAATAAATAGTCTTTTAATGGCGATAGATGGCGGCGAGAGATGGTAGTACATTTACCATTTTTGAGTTATATTTTTATCTTTTTCCTTTTATCTTGTCACTCCTGAATAGTGTAGCTTTCTGTTAGCGAAAGAATTTTCATGATCGGATCAGTATTTGCGAAGATTACCCCGTATACACAAACAAAGTTATAAACTTTACCTCTTTATAATATTAGTATAGATAATCACATGACGTAAAATTATTTTTATCATATGATCGATTTATTATTTCAAGAACTGTTTCATAGTCTGTGGTTGTTTCTTATGCACAGGGTGCTTCACTCAATCAATCAAATCGTCAATAAAGTATGACATTACTGTAAAATTTTTAGTACGTTATTCCGAAAAAAAACTGTAATTTATAGGCGTGAGCTGTCAAAAAGCTAATTAGTCGCCGGACGGGGTATAGTGCACGTGACGATATATTTCAATAATGCAATTTGCTTTCAGATCGACGAAGTGTTATACAAAAATAAAATAGAGAAATATTTGTATTGTAATATTGAAAAATCGAAATAAATATCCCGAAATTTTAATTACCTGTAAGTAATGTATCTAAGCCGATAAAATAAAACAGAAAGTAAAGAGAAGAAAGTAAGACTGAAGCTAAAGAAACAAAAAATTATGATAAACACAAATTATCTAATTATTTCTGAAAAGACTAAATAACAAATAATAACTATAAGAAATATTAAAACAGAAGTAGTTATAGTACTTAGTAGAAATTAAAATGCAAAAATAGTTTTGAAGAAAACTTTTGACCAAAACTACGTCCGGAGTACCGATAAAGTAAAACAGAAAGTAAAGAGAAAATATATAAAATAAAAAATAAACGGCAGCGGGCGCCTACAGCGATGAATAAAATCGTAATAATATCGTGTATTTATTATTTTAAATTACAGAACCAAATAACATACTATAAAGAACAAATTTTAAACCACTTATATAAATAATATGTTGCTCCAACGCCATCTATCAAAAAGCGTAAAAACTTCGTCATCGATAGATTCAAATAGACAGTAAATAAAATAGAGTATTAAATAGTTAAATCTAACAGCGATAGATGGCGTTCGTTTCTTTGTCATTTTCATAATATATTTTAATATTTTTCTTTTTTACTGAATTTTTTTGTACAATTACAATAAAATATAGCCTATGTCACTCCTGAATAGTGTAGCCTCTCACTATTTTCAGCAAATCAGATAAATATAAATGTTTTAAAATCACCAATTAATTTCTAAGGCAAATAATAATGCTTGATTAGATTGAATTGTTGACACGGCACGTCAGAGGACGCAGGTTCAAATCCTGGTGATTTAAAATTTTTATATATTTTTATCTTTTTCCTTTTATCTTGTCACTCCTGAATAGTGTAGCTTTCTGTTAGTGAAAGAATTTTCATGATCGGATCAGTATTTGCGAAGATTACCCCGTATATACAAACAAAGTTATAAACTTTACCTCTTTATAATATTAGTATAGATGAATCGCTGAATGTGTTGCTAAGCGCAAATCTCGAGAGCGGCTGAACCGATTTTGCTAATTCTTTTTGTATAATATTTCTTGAAGTACGAGGATGGATATTACGGAGAAAAATTTAAAAAAATACCTGAAAAAAGTCTAAAAACAACGCTTTTCTATATTCCCATACAAAAGATTCGTAAGAATACTTTAGAGTCAATTTGAACTTTAATACCATACCATAAAGTTTAAATGTTAGTGGAGGAGTTTCGTTAAAAAAAATTATTAAAGAATCGACTGTTAGGCGGTACGAAGTTCGCCGGGTCAGCTAGTTATCTATATATATAAAAATCAATTGCTGTCCGTTAGTCTTGATAAAACTCGAGAATGGCTTGGCCAATTTGGCTAATTTTCATCTTGAAATGTTTGTGAAAGTTCAGGGAAGGTTTAAACGGTGAAAAACATAAATAATATGTAACGTAAAATACTAAAAACGACGATATAATTTTCCAATACAAAATGTTCCTAGCGGGGAAATTTAATTTCTTTTGTCAAAAACGTTTTCAATTGGTTGTCAAATATTTATAGGTGCGTTCAGAAAGTGTTTTGTGTATATTTTTCACAAACATACGTAGGTGATACGAAGTTCACCGGGCCATCTAGTTTCTAATAATTATTAACTAGATATTAAGCTTTTACTTGAAATTATAGACATGTTGATTAAAACAAATTATAAGAGGCATTGCTGTCTCAAAGCAATACTCGTATATCGCGTTGTTAACTAAACGTTGAATAATATACGGATTGTGTTCTCCTTAATTAAATTACGCAACGATGTTACTGTAATGTCTTCGAGTCAAACTGACAATTTACTTGATAGAAATTTATAATGTATTAAATACTCGTATAATAATAGTGCTATAATTATAATATCAATTAATCTAATTAAATCAAGCTGTAGGTAATGTTCCACTGCTGGGCAAAGAACTCGTTCTCTTTTCAGTAGTATTATTTGGATGTGATCTCCAGAAAATTTTAAGTACTTACACAGACGGGCTGCAATGGTTCCTGCTATGCCCTTCATCAATAATTAAATAATAAATTGTTGGTATTATTTACTAGTAGTGCTTCCAGAGGGTGGGACCACTAGTAATCTATTCGATAACTTGTTGGAACCGCTACGGGTACGCAACCCCGGACTGCTCCAGCAGCTAGTGTCACACACCCCTCCCCGTAATCCGTGGCACTGGTATCCCTAACCCCAGAACCTGTTCTCACATAAATCCTTCCCACTTATCCTTCTTCTTAGCCAATAATTCCCAAAGAGGGTTGATGTCACGCAGACGGCCGGTCGTAAAATATACCATGCCAAATCTTTTACAACATGAGTTCCATGACTCATGTTGTGCCGACCCCACATAAGTGGGATGAGGGCAGGGAGAAGATGATTTACTAGTAGTGCTTTGCGGTTTTCGTTTTACAAATCTCAGCCTCTTTCAAAATATAAGATAAGAATATTTACTAAGATCTTTCAGTTATCCACATTTTAAATTTCATCATAATTGACTTTAGTGTGAAAAAGTAGCAAAATTTTCTTCCAATATCTATTCATTAACCTACTGTCGCAAATTTTCTGTTTTTGATATTAGTAAGAATTAGAAATCTGTCAGTTTTTCCCTAATATAATACAAACTATTTTGAATATTTTTACTAGGACCTAACTAGGTTGGTATTCCAAAGTAACAGGAATAAAAAAAAGAACATTTAAAACCCTTCAAGAACGCTGCTTTCAAGTGGTAGCTGGATTCAGAGGTCGCGTGCCAATTTTTAAAGACTATTTACATCAGGTGAAACTCAAACATTAACAGAACTTGCCACTCTTGACAAACCCCCAACTATTTGTTCTGGATCGAGATGACATCGAGAACATTTCATTTCTAGTATCGCTTTTGAGACTTTGACATGACGAGAAATTTGCCTCGATAGCAAATTGTGACCTTTTCTCGCCATCTTACAGAACAATTGCAGGTTATGCAAGTAACTTTTCATTATGCTATTACCAGACCGCTTGCTGTAAGATTACTAATAGTTTTCAGTAATCAGCTTCGACTGCTACAGTATACTACAGCGCTGAGCCTTTTAGGGTACCGTAGACCTTTTAAAGTGTAACTAGTGTGATTGAAAATCAAAAGCTTTACAAAAAGGCATAGCTGCACACTGCTGCTTGATTCTCATCAAGCTCATCTATAATATTTGAAATCATAGTAATTTTGCAAACTGTAGAGAGATGGCGTTGATCCCAAAACGACCAGAACTTAAACATGATTAAAAATTTAGAATTATTCTTTGGTTTAAGCTGTAATTTACCACTTCTACTACATCTACCAAGGTCTCTTTCTGCAATAAGGAAAAGATTTAGTGCTTAATCGACTATTGCTGCACCACACTGCTCCACAGTAGATTGAAGTACGATTTCAAACCAGCATATTTACAGGCTGATTCAATACTCCCTCCAATTAAAGCGGATGAAGGCTCCCGCAGGGGTTTAGTGCGGTATTGGCACCCCCAAGTGCCGAGTCCGACATATGGTCTAGGACTGCCTACCCGGGCGTCCTTGATATCACCCGTAAATGGGTTACCCTGCGATATAAAAAAGAGAAAAAACTGATTCAATACTATTTTAGGTAATCAAGTAAATTTAATCGCGTTTTAAGAGTTTTTACCTTAATAAACAACATAAGACCTTTAGGATGAAAAAAACCATATTGTGTGATACAACTGACGTTTACTCAGTGACGCTGGTGCTGACGTTTTTCAGCGTCTTTAGCTATAAATGTAAGATATATATTTTTTATAATTTGATTCATTTAGATGAATATTAAAATTTAAAATATAACGGTTATCATACGTAGTGACGACGCGTTGGCGCAACGTCACAGCACTGGTTTGTAGCTGTTGCGCTGGCGTTTGCGGGTTCGATCCCCGCATATGACAACATTTGTATTGGCCATACAGAAGTTTGCCGTGGTGGTTGTATGTCCTTGTTGGTCTCCCCACCGTGACTCGGAGAACACGTTAAGCCGTCGCCAATGGTTGTTATCATGTATACCTGATAGCAATCATTACTCATAGTAGGGAATATATCCACCAACCCGCATTGGAGCAGCGTGGTGAATTAAGCTCTAGTCCTTCTCCTACATGGGGAAAGAGTATTATGCCAAGCAGTGGGAACAGGCTAAAGTGTAGCATAGTGTATTCGTAGGGAGTAAATTCCAGTCTTGTGTTGGATCCATTATACACTCGTTTTAATTCCAAATTATTTATTTAGCATTTATTGTCTCGAGTTTTATATGAGATTAACAAATAGTAGTGTTGAGAGAGCTTCAAACGCTTCAGAGCTTCCTTCAAATACTTTTTGGATTTGACTCAAACAATCTCTCATTTTGTACTTTGGTTTTTAAATTCGACTCCCTTCCCTAATAAGGACCACCCCTCCCGTGACATGTTTTGACTACGTAAGAACTTTGTTTTATTTAATTTCAAAGTGTTTCTCATTTGCCTACCATTAACTTTGAATAAATCTATGTACCTAGGTATATAACTGACCCGTATTATGTCGATTTCTTTTAACTTATTTTTAAATAAACATAAAAAAGAAGTATTCGATTTGGTGCAGTGTCGTGCGCAAGATATGCGCATACATACATTTTAGTGATTAATTTTTGTCTATGTTATAAGATATGACATATTTTTAATACATATTCGTAACTAGGTCCGCAAACAAGCGTACGGCACACCTGATGGTAAGCGATTACTGTAGCTTATAGACATCTGCAACACCAGAAGCATCGCAAGCGCGTTGCCGACCTTATCCCCAATTCCCCCAGGAGATAAAAATTCTGTGATAAACAGACTTCACGATCACGACTCAGCCTGTAATATCCCACTGTTGGGCATAGGCTTCTTCCCCATGTAGGAGAAGGATCGGAGCTTAATTCACCACGCTGCTCTAATGCGGGTTGGCGGATATATTCCCTACTATGAGTAACGATCGCTATCAGGTGTCCATGATAACAACCGGGACCGACGGCTTAACGTGCTCTCCGAGGCACGGTGGGGAGACCCACAAGGACTGCACAAACACCCAGACCAGGGCAAACACCTGTATGGCCAATACAAATGTTGTCGTGTGCGTAGATCGAACCCGCAACCGCCCGCGCAACAGTCATTCGCAATCCAATGCTGTGACCGCTGCGCCAACGCGGCGTCCGGCGATAAACAGACTTATTAAAATATATCTAGTCAAAATGAGATAAGATTAAATTTAAATACAAGTTTTTGTCTCACAATTTTTTTTAAAGATTGCGTTTATTTAAATAATAAGTAAATAAATATAATAGGTAATAAAGATAAACGAAATGGGATTGAGTAGATAATTTTTTTATTGCTTTATATTTATAATACGATTATAACAAGATAGTGGAATTTATTTATTAAATTATGGTGATTGTATCTTTAAGGTTTTAAAATGGATTAAGTTATTTCGTCATTGTCATACATTATACTTACATAAATAAAAATTATTTAGAATAAATTAAAAGTAAAAAACCTTTTTTAAAAACAAGCTTTTTTTTGAATGCGCTAAAACGAAAAAAATAAACTTTTACTTTAAAACTTTTACTATCTATACATATAATAAAATGATAGGAAAGTCAACGTATGTCCGGGATAAACTCAAAAAGTACTGCATGGATTTACTTCAAATTTGGCACGAATATTATTAAGAAGTCGGGTCAGAACATAGGCTACATATTATCACGCTATCACCTACGGGGAACGAGCAGTGAACGCACGCAGACGACGTCGTGTGCAGCAGCTAGTCTACTTATAAAGTCACTACATAATCTCTATGATATAAAAGCTTGTCGCGAGATATGAGTACTCGTATTTCCTTAGTTTGAAAATTTTCAATTCAATCAATTGATTTAATTTACTTGCTTACAAGCAAATCTCGCAAGCGAATCTCGCGATATTTGAACAAATAATCTTCTTCTTCTATATATATAAAAGAGTTACCCACCCATTGACTCATCACGATATCTCTGGAACCATAAGACGTAGAGACTTGAATTTTGGTAGGAATATTCCTTTCGCCGAGTAGAGGTCAGCTAAGAACGGATTTTACAAAATTCCACCCCTAAGGAGGTTAAACGGGGATTGGAAGTTTGTATGAAAGTCCTATGTTTTTGAAGTAAGAGACTTGAAATTCAAAATGTATGCTCTATAGATAGTGTTGAGGTGTACTAATAATGTATTTTGAGAAATAAACCCCCTCTTGGGGTTAAAACAGGGGATGATAGTTTGTATGAAAGTCGAATGAAAAATACACCTACAAACTTGAAATTAGGAAAGGCTATAGCTATGATTTTCCTCAAATTAACGCGGGTGTAACCGCGGGGCACAGCTAGTTACTAATAATACTCTACATTGTGTCTCGGAGAGCAAGTAAACTGTCAGTACCGGTTATTTTAATAAACACCTGGTAACCGTCGTTACTCATAGTAGGGAATGTATCAGCTTAACAACTCAACGCTGCTTATGTAATACACGTGTATCCGAAACGAAATGTATGTATATCTGCTAAAAATGACTTTGTGTGTTTAAATTAAAAAATATTACATAAAAACTTCAAAACTTGCAGTCTATTATAATTTTATTTAACTTCATATTAGTACCTGCATATATATAATTTGATATATCATGATTTCAGAGAGCCTCTCTTCCATCTTTCAAATATTATAATACTTTGACATTCATACTGCCTCTTGAATATGATATTTTGAAATTTCGTTTGAGCTAACATGCTGAAAGTAAATGCAAAATTCTATGTTAATACGCTCTTAATGGTCGTTACTGAAGCGCTTTTGTAGGTGTACGGTCAGCGCAAAATTGGCTGACGAAATGTGTTTAATAAGAAAAATGCATAAAAGTTTGTACAAAATTGATAAAATTGTGATTAAATGTAGTTTAAATTAAATCAAGCGTTGTTTTAATTGGCGTCGGGCAAAGCAGGAAATATCATGACTAAAATTTCGAGCAGCCCAACCGGAGAATTACCTCAATCTTACAGAAGATCACAGCTAAATAATACTGCTCTCCAGTGGTGCTAACAACGCGTTGTCGCAAAGGTCTCAGCACTAGTTTGTGGCTTTAGCACTAGCGGTTGCGGGTTCGATCCTTGCACATGACAAGCATTTGTAATTCGCCATACAGATGTTAGCCGTGGTCTGGGTGTTTGTGCAGTCCTTGTAGGTCTCCGCACCGTGCGTTGGACAACACGTAAAGCCGTACACCTGATAGCGATCGTTACTCATAGTAGCCAGTAGGGAATGTATCCGCCAACCCGTATTGGAACAGCGTGGTGAATTAAGCTCTGATCCTTCTCTTACATAGGGAAAGAGGCCTAGGCCCAGCAGTGGCATATTACAGTCCGAAGCGACTACTATATATAATATACTTGTAGATGTGAATTAAAGTCTTTTTTTTGTTTTGTTTTTTTTTTGACAAGAAACACTAGTATAAAGTTTCTTATAGTCTAATCACAGTATTTATCTTATCTTGCTGACGGTATATGCGAATTTATTTTGCCTCATATGAATATTCAGCGTCGGACTTTCAGAACCGCGGCCAGAGGTGTCGGGTCAGTTTTGAAGATAGGTCATAAAGGGTCACAAAATTTAAATGACCCTTAAGATATTTACTCCACAAATCTCAAAACTTCACTGATCTGATCGCAGCTAAATAATACTGCTTTAAAGCGATGTTGTGTTCTTGTGGTGAGTAAGGTGACCAGAGCTTCTAGGAGGACATAGGGGTAGGGTCGGCAACGCGCTTGCAATGCTTCTGTTGTTGTCTATAGTATCGCTTACCATCATGTGAGCTGTACGCTTGTTTGACGACTTAGTTGTATACAAAAAGAGTCGTGATGGATTTGTGCTGGTTAACTGTGAAAAAGGGAAAACAAGAGTTTATGTTTGACGTTGACATTTCCATACTGTATAATTAGTATGATTAAAATGAATGCAAAACATGTTTTCTAAGTTCATTCTTAAATAAGTTTAATGATTTGCAGTTTTTTAATGCGTCTGGTAATTTATTTATTATTCTTTTTTTATCATTCATCATTCATTCATCATCATTAGTCTGTATACTCAGTCATATTCCTTTAAATTTGTGGTTATTTTTGTGAAGTCGATCTGACCGAACATAAAAAAATAACGCATATATTTTAAAATATAAATTTTTCAAACGAGCTTTCGGTCACAGAGACATGCTTTACATATTTGCGTCGGCAGTGGGCCCTTGAAGGGTCGGAATGTATCCTGCAGTATTTGGAGGGAATTATGCTAACATTCCTGTTAAGGAAAAAAAAGGAAGACTCTATCATGTTGTTCGTTATGAACGATATAAATATTTATTTATAAATACTAGCTGTAAAAAAAAGTGTGTGTGCGATTCACACTAAACTAACACGAAAACTAATTTAAAAAAAAAGTAATTTAAATTTCGGCGCGTCCTTCCCTGTCGTTTTTCCGTTGCATCCGGTTTGAAATCACAACGATTCTAAAGAAGTTTCACTTCAAAAATGCCTTTAGTAACAGTAACATAGGTTAAGTGTATATTGTAAGTAGAACATAAGTGTACATATAATATGGTAACTAGGAAATAAGTGTAACATAACTATGCTCAGAAACTACAAATGAAGAAACGATGTGTATACTGTTTCCATTAAAGAATTAATTAATTATTGTAAAGGAAAAATAACCGTCAGCGTCGGACCACGTCCTAGTTTTACTACGCAGTCACAGGACTGTCGATCTGTAATTTTAAGGTGAGGTAATTGATGTATTCCTGCAAAACACGTTTCTATGAATTCAGTTTTGAAATAGTAAACAGTGAAATTTTTATCTAATAAATTTAATTGATATTGTTGAGGGTATATTCTAGTTCAGGCTTTTGTCGGAAACATGATTTGATAAATTTGGCTCGATAGAATAAATTCACAAAGTTACCTCTTTTCGGGTCATTTTATTTACTATGATTGGGTTTTATTCTTAAAATAACTGATTTGATATTATAAATAAATTACCAAAATAAAGTTCATATATAACTGGAATAATTTGATCAAGTGTTTTTTTTTTTAATTCCATAATTTTTTTTTAATCGATTATTCAAGTGATTTTCGACCGCTTTTTTGCTCTAGCGGCACTGTGCAGTGTCCTGTCGGACGTCATAGACGCTGGACGTGTGAAAAATTTTTCGATTTTTGCGCAACATTTCGTATTCCGTATTTTTTAAATATTAGTATGCATTCAATATTCGTACCTACTGAAATTTGAATTCGCTATTTATCAATTTAAATTAATATATTTTGTTGCTGTTTTTGTAAAAAATACCTATTTATCTACATAAAATAAAATTGGAGTGTCTGTTTGTAATATTACGGTTTTTAACTAAATTCATATTATGTAGGTATGTATAATATACATACATTGTATATATACCAAAATAACATTTTTGAAGTGAAACTTCTTTAGGCGCATGAGGGGTAAAATTTGGTAGGTGGCGCTGCTATCGGTATGTAACTCCGAAACTACTGAACCAATTTGTATCAAAATTTGTAAGCATCTGTAATTTGGTCCAACTTGGGAGATAGGGTACTTTTTTCTCAATTAGACCCGGTAGGTGGCGCTGCTATAGGTATGTAACTCTGAAACTACTGAACCAATTTGTATCAAATTTTGTAAGCTTCTGTAATTTGGTCTAACTTGAGAGATAGGGTAGTTTTTATCTCAATTGGACCCGGTAGGTGGCGCTGCTATCGCTATGTAACTCCGAAAGTACTGAAACAATTTTTATCACATTTCGTAAGCATCTGTAATTTGGTCCAACTCGAGAGATAGGGAATTTTTTATCTCAATTTGACCCGATAGGTGGCGCTGCTATCGGTATGTAAGCAATCTTTGGTAGCTGTTTTCCGGACAGGACAACGTCTGCCGGGTCCGCTAGTTTAATATAATTATTTTGTTGCTGTTTAAGTTTTTGTAAACACTATTTATCTATATAAAAATTAATAAAAATGGAGTGTCTGTTTGTAATATTACGCCTTTTAACTAAATTCATATGTATGTATGTATATATACACGGTACATATTACACCAAATTAACATTTTTGAAGTGAAACTTCTTTAGGCGCATGAGGGGTAAAATTTGGTAGGTGGCGCTGCTATCGGTATGTAACTCCGAAACTACTGAACCAATTTGTATCAAAATTTGTAAGCATCTGTAATTTGGTCCAACTTGGGAGATAGGGTACTTTTTTCTCAATTAGACCCGGTAGGTGGCGCTGCTATAGGTATGTAACTCCGAAACTACTGAACCAATTTGTATCAAATTTTGTAAGCTTCTGTAATTTGGTCTAACTTGCGAGATAGGGTAGTTTTTATCTCAATTGGACCCGGTAGGTGGCGCTGCTATCGCTATGTAACTCCGAAAGTACTGAACCAATTTTTATCACATTTCGTAAGCATCTGTAATTTGGTCCAACTCGAGAGATAGGGAATTTTTCATCTCAATTTGACCCGATAGGTGGCGCTGCTATCGGTATGTAAGCAATCAAATTTGGTAGCTGTTTTCCGGGCAGGACAACGTCTGCCGGGTCCGCTAGTTTAATATAATTATTTTGTTGCTGTTTAAGTTTTTGTAAACACTATTTATCTATATAAAAATTAATAAAAATGGAGTGTCTGTTTGTAATATTACGTCTTTTAACTAAATTCATATGTATGTATAAATACACGGTACATATTACACCAAATTAACATTTTTGAAGTGAAACTTCTTTAGTTTAGGCGCATGAGGGGTAAAATCTGAGCGACCGGTAACGCGTCAGTGTCACGACGAGTACTTGGATGGGTGACCTCTTTTTTTTTCAATTAGATTTTTGAAGTGAAACTTCTTTAGAATCGTTGTGATTTCAAACCAGATGCAACGGAAAAACGACAGGGAAGGGCGCGCGGCGCAGCGACTTGCATGAAAAAGGATGACACATTGTAGCGTTACGCTCATTGTAGCGTTACGCTATTTATATCGTTACGCTCGTTGTAGCGTTACGATATTTGTAGTTACGCTATTTGTAGCGTTACGCTCATTGTAGCGTCAGTACTTGGATGGGTGACCGCTTTCTTTTTCAACTAGTTTTTTTTAAAGTGAAACTTCTTTAGGCGCACTTAACTTGGAGAGTAAGCAGGCGTGACGAGAGCGTTACGAAAAGTGTGATTGGTCGAGGCGAACGGAAGTTGAGAGGGAGATATTTTGGTTAAGATAAAATTTGATCGACCGGAAACGCGGCAGCGTCACGACGGTCAGTTCTTGGATGGGTCACCGCTTTTTTTTCAAATAGTTTTTTTGAAGTTTAACTTCTATAGGCGCGCTTAACTTGGGGAGTAAGCAGGTGCGTTACGAGAGTGTTAAGAAAAGTGTGATCGGTTGAGCCGAACGGAAGTTGAGAGTGAGATATGTTAGTAAAGATAAAATTTAACTGACCAGAAACGCGGCAGCGTCACGACGGTCAGTACTTGGATGGGTGACCGCTTTTTTTTCAACTAGTTTTTTTGAAGTGAAACTTCTTAAGGCGCATTTCATCACATGAGGTACATTTGAGCGACCGGTAACGCGGCAGCATCAGGTACTTGGATGGGTGACCACTTGGGAACACCACGTGACGTTGCCATTTTTTTTCTTTGTTATAATATATTATATTTAATTAATATTAAAATAAGAATTATTAAATATAAAAACCTACTGTGGAATTTTTAAGGAACATACAAAAATAAATTAGCCGAATCGGTCGAGCCATTCTCGAGTTATGCGCTTAGCAACATTCTTTTTTATTATATAGATTATAATAATAATACATAACAACAAAATAGAGTTTTCAAAATAGAGGTAACCCATTTTAAAAATAATATTATCTAATATATATACTAAATTTATTACAAAGTATGTTTCATTATATTATCAGCTCGGTGAAGATCGATTTAGATTCGGATCTTAGACCACTAGTACTAAGCAGCGCTTCATGACAAACTTTACATTCGTATGTTACACAGCTCAAAATGAATAATTTAAATTATATTTTTATTTCGAGTTAATACAATTAGGTACAAAATTCAAAAGTATAAGTGTGTCTGTTACATTTTTACGCCTATGGCGATGTAGCAAATTAGCAATTTTAAAATTCATCAACATCGGAGAGCTAATACTGCCTACTGTACCTATACAGATAAATTTTATTTAATAATTATTATTTTAAATTTAATATGTAATTTGTTTCATTTAATAGCTCTTATTCCATTTATGTCCAACAGTATTTATACTAAATAACCCTGAAATCCTTTACTTATTTTATTTATTTACGAAAGTATTATTATTTTATCACTACTATAAAAAATGATCATTATAAATGCATTTCTATTTTAAAGCCAAATAAAATTTCATGACGGTCAGTACTGAGATGGGTGACCGCTTTTTTTTTTCAACTAGTTTTTTTGAAGTGAAACTTTTTTAGGCGCATGAGGGGTAAAATTTGAGCGACCGGTAACGCGGGACCGTCACGACGGTCAGTACTTGGATGCGTGACGCTTTTTTTTTCAACTAGTTTTTTTGAAGTGAAACTTCTTTAGGCGCGCTTAAATTGGGTAGTAAGCAGGTTAATGCGTGACGAGAGCGTTACGAAAAGTGTGATCGGTCGAGGAGAACGGAAGTTGAGGGAGATATAAGTTACTTAAGATAAAATTTGAGCGACCGGTAACGCGGCAGCGTCACGACGGTCAGTACTTGGATGGGTGACCGCTTTTTTTTCCAACTAGTTTTTTTAAATATTGTAATTGTATTGTGGAATTTATTGAGATACGTTTTATTGAATAATAATTATTTTAAACTACCTATGCCCGCGACTTCGTCCGCGTGGAATTTAACAAAATAATTACTGTTCAGTTCGCAGTTATAAAATAATAATAAAAAATCTAAAATAAAAGTAGCCTACGTTACTCCTTATTACATCAGCAACTATCTGCCAATGAAAGTCCTGTCAAAAACGATCCAGCCGTTTCAGAGATTAGCCGGAACAGACAGACAGACAAATTATAAAAAATGTTATTTTGGTATTTGCACCATGTATATTATATAATATGTAATTTAGTTAAAAGCGGGTATTACAATATTACAAACAGACACTTCAATTTTATTTATTTGTATAGATTTAATATGTAATTTGTTTTATTTTATATAGCTTATTCTATTTATGTCCAACAGTCTTTATAATAAATAACCCTGAAATCATTTACTTATTTCATTTATTTACGAAAGTATTACATATTTATCACTACTTTAAAAAATGATCATAATAAATGCATTTCTATTTTAAAGTCAAATCAAATTAGTTCGCTTTACAGCCACTGACGCTTTCAGGTCACGGACTGAGTTCAACAGCAACGAGTTCGCGCGACGTGTGTCCAAGGGGGACGGGGTAGACGTTAAATGCCTACTTTTGTCATGCGACGGAGCCTTAATGTAAAATCGCCTCTGGTTATGATAATAATGCATGCATGTTTAACAAAAGGCATGGGCATTTTGAGCCCGTGGATGTTCATTTAAATTAAAAAAATAATAATAATACTAGCTGTGCTCGCGACTTCGTCCGCGTGGAATAGTTACCATATGTTCAACGTGATTCTTTAAATTGGCATAACTTTTTTTATTTATGAAAACCAATTTTCTCAATTTATCATTCCATAAGATTATTTTTGAAGTTATACTTCTTTTGGCACGTTAGAGAAAAATGATGAGATTAAATTTTTACAATGCGCGTGTGGATACGAAGTAGTTCAAGCATGCATAAATAGATGCCTGTTTAATGCCTGATTAATTTTGCGGACAAGAAAGTAGTCTTTATCATTTCTAAGAGATGGCGTTGTGGACTAAAACAAGAAAGTAGTCTTTATCATTTCTAAGAGATGGCGTTGTGGACTTATTGTCTAATTATTAAGTGGTAGGTTTTTGTTGGAAGTATTTTAATAGTCTAGCTTGAAGTATAACTTCTTACGTGCGTACATAAGTACACAGACACTTTTTTTATATATACAACTAGTTCGGCAAACAAGTGTATGGCTCATTTGATTTTAAGCGATTACCGCAGCTTAAAGACAATTCAGAAGCAACATCAGAAGCATCGCAAGCGGACACCCAGGACCTTTATAATCACTATACAAAATAGAATTTTGACCAAAAACACATAATGATAAAACCCTGTGTTAAACCAAACTCATTATTCGTTCATATTAATAAAAATAAATTAAAAGCAGCAAAAGAGACCGTAAGAATAGAACTCGTTAGCGCAAATGAGTTTTTCTTTTAAAAGATTATCCTCATTCTTTTTCTTTTAAAAGTATTTTTAATACTTATCAAATGAATATTAGTTTTGCGTGAACTATTTCTCTTCTTTCGCTAATAATTTATACAAATATAAAATTATTTATCGTGTTTCTAATAAATACATTATTGTCGTGTTGAAAGGTTTATACTGGCTAGTCTTTAGATTAAGACCCCGTCGATTTATAAGGTTTTGGGGGGTGGAGGGCGGAGGGAGGGGGCGGGTTATCCCCTGGTGCCACTCCCATATTTCGGAATCCTTTGGTTATGGAGATATCCATAGTTAAAGTTTTGAGATTAAAAATCAAGCAATAAAATAATAAGTCCCGAGTTCACCCGATCAAGCCTTTCACCATTCAGCGGAGAAGAGCCTGCTCCTGTCTGTAACTTTCTCGCTCGGGTACACTCAGCGGTTCCGAGTTCACCCGATCGTACCTTTCACCATTCAACAGCAAAGAGCAGCTATCTGTATCTTTCTTGCTTGGGTACACTCGACAATTCTGAGTTCACCCGATCGAGCCTTTCACTGGAGAGTGTGATGGATCAGCCTAACTTACTATCAAAAGAAGTTTTCACTTCAAAAATATGTTGGGACGTTGACGAAATGTTTGACATTTTATTACACATGACGTCTCATCATGTGTAATAAAATGTGTTATTATACAAAATACATTTATTTAAATTGTAAAGATAAAATAATATGGTCTTCAGAGAAATGAATAAAGTTTCAATACATTGTGACTCGTTAAAGCTGCACAAAATTCTCTCAGAGACTCTATTGTTGGTACAGAATGGCGTATTGTTGTCGTTATGTGATAAGCTTACTGAAAGACGGATGAACCTTATCCTTGACGAATTTTAACACAAATTTTACGCGACGCTTTATTGTATTTCGTGAAATGATTTACACCGTGAGTTTTTTTTATACAACTATGTCGGCAAACAATTATGCGGGTCAGCTAATGGTAAGCGATTACCAAATAATAATACGCTTAATAAACGGTTAACATTCACCGACCTCTACTTAGATATACAATAATAATAATACACAAGCATAAACACCCAGACAAGGACAATCGGGACACGATATATGGACAACACTGTCTGTCATGAGAGAGAACCGAACTCCCGACCGCCAGCGTAACAGCTATAGTACTGGGACCGCTGCACCAATGCGTCGTCAAAATGACCGTAGCTTATAGACGTCTGGAATACTAGAAGGGTCGCGGTCCCGACCCTACCCCCATTCCCAGGAGTTCTGGTCACCTTACTCACCACAGGAACACGTCACTGCTTGAAAGCAGTATTATTTAGCTGTGATCTTCTGTAAGGTCGAGGTACTTCCCCAGTCCATATTTTGAGCAGGATATTCCGTGTTGTGCCCTACCTCAGTTTAATATCAATAACCTATATTGTATGTAACGCGAACTCATAACTTTTTATACGAATAGATCGGCAAACAGGCGCCACCCTAAAGTACATCAGACACCAGAGAGAGAGAGTAAGCAGTTACCATAGCTGATACAGAAGCGTCAAGCGCGTTGCCGACCCTATTCCGGACCCTCCGGACTACTAGCTCTGGTCACATTGTTGCCACAGGAACACAATAATACTTAACAGTCACTTCAGCCTATCACAATCTGCTGGACATAGGCCTCTACAAGTTCATGCCAAAAATGTCGCGAACTCATGTGTTTTGCCCATAGTCACCACGCTGGGCAGGCGGGCTGGTGACCGCAGGGCTGGCTTTGTGGCACCGAAGACGCTGCTGCCCGTCTTCGACACATACTTGACAGTATTATTAATTAATATAAATATTAGAAAATATATTTTATAACACAAAAATTTTAAAGCCGATTTGAGAACTTACCACTTTCTGAATTTCTGAAATATTTAATACATCAGAAACCCTTAAAAGTACGTAAGGCGATAGTGAATTTAATTTTGCCGTCTTGTGAAAAGTTGAATTTACACCTTGCATTTTTGTGGGTTCGTTATATAAGATTGTAGTTCGAGCGAGCTTAGGGAAAATCTGAATTTTGAAGATGGCGTTACCAAGTCTCGATATCTATATAATATGTAAAGATTGAATTTTATGTGTCTATCGATACCACGAATGTATCTATTTATAAATTTTCAAATTATAATATAGATTTAATAAAAGTAGATATAGAATATTTTTAAGTGCGCGTGGTCATCCATTTCTTATATTTCAAGAAATATCGAAAATCATTCAAACAGAATATTTTTTTATTCTTAAATTGATTTCTTTTAATTTTATTTAATACTAATCTTGTCGTAACACAAAAGAGCAGACAAAAAAAAATTGCGTGCGTACAAAGTACACATGTCAGAAGTGAAACTTCTTTGGCAAACTAATTTAAAAAAAGTAATTAAAAAAAAACGAGTTGGTTGTTTTTCAACACACAATCACTTAAGAGTTCACGACGTCTACGCGAGCACTTTCGACTCATCGTCCTTTTCTTCCCTTAGGCGAAAGTACAGAGAATAATAATTGTGTTTGCTCGCAAACGAAAAAAACGACTTTAATTACATCGACAAGTAATACGTAAGCCGACGAAAAATATTAACAAACGCACTAGTTGTCACTTGTGATATTTGAGGGTTCCCCTCGATTTCTCTAAGATCCCATCATCAGATCCTGGTTTCCTTATCATGGTACCTAAGTTGAGATATCTCCTTTCCAACAAAAAAAGAATTATCAAAATCGGTTTATAAACGACGAAGTTATCCACGAACATACATTAAAAAATATATATATACGGTCAAATTGAGTAACCTCCTCCTTTATTGAAGTAAGTAAAAAAAGAGAAGAAAAATGGAGAGGAAGATACGGGAAGTATATGCGTTTCGAATAACAGATTAAAAAGCAAAGAATCTATGCATTGTGGTGCCAACCAGACCTCTATACATTATAAAATGTATAGAGGTAAGGAATTTTAATCAGCCACCCAAAAGGGTTGTTCATTGGCGCTACAACCACAACCCATTAAGGAATTTAGCTGAGGTCGTCGCTAAGAGCCCGTTCTGATACTTATGTTGTAGTTTGCATTAAAACTTCAATACGGATTATACTCTAAAGACATATTCTGTATACCTTTAGTGATAAATATGTCAATGAACAAATTAGAAGTGATTGGGATTACACATTAATATAACCTTGTACCGAATAACGTGCTTTTTAGCTTACACCACAGCAAAATAGTACTGTTTTCAAGCAGTATTGTGTTCCTATCGTTGAGTAAGGTGACCAGAGCTGGGGGGGGGGGGGGACCAGAACTTGGGGATAGGGTCGGCAATGCGCTTGCGAAGCTTCTCTTGTTTCAGGCATCTATAAGCTACGGTAATCGTTTACTATCATGTGAGCCGTACGCTTGTTTGCCGACCTAGTTATATATATATAAAAAAAAATATCAGTAATTTATTTTCAAATTTGTCAGTATATAGTGATTTCTTTCAGAATGTCTTTCAAGTCTGTAATAAAAACATTAGAAGACATTACAGCAGCGGCGTATTTTATGATTCCCCGGGCCAATAGAGCTTGCCGTCCTATAAAAATATTACTGACGGTTGATTTATTTTGGAGTTTTTCGTTTGAACTTTTTTGACCTTTTTAGGCCACTCACTTTTTCACATTCTTAGTTCGTATGCTCGGCTTGCGCCGCCCCCATGGCCCTTTTGGCGCTAGAATAAATGTGCTCATGCATAATAGTTCGTTATAGTCACACAGACAAACATAATAAGTAAAAGCGCATTAAGGCCTCATTTACGGAGACGCGGGGCGTTGCGCGTAGCGTGTGGCGTAGCGTCGCGCGTGTGTCAAAATGTATGAAAATGAACGCGTGTAAAATCGCTTCTCCGTAAACGCACTCATCCAACGCCCTACATTTGAATTTAGTGCGTTCCGTCACGCCACACGCTACGCACGACGCCCCGCGTCTCCGTAAATGAGGCCTAATATATGAAAAGTAATTTTCCAAATTTAAAAATAGTATTGCTGTGACACCGCTCTGTTGTAGTGGTGTGTCTGCCATGGAGGCGCCGCTCACGCACCGCTACGCACGCTCCCACGCATACACGCATACACGTGCAACAAATTACAAGCAACATACAAAACTTATATCTACGAGTATACACTGAACTTCACTATGCTGCAATACACTAGACGGCTCTGTATTAAACTGCTTTATAATGATATCCTGCAGGAAGAGGCTGTAAAAGATTAATATCAACATTTCCTTGAAAAGAAAGAAAATCCGTTTAAAGTTTCAGTGTTGTCCCTAAGATTTAAAGTCTTCACTGATGGTCAAGTTCTTCGTATACCTAAGTCATTTCGTATCATTCGATCGTAAGTTTATGTAAACAAATGTATTGCTAATATTTTCAAGCTTTGTTTCATTCGTAACAATTTTCAAACACGGCTAAGTTATACAGAATAACAAAGAACAGTACATATTGAAACACCGAGCGATCCCTCATGTCAGTTTCAATTTAAACGCAGTTGCAACTACCCGAAGTTTGGACTTCAACAAAGTTGATTCCACACCTGCTACACGGTTTAATATATTGCGTACAAGTATACACTGAAACTAACATATACAATATGTTTTAGAATTTATTTAAATTTATTATATTAAATAATAAATTTACAGAATGAAATTTATATTCGAACATAATTTTGTTTCCTCACAAAAGAACTTTAACTGAGGTAGGGCACAGAAGAAAATTTCCTGCTCAAAATATAGAGCAGCCCGACTAGGTTAATATCTCGACCTTACAGAAAATCACAGCTAAATAATACTGTTTTCAAACAGTATTGTGTTTCTGTTGTTGAGTAAGGTGACCAGAGCTTCTGGGGGAATTGGGGATATGGTCGACAAATTGGGGATAGGTTTGCCGACCTAGCTCAAATTCAATTACATCGCCAAGTAATACGACGTAGGTAGACGAAAAATTAGAGATAACACAAAAATACTTATCAGATATTGATTGAATTAAAATGACACATCACTACAAGCACCGCCTTTCGATTAAAAAAGAAATCGTCAAAATTGGTCAACGCAGTAAAAATGACACATCACTACATATTATAAAACAAAGTCTCTTCCCGCTGTCTGTCTGTCTGTATATACGCTTAGATCTTTAATACTACACAACGAATTTTGATGCGGTTTTCTTTAGTGAATAGAGTGATTCCAGAGGAAGGTATGTATAATACATGCAATATATAGTAGAGGAACACTGATAGTTTTAAAGTTTTCTAATGTGATGTCGTAACTAAACATATTTTTTGCGCTTAGATTGCAAATATTTATTTTATATTTAGTATCAGCATTGCACCCGTGCGAAGCCGGAGCGGGTCGCTAGTATAAAATACAGTCGAATTGAGAACCTCCACTTTCTTTGATGTCAGCTAAAAAAATCGCTAAAACCTATAGATATGCACAGCTTGCACCAAGTTGTATATTTAAATAATTTTATTTTGTCCATTATTTCATGACCGGTTAACTAACATTACGTACCTACCTACTACGAGACATTACTTTATCTTCGCTTGACTTACAATATCCTCGCTAGAAAGAAATCCAGAAATCTATTAGAATTGATCTAATCACTAATACAAGAAACTAAGTTAAAAGAATTCATTGGATTTTTCCAAGTTGTTTTTTTTTTACTTATTTCACATAGGTACTTCTTGATGTTCGTTACCAATTTTCTTTAGTATTCGTTAAGAAAATTACATTAAATATCTTCACTTGAAACTATCAAACATATTATATACTAGCTATGCCTGCGACTTCGTCCACGTGCAATTCGTAAAAAAATTATTGTTCAGTTCGTAGAGTTACAAAATAAATAAATTTCTAAAATAAAAGTAGCCTAAGTTACTCCTTTCTACATCAGCTATCTGCCTGTGAAAGTTCCAATATTGGTCTAGCAGTTTCAGAGATTAGCCGGAACAAACAGACAGACATACAGACAAAAATTGTAAAAAATGTTATTTTGGTATATGTACTGTGTATACATCCATATGCATTTAGTAAAAAGTGGTTATTTTAATATTACAAACAGACACTCCAATTTTATTTATCTGTGTAGATTCAACAGCAAAGTTATGGTAGCGGGCCAAATAGTACTTTGAAAACGTTTCTGTCCATCAATACTGGTTTTTGCCGCCCCCAAATAAAACCAAATAGTAGTATATTAGAAGAATATTTAGGAAATATTAAATCGCCTAGATTATAAACTACGAGTATTTCGACATTCAAGTCACCGCTTGTACTAATTTCCCACGGGAACGGATTCAACATCGTCAATATGACATTAAAGCTTATTTTCATTTCTGGTGTAATATTTGGAATATAATCCACAAAAGAATCATACAATAATAATATGGATTTTTATATTTCGCATGTTATATACATATGTAAAATGTCTATAAAAAATAAATCAATCATCACATCATCATCGGTGCAGGATTACATAGATGATGATTGTGTTTGCTCGCAAACGAAAAAAAACCGACTTCAATATTACATCAACAAGTAATACAACATAAGTAGACGAAAAAATAGGCAAGTAATAACGCGTTATAAAGATTACTCAAAAAGTAGTAAATACAGATCTCCATCAAATTTAAATTAAACTACATAACAAGCATCAGCTTTCGATTACAACAAGCATTATCAAAATCGGTATACCTAGTTAAAATTTATCCTGTATAATAAAACGTAGATGGACAAAAAAGTTGTCAAGTAAATACGCATTATTAGATATAACTCGAAAAGTACTGGTTAAATTACAATTTAATTTAAACACATGAGACGCACCAAATTTTGATTAAATAAACAAATAAATACCAAGCTGGTCAAGCTAAATAAAACCGTTTAAAAAACATTGAAATCGTTCAGCCCAGTGTAAAGTTAGGCTATTTCGTTATGTTCCGATCAAAATATAACTTTCACAGTCCCATTACAAATACTTTTAGTTCTTTTCAAACAATTCTACATCATACTTAAATAAAATGAATATATTTTTAAGAAAACGATCTCAAAGGGTCGCAACCCTTAACTTTTGTACCTTTTTGTTTCGAAGTAAAGAATTTCTTTGATTAAAGTTGGCAAAAAAAATATATTTTAAACTAGCAAATTATTTTTACCTTTTTACCTTCTCCTGGGGGGAATTGGCACTTGCGATGCTTCTGGTGTTGCAGACGTCTATAAGCTACGGTAATTGCTTACCACCAGGTGAGCCGTAAGCTTATTTGTCGATCCAGTAACATAAAAAAAGTGTGTGTCAGCTCCGACGCACGACTGGAGTTTACTCCTTCAGATCGACTATCTAAATAGGCACAAAAAAGGCTTACTAGTCTGAGAAAAAGATTAATACCATATCACCTATCTATCATATCGGAACCCTATTGGCTTCTGATATAATTGGCGTTATTAGAAAACATCTATTTTTCTATCGGAACGCAATGGCGTTACGAGAAACGTAACGAGGTCATTCGTTCAATAGATTTTACTCCTCATATTTTTTTCATACCGAAGGCCTTATATGAAAATGGATTCATAAGGAGTAAACTCCAATAAATAAATGCGTCTCAAACATCTTGTTCATTTTAAGGTAGATTATGCTTTATGTATTTTCTTAAATATCACTATTAGAAAATTTTACATAATTAGATCATTCACAAAATTGAAAAAAAAATTAAAATAAAATATTTTATAATAATCAAAATAATTAGGTTTAACTAAATTAATCAAAAATCGTAAGATTATGGTATAGCACACAAAAAAGAATATTTATAAAGTGACATCTAGTAAATAATTAACGTAAACTGTCAAATTTTAGGCTCTCACAGTCACTATTCCTTCTTCAATTTAGCAAGGACTTCGCAATTGAAGGGTTTGTCATGAAATTTTTTTCTTATACATATTTAGGAACTAGAAAAGCCTTTTCTTTTAAATTTAAGTAATATTTGGATTTTTTCTGTCGAATAACTTATTCAAATGATTTTTGATTTTCTTTTTGAAAACATGATAACAAAAATTATGATCAACCAAAATTTCCTATTCGTCTTCAATTTACTTGATTGTTAATACAATTTGTATGAATAATCCACAAAAGCCTTAGGTTTGCACGAAGGGTCATATCTGAAGGTAGGCCAGACCACATTATCCTGTGTGTAAGCAATTTGGAACTCTAACACTCAATTAAAGGATTTGGGAGATTACGTTGTAATATGGTTAGCAGCTCTCCACGTTGATGCGTTAAATTCCAATTGATTTGGACCTTAATCTTCGAAGTTAAGATTAATATGGCTTTTCTCTTTTTCTGCCTCCACCGATCAACTCATTATTTTAAAAAATAAAGTAGCTTAGAAATAAGTTGATTGATTTTTGGTCTAAGATCCGAGAAGCTAAATCTTCCCTCATCTGTTGAAACAATTTTTTAAAGGCTTATTTCAATATTGTGAATTTATAAAAACAACCTCTGCCACCACATCCCTGCTGCAAATTTTTATTTTTTTAAATCTTTTCCCTCTCATGTTAATTACATGTAGTAAGCTAAAACCGTTAATATTTTACATTATACATATACCTGACTGTAGTAGGCAGCCATCTCTATGATTGCTACACTTACCTGTAGCCAGGTCAGTAACCTCAGTCAGCTGTAACCTGGCTGTTATTGTGTAACAGAAAAATAATTATGAAATTATGTTTTTTTTATCGATTAATAAATCATAATAATAAATGTATACCCGAATAATTATTTTCTTTGTACCTCGAATAGAACTTGAAATTAATATTTTATGATAAGGAACTTCGTTCCTATCTTTTATTTTAGTAATTTATTTATTTTATAAATCTGCAAACTGAACAATAACTTAAGTCGCGGGCACAGCTAGTATAATATAAATATCTTATAACACAAGCATTAAGTTGCTTACTTTGTAACAGACGACCTTGTGTGTATGTTGTGGATATTTATTTATTTATAATACTAGCTGCTGTGCCGCACAGCTAGTCAATTAAATAATTCATTAATATCCGCCAACCCGCATTGGGGCAGCGTGATGGATTAAGCTCTGATCCTTCTCCTACATAGGAAAAGAGGCCTATGCCCAGCAGTGGGATATTACAGGCTGAAGCGTATAGATAATAATAACCAAAATATAATAATACTAAAATATTTTAAGATTACGACAAAATACTTTCCAATACAGTTCATTGAATACCTTTCAATAATTTAATATGAGAGTTTATAGTTCGCGAGAAATGGCTTAGACATTTCAAAAGACTGAACACAATTGTGAAGACGTGGACATCTGTAATAAAATCATCGTAAAAGTACATTTAGTTGAAGTGAACGGATCAGCTCTTTCAATGCGGACAATGTGCTAGGAATTGACTTCGGGCTTCGAAACAACTCTGCTATTATACGCGGCGTTCGTTTGGTATAAGGTATAAGACTACGCGAATGAATAATATTTTTAATAAAATTTTAAATTAAAAAAATAGTCATATTGATTTTTATATTGACAATTTATATCGAAGATATGCCACTGTAAATTGTATGCTAAAGATTTTAATTTATAAAAAAAAATATTTCGATTGTCAAGTAAAATATTTTGATGGAAAGATATGACTGGTCGGTATGAGTTTTTGTTATCCCATTTTGAGTTGTTATTCTGCATTTTCGTTGAATGTCCTTCATATAAATATTATTATAATATGATAGAAATTCGGTCAATAACTTTTACGACTGCAAAACGGTAACACCATTCATCACGAGCGTGGTGAGCGAGTGCCATCTCATATTATGGTTCTTTCAAAATGCCGCCAGTCATCTCTCGATAATAACGCTCTGTTAGATATCCTCAGATAGATAGATAGATAGACTCAAGGATCAGAGTTAATTCTATTATATGATACATCTGCCATAATAGTAATCATGATGATTAAATACGCAGATGATAAATAGATAATAGTTTTAAATTATAATTAGGTTTGTAAGTAGCAGTGGAAGTTACCCAAAACGGAATAGTATGGTGCATAGAGGATATAAATGTGCTTCCTAAATCAATTCCCATTCAAATAATTATATTAAAAACTAGCTGTGCCCCGCGGTTACACCCGCGTTAATTTGAGGAAAATCATAGCTATAGCCTTTCCTAATTTCAAGTTTGTACGTGTATTTTTTATTGGACTTTCATACAAACTATCATCCCCTGTTTTAACCCCAAAAGGGGGTTGATTTCGCAAAGTACATTATTAGTACACCTCAACACCATCTATAGAGCATACATTTTGAATTTCAAGTCTCTTACTTCAAAAACATAGGACTTTCATACAAACTTCCAACCCCCGTTTAACCCCCTTAGGGGTGGAATATCGTAAAACCCGTTCTTAGCTGACCTCTACTCGGCGAAAGGAATAATCCTACCAAAATTCAAGTCTCTACGCCTTATGGTTCCAGAGATATCGTGATGAGTCAATGGGTGGGTAACTCTTTTATATAATTGTATATATATATATATATAGATATATACTTTTTATTTTCCTTTCACCTGTATAAAAATATTCATGCACTTATTTTAAAACGATGCCAAAATAGTAATAAAAAAATTTAAAATTTTTAAAAATCACCGATCTCTTATGACTTGGACAGCAAAACTTCAGAAAAGTATGAATGCCATTCACGGTAGCTTTGTGACGCTCTGTATAGCCAGACCTATCCTAGGTTGATCAGCCTCGTATTATGGCCTTTGTGAAGAGATAGGCTCTCGATAGCAGCCTATATAATAACCTGCCGATACTCACATTGTGTTTGATGACAGAGGATCAGAGGATTTATTCGTTTAATTTTGTAAGTAACTTTGCTAAATCAAATTAAAATTGATCCGATTATAGTAGATACATAATTTATATTATAACTAGATGGCCTGGTGAACTTCGTATCACCTACGTATATTTGTGAAAAATATACACAAAACACTTTCTGAACGCACTTATAAATAATTTGGAAAATCCAAAAGTGCACGCCTCACACGCTCATTGTGTTACGAATTGAAATTAATAGTAATTGCCTAAAAGAGAAATCAATTGAATAAAATATTATTATTTTTTGTGTCGATTTTGAAAGATAAAATCGTTCTTATAATAATTATGTTAAGGTAGGCAATAAATTATCGCTGAGCCTGCTTAGCTAATCTATCTTTTTCTCGTTCGTTTTGTCTAAAATCATCGTTTTGACGAACTTGAGACATTCGACATTTTTTTTTTTTTGAGCAAGGTTTATATCATCTTTATTACCAATATGAGCAGAATAGTTCCCACTATCTTTATTTCCAAGACAGCTTTTAAGTTTATTCAGCTCAATCATAACATCATCTTTATAATTTTTCGAAAGACTTTCATCATTTTTACGACGTTCTCTTTTACAATCACGTTGTAATTTAGCACGTTTTCTTGCAGAGTTTTTATTTTCTTTTGGCATTTTATACTATAGAAAATCTGTCGACACGTCATGAAACACAGATACAATTTTAACTCAACTGCCAAAAATATCAATAGCGTTGCTAGATGCAGACAGAAGTCATTTAAAAAATTTACAGCCAGTAATATCAATAATGTCGTTAGATGCAGACAGAAGTTATTTAAAAAAGAAATAGTTCATGTAATAGGAGAGAGGAAGAAAAAAAAAGGAGGTGATAATTTTAATGACGATCTTCGTAAGATTGCCGGTGTAGGCTGGATGAGGATTGCGGAAAACCGGGATGTCTGGCGCGAACTTGAGGAGGACTATGTCCAGCAGTGGACTGCAATAGGCTGAACTGACGACTGATGAATTTTAATGAAAGAAACCCAGAAAATCTTTCGAATTTCGTTAATATCTTTAAAAAAAATAGTTAAGAGTTCAGTCATAATAAGAAAAAGAGTTCATCCTTAGAGTGACTGGAGTATTATTCAAAAGGAATAATTACAATTAATTGGCGTCTCTACATATATATACTTTTTATATAAACAATAATAAAACCTCTTTTTATCATTTTAATAAAAATATTTTTTGATAGTTGTCAAAGAATTTGATTTTAAGCTCTTCTTGTTAATATTTTATTTACATTTTGCTACTTGAATCGTTTTTATGTTATAACAAAATAACTATTCATTAATAAAAAGTCTGCGGAGTTAGCGAATATTTTATCATCCGCTCATCCATTCGTTAAACCGAGCTCATTTGCTAAACTGGTGGTCATTCGCTAAGCTGGTAAACCCGAGCTTGAACGGCAACGCAAGCTTCGCAAGCATCACCGCAGACAGTTCCAACTCACCGAGAGCTATGCAGCATCTGGTTCCACTGGCCCGCCAACCGGCTATTGACCTTCGGTCTCGGAGGAGAGTAATGTAGCGTGTTTTTGATAGTCGTCAAAGAATTTGATTTTAAATTCTTCTTGATAATTTGTTTTTCAATTTAGTAAGTAAAATTAAGTACGTACCTACCCGTAGCACGTTATCTTATAATTATATTTTATATTTTGCTACTTGAATATATTGTTTTTCTATTATCTTATAATTATATTTTGTATTTTGCTACTTGAATATTGTTTTTCTATCATTATTATTCTTCAATAAAGAGTCAGCGAAGATAGATAACATCTTATTATTTATCCGCTCGTTCAATAGCTTATACATTTCGCTAAAATTGTTTATATTTTTCTAAAACGAGAAGACAACTAAAAGTGCACATACCAACGGACAGCTGTAGATATATTATTTGATTACATTTTTTGTTATATATATTAAAGGGCTTAATCCACCACGCTGCTCCAATGCGGGTTGGCGGATGCCTTACCATACATAATACGATAATACGATACCTTACCATACACTTTCAATATCATTGAAGTAATACGGTACCAAATTTCGAATCGATAGGACATATGGAAGGTAATTAGATTCCCTCATCAACTATTAAAGAGCCGATGATCTTCGAACGGCTGATCAGGTCATGGTTACCCTACCATATACTTTCAATATCATTAAAGTAACACGGTACCAAATTTCGAATCGATAGGACATAAGGAAGGTAGTCAGATCCCCTCATCAACTAGAAAAAAGTACCACAGACAGTTACACAGATACACAGACACGTTAAACTTATACCACCCCTCGTTTTGCGCCGGGGTTTAAAAAAGAAAAAAAATAAATATTTATGAAAGAAACCCAGAATTTTTTTCGAATTTCGTTAATATCTTTAAAACGGTTAAGAGTTCAATCATAAAAAGATATACAGTTCATCCTTAGAGTGACTGAAGTATTATTCAAAAGAAATTATTACAATTAATTGTTTATATTTTTCTAAAACGTGAAGACAACGAAAGGGCACAGACCAACGGACAGCTGACATATCACTTTTAATTACGTTTTTTTTTGTTATAAATATTAAACAAAATGAAAAGACAATACGCTGACTTTATAGATTAACATGTCTAGTTTCCGAAACAACCTTTTTTTTTAAAATTCAGTGCCTAACTTAACGTATAAGAACGATTTTATCTTGGAAAATGGACACAGAGCCGTCTTTCGATAGTAAAGCACACCCACACGCTTAAGCGTGTGACGCGTGCAATATTTGATAACCAATTGACAACGTTTTTGACAAAAGACATTAAATTTCCCCGCTAGGAACATTTTTTATTGGAAAATTAAATCGTCGTTTTTAATTTTTTCCGTTACATATTATTTATGTTTCTCACCGTTTAAACCTTGCCTAAATTTCCACAAACATTTCAAGATCAAAATTAGCTAAATCGGTCGAGCCATTCTCGAGTTTTAGCGAGACTAAAATAATCTATATATATATACATATATAGATTATTAACCGATCGATTCAAATAAAGACCTTTCTTTTATGATTTCTCTCTCTCTCACTCACTCTGTACAAGTGCTGATAAAATCTAAGTAGAAGTAAATATTAATTACCTTATTTGATAACATTATCTTGAATTCCTATAAGCTAATATTAATTAGTATTCTGTCCTTGTGCTAAAATGCGATTCAAAGAACTACTTTTTTGAAGAAAGACGTAGAAGAAGGGTCAGTGATTTATCCAACACGCTATCCATTTATTTATATTGTTAGATAATGTAGTATAGGTCTTAAATTTTTTTCTGAGCACAACTTCCACAAGGCATTTACCTTAATCGCGATGAAGTTTAAAGACAACTGGAGGACTTAAAATCTTCTTGGCCCCGGCCCGGATTAGAATCGCTATCGCCTGATTTCGACGCACGTGGTATATCCACTGGGCCCATTTTTATGCTACATGCCAGTAAAAATTTCAAAAACATTTTATCGTAGCATTTTCGCATTCGACCATAATCATTTATAGCTACGTACGTGGTAATTTTGGATGAGCGATTTTATTTTAAAGCTCAATTTACATTACCATCAGAATTGAAGTGAAATGTTGCAGCAAAATAGTACGGTACGTAATGAACTTTGCACCAATTGTTAATGTTCAAACAAATGAAATATTTATTTTACTGTGTTTTGTGGTGACGGTAGTTTAGAATATAGCAACCCCCTCTCTTCTCGTGGGTATCGTAAGAGGCGACTAAGGGATAACACAGTTCCACTACCACCTTGGAACTTAAAAAGACGACCGATAGCGGGATAACCATCCAACTGCTGGCTTTAAAATATACACGCCGAAGATGGGCAGCAACGTCTTTGGTGAGACAAAGCCAGCCCTGCGCTCACCAACCCGCCTGCCCAGCGTGGTGACTATGGGCAAAACATATGAGTTTACGCCGTTTTTGGCGTGAGCTTATGTGTTGTGACTAAAGTGAAGTGAGCTGTGAAGCACTGCAATTTTCAAGTAAGTTGACACAGAAGAAGAAAACATGAGACTCAAGAGAGAGATTTATAGACTTTTTGAATCATCTATAAAAATGCTACAAAAAAGTCCGCGACAGCATATCTCTATCTCTTACGGTTGACTTACAATAACCACTTTTATGTTCAAATGTTAATTAAAAACATTACGTTATTTTCAAAGCTATTTTCTTTAGTTCTGTATTAATCCTTATCCAAATGAATATGTTAGTTAGCTTAATCATTTAATGCAGATTAAAATTACCCTTTACACTATATCAATCAGATGAATAGTTTTTGAGATATTGTCGTTAGAAGTAATTATTGAAAATAATTAACGCGCAACGAAGTGGGCACGGGTCGGCTAGTCTTGAATAAGAAGAAGTTAGTTAGTTCATAAATCAGAGACTTATCGATGAATCACGCAGCCATATGATTGCCTTAATATTGTTAGCAAATAGCTAACTTTAATTACTTCAGTTCGAAGACTTCGGCCCACAAATTATTCTATTAAAAGTAATCGCCTAGAAATCATGATAAATCTTTTACTTTTGTTTCTTAATTAATTCATTTATAATTTGTAGATGATTATGCTGAATGTCCCATTTTTCTGCAATTTATTCTTTTCAAGTTAAGAGAAATATAGCTATTATTCTAATCGGAAAATGATTCAATAAATAATTGAATTCTAGTTTGGTCATGATAGAAATTTCATTAATGTAGACAGTACGGTTTTAATTTTCGCGCAAAGTTAATAAAATTAAAATTGATTTTAATGTTTTTACAAGCTTTTGTTTCTGGTCTTGATGTAACTACCCTCTCTGTCTCTTAGAGAACACAATCATGCCTTACAGGAACAGTCAACCAGGAAAAAAATTAACTCTCCTATACAAGAAAATATAATTTTATACAGATATAATACCTACACATTGCTAGCCCTCATTTTTTGAGCCATGAGATATGAAGCGTATATATTACAACCGACTATTCAAGCTATTCAGTCTATACCCAGCAGTGGGATGTTACAGGCTGAAGCGAAAATGAAATACATAATTATAACATTTTTATATTTCTTGTATACACTTGTTTATTTTATGACTAGTATTTATAAAATATTTTTTTTTCTAAACTCTCTAGTATCTATATTATAGTACTAGCTTCTGCGCGCGACTTCGTCGGCGTGGACTCAGCTTCTATTAGTCTTAGCGTAATGATATATAGCCTATAGCCTTCCTCGATAAATGGGCTATCTAACACTGAAAGAATTTTTCAAATCGGACCAGTAGATCCTGAGATTAGCGCGTTCAAACAAACAAACAAACAAACAATCAAACAAACAAACTCTTCAGCTTTATTATATTAGTATAGATTACTTTTTCTGCTTTATACACCTATATAAATATAACCTCAAGGTAGATGTCATCTGATATTAATTAACTCCATCTTTTGTTATAAACTTCGAGTTTAGTTGTCATAAAAAAATGTGACCAAGTTATTAAAATTTGTGATGTTTGAAATAAGTCATTGTGATTCATATTTTGTTATATTTATAAATAAAAGATTTTTCGTGGAAATAAGAATTGGTTCGTATCAATCGTCCTTCTTCATCATTGTTTTGTACTTCGTTAACTTTTTAGACTTTATCAATATTTAATCAGGCTTGTACTTCAAAGCCAGCAGTTAGATGGTTATCCCGCCATCGGTCGGCTTTTTAAGTTCCAAGGTGGTAGTGAAACTATGTTATCCCTTAGTCGCCTCTTACGACACCCACGGTAAGAAAGGGAGAGGATAAATTCTTTGCCAAAGACGGGCAGCAGCGTCTTCGGTGCGACAACCCTGCGGTCACCAACCCGCCTGCCCAGCGTGGTGACTATGGGTAAAACACATGAGTTCACGCCATTATGCCAACTTGTGGAGGCCTAAGTCCAGCAGTGGACTGCGATAGGCTGAAATGATGAATGATGAATCAGGCTTGATTTTTTTAGGTATTGAAAGTCTTATATGTTAAGGTTTCGGGATATAGGTAATAAAAAAGACTTTTTTTAAAAACAGAGTATTATGTATTTCCAAATCATCATCACGTCCCATAGAAATTTAAAATCCTACTTTTACATAGATTTATTGATTTTGAAGCTGCTTAAAAAGCATTAAATTTTTACAAAGCACTTAGCTTATACACTTAAAGTACTCTTTGGCATAAATATGGTAAATTTTATCAATGAAAAACATATTTTAACTAATATTGTAATACAAAGTACTAAATTATGTCTTAGACTCAACTTATATATTAGTTCAAACAAATATTAAGAGGAACATAACTAACATTTAGTTTTACAACTGTATTATACACTATGTTATTACATAAAAATCACAAATTATGTATTATGTAATTATGATATTAGCATATTTATTACTTAACATATTGCTATTATTTAACTAATTTAGACAATAAGAATAGCCAACTACATATTTTAGAATAAACTCTGATATAATTATCAAATTACGAAGTTATGTACTTGCGTTTTTAATTTATAATTGTATGATACATGTTTTAATACACAATATATGTAGATAAATTACTCGTACAAGACTATTTTTGTAACTCTATTATCTACATAAATATATTAATTTGTTTAAAATCTAACATAATTCATAATATTTATAACATAATAAATCACTTGAGAATATTTGAGCAAAGGAATGTAGTATTAGTTTTGGAACTAATTTTTACATAACACTGAACATAAGAAGACGTAATTATTACATAATAATGAGCATTGTAGTTTATTTATTATATTATTAGGTCCACGCAATTTCTTGTGGGTTCAAATTCATCGTTACCTTTCTATAACTTATAAAGAGATTTTTAGAGGTCGTTTTACCATCGGTAATTAAAATACTTTGGAATATGGATTTTTATGAAAATCAATGTTGAGTATGTGTTTATTATTCAGATAAACAAAGAAACTCTATCATTCTACCACATTTATATAAATATCTGAGCAACACGTAGCAACTATCTTAACATTCTCTTACTTTTACTTACATAATGATATAGGTATGAAACGCGTCGTGAATAAAATTTTATATAATATTCACAATATATGGCACAAAAACACGAAAACACTAAGTTATATTACACACTACCTTATCAAATCGCGTCGTGCATTTTCTTTTCAATGGCTAATTATATTTTATAGACTAGCTCTACTCGCGACGATCTGATTTGATCAATGAATAACAATAAAAAATAAAACAAAAAGTTAGAATTTACATTTATTGAAATATGCGGAAGCTACGAATAACGGTTTGATTTTTTCTCTTCATTTTTTCTTTTATATTTTAAAATTCAACAGTACATTACATTGTAACTTTTAAAGATTTAGCTGTATACTTTTAGCAGGCAAATAATAAATGATCAAATATAAACTACTGTCAGCAATTGGTTTTAACTAAATCTCACTTAACTTAGCTACAATTTGACCACTTTTTTAGGATGAAATTCATTTTTTTTTATATTGAGAGTAAATATGTATGAAAAAAAAACAGACAAAGTCGCGAGCTATCTTTAACAGCATCTACACTATAACATTTGTACATAACCTTAAGATGAAATAACGTTGATACTCATTATTCGTTACTACCACTACAATGACTAATCTGAAAAACATAAAAGAAATTTAAAAATTTTTGATTGATCTACATTATCAATATTTATATTATATTTAATTTAAATAAGCTGTGAGTTTATCTTTGGACGGAAAGACGAAGCAACAAGTAATTAGAATGCTATTTCTACAGCTGCAAATCCATATATCTTCAAGAGACATCAACAAAAATTAAAGTTGTTTTTAATCAATAAATTCTTTCGTAAATTATTTTGCTTTGTGTCGTCTCAACAGTTTTCTTATAACATTTTATCAACAAATAATAAAATTTAAAGCTATCCTTAAATATACGCATTGAGTTTTTACTACAGAAAATAATTAATATACTAAAATTAAATAATATCACAACCTTAACATAACTAAAGCTGAAAATCATCGCTCTTATGTATATAGTTTGGCATTAGTTCTATGATGTAAGGTTATATACATTATAATACTGATAGTTGAGTAGATAAGTCTTATATAATACACATGTAATACTTTTAAACATATCTATAGAGGTATTACTAATAAGTTTGATATGCTATAATTCTACATTTAGATTTACATTTTCTATAATATCACAAATTAAAACATATTTTTTTAATAAATATTTGGCCGTTGAGTAGATCTCTCGAAAATCTCAGAGGAATGATTAAAATGTTTCGTTGTCATTAAATATGAAAATTTTCACACATCAAACAATCACAACTCTTGAAATCTACTGCGTAAAAACGACCAAATAATCTATGGGCTAGGTACTGCATTTGAGTATTTTCCTAAACGCCTTTCTAAATTCAGGATTAAAGATGGTATAGATAACAGGATTTAGAAAGGAGTTGATGTAGCCGAGCCACGTGTTGAGTATGAACACCGTGACTCCTGGAGAGAACTGAAGGCCGAATTTAGCGCAAATGGCGTCCAAAACGTTGCACGTGAAGAAAGGTGTCCAGCAAAAGAGAAATACACCTGGGAAAAAAATTGAAATTACATATTTCATAATTAATTAATTATTTGCAATTTGAAACATAAATGAATTCTGATGAGAGCACTATCGACTAAGCCAGTTCTTAATTTTCAATAAAATAGTAAATTTAATTGCTTCACAATCCAAACTTATTAAGCTTATTTTATAAAGACAACAATAATGAATAATGATTTCTTTTTTATTTTTATTTTTTATTTATTAAAAAATTAAAAAGAAAAATAATTTTATTTTTTATTTATTAAAAAATTAAAAAGAAAAATAATTTTATTTTTTATTTATTTAAATGAATAAAGTAATGATGATTCTATTGTTGATATAAATTTTATACCAGAAGTTCTATAACTTAATAAGAAAAGCCATTTTTTGTCACTTTTAACGTCCTTATGTAGACTACCTATATTGGTTTGTTAAATAATAGAAAAAAATGAATCAGGCTCCAGTGTCGATAGCTCACGAGCAAGTTATAACAAGTTGTAACAAGACGCGTTGGTCATTTACAGAAGTTAAGAAACTATATCCAAAAACAAAGTTGGAAACCTTACGAAAAAATCAAAGAAATAGTTAGAAAAAAATTGATTAATGGTGATAGTGAAGAATCAAAAACTTTACCCGCTAGACGAAAAATAAAAGAATATCTAAGTAAATCCATTAGTTTATAAGAAATTTTTCGATATTTTTTTATAATATAATTGTGTTTGCTCGCAAACGAAAAAAAAAACCGACTTCAATTACATCGACAAGTAATACAACGTAATAAGACGAAAAAATAGTCAAGTAAACACGCGCTATTAAAGATTACTCAAAAAGTTGTAATCAGTTTTCGATCTTATTTAAACAAGACTACAAGACAAGTATTAGCTTTCGATTAAAGTAAGAATCATCGAAATCGGTACACCGAGTAAAAAGTTATGCGGTATAATATAACGTAGGTCGACGAAAAAGTAGTCACGTAAATACGCATTATTAGATATAACTCTAAAAGTACTTGTCAGATCTCAATTAAATTAAAATGGGACCACATGACACGCAACACCTTTCAATTAAAACAAAATTGATCGAAATTGGTCCACCCAGTCAAAAGTTCTGAGCTAACATACATAAAAAAAAAAAAACATACGTGTTGAATTGAGAACCTCCTCCTTTTTTGGAAGTCGGTTAAAAATAAAACAAAAGTGTGGTCATTGAGATGACTAATGCTTCATTATTTTTACGACTTTAAAGTTTTCTAGTATAACAACTCTCTTAATGTCCGTGAATTATTGATTAGAAACTATTTATTTCATAAAAAAAATTAGGTATAATTAAAACATAAGCTTTAAACAAAAACTAATTCAAAATTTTTTGTTTATTAATTATTGAAGTGACTAGAATATGTTAAAACAACATTAGTGAGTGAAAACAATAGTTAAAAAAATATTAGTTAAAAAGCGATATCGTTCAAACTTACCCAAAACAATAGCTAAAGTTTTAGTAGCCTTTCTTTCCTTTTTAGCTGAAGATTTCTCTCTTTTCTTTTTACTCGCTTTATTGGCCTTGTAAATAGTAAATCTTGCGGTAGCGGCACTGGCCTTTCGTTCCTTTTTGCATGTCGATCCATCGCGGATGTCGTAATGGCTTGATCTGAGGTCGTCATCAGATCGGAACGCAATTGATGCATTTCTAGAATATAATAATTCAGACTAAGTTTATTATTTAACAAGCTAATAAGCTAGTTTAAATCTCTTCAAAGTAGTTGAAAATTTGCAGTTATTACTGTTAAACATACACAGTTTTAAGATGAGTAAAAGTTAAAGCTTGAACTTAGTGTAGTTTTAGCAAATTTTGTGAGTACTCTGAAAAGTGTATTTAAAGTAAGTTTGGCAAGCATTAAACAACAGAGTCGAAAGTTGATGATATGTTTTGTATTGTATCGGAAAATTAAGATATATTGGATTTTTTACGCTTCACTCTCAACAGTCCCTGGTAGTATAGAAGTCCTGTATCATGGGTCCGGCAACACTCAATATAATATGTCACAAACGACAATCATCTGTACCGTCTATACAAATGTTTATCACGTATGGGGGTCGAACCCGCGACATCTAACATATCAGCTAATTTTTGTGGAAACTGCCAAACGTGTCTTGAAAACATCGTCCTAGTTATTGGGGATAGTTGAACCTTAATTTGAATTTTGACCTTTATTTTAACCTTATTTATTTATTTTGTAACTTTTAATTATTGAATATATTATATTATAACTAATATTATTTTACGCGAATTTCACTCATTATAATGAAACAACTTTTTCGGATTTTATCGCGGTTTATTAAGTTTAGACCTCCCATGACCATAGTTACCTTAAAGTATCCGAAACATCAGGCATTTAAAAAACTTAATAAACCTCGATAAAATCCAAAAAAGCTGTTTTACTATATTGTTCTATCATTGGATAGATCAGTAACCACTGCAATAATCTCTTCAAATATATTAAGATCATCTAGTTAAGTAATTATATTTGTATTTATTTATCTTTTAACACAACTATTTCTACCTCGAATCTGCATCAACTCTTTTCCCGTTTTTCTTCCACTTGGAATCACAAGCCATATTCTTCAGTACCGTCGCGTCCTTCGTGGCGGGGGACGCTGGAGGTGAGACGTGCTCTCTTACGGTGTCTTCCAAGTTTGATGGCGCGTAACCAGAATCATTGTTACCATTCGGATCTGGTACTGATTGTGATTTTATACTTCTCCTAGGTTGCCTGTGAAATTTAATTAAATAAAGATTAATTCTAACATGTGAAATAAAATAAACATTTTCTTAATGTAGAAAAACTAGCACTAATCTATCTGTGTATCTGCTGCCTCTAAATTTTTCATAGTACTGTTTGCGTTGCTTTAAGTCAAAATGTCAAAAGTGATTTTTATTCTACGTTCACTATGACTAGTGTTCAAATCGCTTCCAAAATCATTTACAGATAAATTAAAGTACCTGGGTGACCGAGCCTGGCTCGGTATTTTCATTTTATTTTTTGTTTTTCTTTTTTTTTCTCGGTATTTTTATATTTTAATTTTATTTAAATAATAAATCACGAGTAAAAAAAAAAAAAAAGAAAAAAAATTAATCTGGAGACTGAGATTCGAACTCGGGTCAACACGATTTGACACCCGCCGATTTCCTAATTACGCTGTCACTGCTATGTTATCAGCAGTGAAATTAAGCTTCGTATTCTAATGATATTTTTTCATTGCCTAAAAACAGGGATAAAACGATATTTTTTTAAATGAATCCTAGCTATATCAATTTTTCGCCCCCGAAATCCCCTGCATACTAAATTTCACGAAAATCGTTGGAGCCGATTCCGAGATTCAGAAAATATATAATATATATATATATATATATATATATATATATATATATATATATATATATATATACAAGAATTGCTCGTTTAATAGTATAAGATATACCTAATGCTAAATCTTCACTAGAAACCATTTTGGTGTATTTAGCTCGCCCAGATTTTTTTAAATTTAATATGTCTCAGTTACTGAATATGACGTCACATCTCGAGCTACTATCCAGATTTCATAATATTGGCCCTATTTTATGGGAGTTCCTATCTTAAGATTTTTTCTTGACTATATTGCCTAGCTTGAGGGCGCAATGGTGTTCCAATATCTGATTGTAATATTTATAAATGTATTATGTATTTATTAAACAATTTATTCAAGATGTCAACGCTGCTGCTACCGTTAACATAGCTACATTGTGAATAGCCAATTATGTGCGTTTGTGAATCATATTTAACCAATTTTTTTAAAGTGAAACTTTTATTAAATCGTCTCAAACTTTTTCGTGTGCTTGTTGCATGTCACGTGATGGTCGGCCATATCTTATCATTTCCTAGAACTAAGACACTAATGACAACATACAGCTGATGTAAGTTGTCTATTAAAACTTAGATGGCGTGCAAAGAATATTTAAAAAGTTTCACTTTTACCGTGGTTTCATAAAACCACACAGTGGTTATTTGTGTTAAAAAGTCTTACTTAATTTTGTCTTCCGGTACAGTTGCCAACATAAACTCGGTGGATTTGTCGTTCGGGATTACGTGGCACTCGTCAGCATCCACTCCTAAATCCACTGAGCGTTTGTCGAAACTAGAACAGACAATAGAATTAACCTAGACGTCTTAAGCTAACTTAAGTAACAGAGCTAACTAAGCTTTGCAGTATTACAAACTGTTTGATAATTTTACTTTGAGAAGACTTTTAATAAGAGTGAAAAATTCGTTTTATTTTTAATTTTGTGTTTCCCACACATGAGGAAAATATAAAATGTTATTTATTATCATATCGTTCCGGCTGCTTAAAGCCGAACAAAATCATATCAAAATTTCGATTCGGCTGGACATCGTTCCATAGCTCAGTTGGCTAGAGCACCGACACGGTATGTCGGGGGTGCAGGCTCGAACCCCACTAGATCGAAATTTTGATATGGTAATAAATAACATTTTAGAGTGAATTTTTTTTATTATAAAGTATTGAATGATAAAATAAAATTATGAATAATTGTACACTGTTAAACAGTCTCGAACTTAAAATTGTGTTAAAAAATTGAGAGTCATCATCATTGTCAGCTTATTCAAACCCTTTAAATAAGATAAAAGTAAATTAGAACGATTGATATTGATCAGTCTAAATTAAAGTATCAAATAATTATTCAGGTATAATTATACCTATATCTATACATATAATAAAATGGTAGAAAAGTCAAAACTGTACATTGAATATATTTTTTAAAGAATACGTGGGGTGTGATCTACAATCGATACCGAAGCCAAAAATATAGTTTTTAGAATTTTTGTCTGTTTGTCTGTTTGTCTGTTTGTCTGTATGTATGTCCGGGATAAACTCAAAAAGTACTGCATGGATTTACTTCAAATTTGGCACGAATATTGTTAAGAAGTCGGGTCAGAACATAGGCTATATATTATCACGCTATCACCTACGGGGAACGAGCAGTGAACCTTTATTTCTTCAAATGTATGTCCGGGATAAACTCAAAAAGTACTGCATGGATTTACTTCAAATTTGGCACGAATATTATTAAGAAGTCGGGTCAGAACATAGGCTACATATTATCACGCTATCACCTACGGGGAACGAGCAGTGAACGCACGCAGACGACGTCGCGGGCAGCAGCTAGTACTTTGTATAAAGTTCTTAGTAAACATTTTTTTAAAAGAAAATTGGGCAGAAAGTTGAAGAATTACATTATACTCATGGCTTAGTAAGTAAATAATTTTATTATTTATTTGTAGGTACATATGTAAATAATTATAATGTGACTTATATGCTTGTTATTAACGTTGACCTTAAAGTCACATTATTCTAAGTGACGATAATAATTAACATCACAGAGCAATATCATGTCCAATTACATACTAAATTCCGTTCAAAATTAATTAGAGAAATGTAATTACTAGTAGGTATCTGTACCATATCTAAATAAAATTATCGTGTCTGTCTGTGATTTCAAAATAAATGTGCCTTTCAAGTGCATACAGTAATTTACACGACACTAAAACACAAACTACCGATTTTAAAATTTTTGTCTCTCTGTCTCTCTGTTTCTCGGGGATAATCTTCGGAACAGCAGGACCGATTTTTATGGGAATTACACTAGAAGATAGAGGAGATTGAAATATATTATTTATTATTTTAGTAACGATAGAGAAATTGACTTCAATACTTCCTATTTTAATAATACTTTAATATAAAGAGTTGGACGTTATAGTTTTATCGTTAACTAACTGCTGCCCGCGACGTCGTCTGCATGCGTTCACTGCTCATTCCCCGTAGGTGATAGCGTGATGATATGTAGCCTATGTTCTGACCCGACTTCTTAATAATATTCGTGCCAAATTTGAAGTAAATCCATGAAGTACTTTTTGAGTTTATCCCGGACAAACATTGACTTTCCTATCATTTTATTATATGTATAGATATAGATACAGAAAAACTAATAAATAATATGATGCTATGATGTGAAATTCAGAGACATAAAGTTCTAACGAACTTCTAAATCGTATTATGAAAATTATTCGAAAACGGGATATTTACCATGTTTATTATTTTCGCTTTGCGGAGCTCGATATTTCGACATTGACTGCGAATGTCTCGTTCACGAGACTGAAATTTGCGGGTAGATTTTGACGGCTTTAGCTGTGTCCATACCGGACTACCTCCTTTCTAAAGGTCGATTTACATCAGACGAGCGAATGCTCATTCTATCCCCACTATATCAAATTCTTATCAAATTATTTTAGTGTAAACAGGCGTAGAGCATTCTTTCGTTGTTATATAATTATATGAATACGAGTGTTCGAAGATCAAGAAAGAATGCTCTTGTTCTAGCTCTAGCTGTTTGTTCGTTTGGTCTAAATCCACCCTAACACGTTTGCTGCGTAAACACTGGTCACCACTACTATTGTTACTTTCACCCCTACCATTGTCACTTGCTTTACGCACATTCGACACTCGATCCCGTGTTTTACAGATGAAACTCACTGTATCGATTCGCGAGTTGTTTATATCACTCTTCAGGGGTTTGCATAACCTAATCACCGGATTCCACACCCTTGACAGTTGAAACCCATCTTCCCTATTGAAATTACTGTATTTAGTAATTTCAATAAACATGGTTTCCAGTTTTCGAATAATTGTCGTAATAGAAGTAACCATGTTAATCTAAAATCTTATATTCAAAATCGTACTTAATGGTAGAAGTAGGGTTTGTTTCAAAAAATATTAAAAAGGAAAATAATCTAATGATGAAAGTTTTAAATTACACTACCTGTCTTCATGATCGTCTTCATTGCTGCCGGATCCAGTGTTAGTTGGTCTGTCGTCTAACGCGGTTTCCAGCTGCCTAGTCTGGGCTAGGTTCTCTATCACAACAGCTGTAGTAGCTCCCGTCATTGGATCTCCGGGTACAGGAGGTTTCTTAGCTGCCCTTTGCTTTTTAGCTCGGTTTCTTAATGCCTAATAATTAATAATACTTTAGCTATTAATATATCAACATCTGTACTAAAATTATAAGGAAGCTATGATTGTTTGTTTATGACAAATATATTCAAAGCTATTGGACCGATTTTAAAAAATTTCTTTCACTACCCGACTAGAAATAAAGTCAGGCTCAACCAGATCATATATCTGGACCGGATCAGGATTGGATGAGGCATGCAAGATCCGGCAAGCCCTATCAGGACCAGGTCTGGTCCAGATAAGGATAGCCTGATGTAAAAAATAATCAAGTATGGCAAGGTATACTGGATCAGGACCAGGTCTGGTCCAGATTAGGTTAGCCTGATATAAAATGTAATCAAGTATGGTAAGGCATACTGGATCAGGACCAGGTCTGGTCCAGATAAGGATAGCCTGATGTGATGAGCCTGAATCGCGCTATCGATGTTTTTAAGCGCACTTAGTATATATACAGTTATCAGGACAATATAGCAAAGAGTCAGTTTCTACACAGTGGAGCAGTCGTAAGTAGTAGGAAGTAGTTAATTAATAATATTTAATTAGTTATAATAATAATTAATAATTAATAAATAATATAAAAATAATTGATATTTAAAGTAAAAAAACAAAAATAAATAATACATATTATGAAAAAAAAACGGAAAGAAATACAACAATACTTTAAGATAATATCAACTCATTTTTTTTATCAAACAATTTTTTCAAGACTACTCACACACTCATGTTTTTTAAAAGGACCGGACCGGACATACTCGATCCGGACCCGATAAGGTTTTCCTGATCAGGTCCAGACAAATCTTCTGCGTTACATACCTTATCCGCTCCAGATCGGGCATGCCCGGTCCGGTCCTTCCAAGGAACACGAAAAAATTTCTAGTCGGGTAATAGAACGCTGCGTTGTTACCGTGATAGATGTATTTTAATGGGAGAAAATTGAACATTGAATTGAAATTATGTAATTCATTTGGCAAATCCGCGAGAAAGGTATATTTAAAAAAAGGTTAGGTTACTTAAGACTTTTTTTTATACAATTAGGTCGGCAAACAATCAACAGCGTAGTGTTTATTTAATAATATTTTTTTTAACTACAAATTTTTACTTATGGGCAAGATTTAGTATAATACAGGATGAAAGCTTGTAGTTATCTGACATAAATTGAGAATAGGGTTGGAAATAGTCGCCAATATATTTTCTTAGTTACATTCTAAATTCGAAGGCGCTAAAATGCAAACACTTCCCTGTAACTGAGTAAACTTAATCGAATTAAAATATTTGCATTCATTAAAATCTAACTTAGTTAAGGAATCGTTTAAAATAATTTACTATTAAGTGATTAGTTTTAACAATATATGTGGTGGGAACGCAAGCCAAGACAATGTTTGCTTATCAACTGTTCGTTGTCTTGAAAATAACTAAGTACACTGTTACCTCTAGATTTTAAGCGCTTGACCACAGATTATCTAATAATTCTATTAAACTCGTCTTCAATAGACATATCAAATAAATTGTTTAGACAAAAAAAAGTTTTGAACTTAAATTATTACTTCATTAAAGAATAAATGATTGTATGTATTTATATTCTTCATACTTGTTTTAATAAAGTGTTTTCATACACTATAATAAAGTAAGAGTGTTAAATAATAGTAGGAAAAATAGCCTATATAACTCCCTAACCAACTGCATATTAAATTACAACACGATCATTTAAGATATGAGACATCCATCTACAGAAACCTTGGCCATAAATTTTACCATCAACTGACCTTAAAAATATTATAGTACAGGAACATCATCATGATGCAGGGTATGTAGAAGGAGCCTAGTGATGAGTAGAGGACGTAGTTCTGGCTGTTGAAGAGGCACTCGTCGAAGTTCCTGTCCGGAGTATCGTTGAGGCCCAGGACTATCGGGGCTCCGATGGCAGCTGACACCAACCAAACAAGCACTATTGTGAACCAGACACGCGTATTGTTTTTGTGCTTCGCGTACTTTATTGGTTGTGTTACAGCGATATATCTGCAACAGAAACATTTTCTATATCTAATCTATATAAATAAATAAAATTGGAGTGTCTGTTTGTAATACTAAAATAACCGCTTTTTACTAAATGCTTATATGTATCTATACACGGTACATATACCAAAATAACATTTTTCTACAATTTTTGTCTGTCTGTCTGTCTGTGTGTTTGTTCTGGCTAATCTCTGAAACGGCTCGACCGATTTTGACGGGACTTTTACATGGGGACGGGGCATATAGCTGATGTAATAAAGTGTAACTTAAGCTACTTTTATTTTAGATTTTTTTTTATGTAATTGCGAACTGAACAATAACTTTTTTTGTTAAATTCCACGCGGACGAAGTCACTAGTCGCAGCTAGTCCTAAATAAATATTGACGAAACCGATCCACCAAGTAAAAAGCTGTGAGGTAAAATACATAAATAAAATACAATCGAAATGAGAACCTCGTCCTTTTTTGACGTCGGTTAAGAAGAGGTTTTTATTTAAATTGGAATCAATCAACCGGTGCTGTATTCACAAAGCCGCTTAGGGCAATTTAAATGTGCTTATCCAGCTATACCTTTTTAATTGCTAAAATGAAAAATACCGTGTAAAATGTACGAAAGCGTTGATTACTTTGAGCCTAAATAACATTTTTTACATAACTAGGTCGGCAAATGTACGGCTCACCTGATGGTAAGCGATTACCGTAGCCTATAGACGCCTGCAAACCAGAAACATCGTCAGCGCGTTGCCGATTCTACCCCCTATCCCCCGCCTCCTAGGAGCTCTGGTCATCTTACTCACCACAATAACACAATATTTCTTGAAAGCAGTAGTATTTAGCTGGGTATCTTCTGTCAGGTCAAGGCACGTTACCAGTTGGCCTGCTTCAGATTGAAATTAGATTATTTCCTGCTAGAGGTAGGGACCTCAGTTAAACATCAGCTAACGATGTAAAAAAAATATATTTTGATAAAAAAACCTGAATATTCACGTATAAATTTTATTAAAAGAGCTTGTTCTTCTTTTACTGTTTTATTTCGAAATTTTACACTGCTATAAATGCTTACAATGCATTACTTAAAATTGTTCACAAGAAATTGTGGTATAAATAATGTCCACTTGGAATAGTTCCAAGAATGCTAGTGGCATTCATTGAATCACAATACCTACTCTTTCATTCTGCAGAGTTTTAAGCGACTACATGCACTACTTCTCCAGAACATAAATAATCACTAAAATACATCAAAAGATCTTAAAAATAAACTCACCTATCAACAGATATTGCGACCAAATTAAATATACTCGAAGTTGACGATGTGACGTCCATTGCGATGTACACGTCACAGATGAACGCCGGCAGACCCCACGAGCCGTGCACCTGTAAACAAAATTACACTTTAATCGAAAGAAATTAAAGTACAATTTCTAATATCGAAGTCAACCAATTGAATTCCCAAATACTCTCTTCAAATAAATCAATGTGATTGAGTAATTCTATCGGCTTTTTTTAGAACTTGTCAACGTTGTTTGAAGGGATTTGTAGCTTAAGTATACTTAAATAAAAATTCAATATCGTTTGATAATTTCATCTCTTAATGTATCAAGGAAATAAGAATAGAAGAAAGAAGAACATCGAATAGCTTTGAACGAAATTAGAAATTTAATTTAATACTAAATGACGAAATATTATGGTCAGGTCAGGTTAATGGTAATTTGTTTATTGTTTGAAATTGAAACTTTGAGAAATAAAAAATATAAGTAAAATATAGTCCAACCAGTTTGCAATCAACATAACATAACAAAGTGCAAATAAGCTTGATTTCACATCTGTATATAAAAAAATCTGATACCCAAAAAGACAACATTGAAAACGTTTCTACGGTTAAACAATTTAAAAGCAACAGCAGACAAAATATGGATTAGACAATTGTTATGAACCAAATAGTTTGTAATTAACTGTCAACACCCAACTGTTCTATATAATCTATGTTGCGTATGGCAATACTATTTCCTGTTGAGTTTTGACAGTTGACAGTGGTTGTCTCGGTTCGCTCTCGTAGGTATCGCGCGTGGGCGCCGGCGATCTCGATATGTATTAATATTGATTATAAGTTGCTTTCGCCTTTTGTATCGCGTTGCGCGTTCATAATTGATATTAGATAATCATTTATGTAAATATAAGTTAACATTGCAAGTGTATGTGTGTAAATTGTGCACAACGCCGCCGAGGACATCCTGCAACGGCCAGTTCGTCGCGTTGGCTGATCAGATAAGCTCACCATCCTAATTATCATTAAAACTGCATGTGGCCATATGTGTTTTTGTGCTAATCTAGGTTGGTGTTAGCTGGCCAGGCCGGACAACGCATCTTTAGAAGCAAGGTAAATAATTAGTATTACATAAAACGCTGTGTACCGCAGCAAAGTATGTTGGATATTAAAAGGACCTGAAGTTTTAATACGCTTCCACTCGTTTCTATAAATTCATCCCAGGTCATCTAACATAAAATTTGGTATGCAGAGCGTGGTTCATAATTTGTTGTAACATGATCGTAAATCCACGTAGTTAGACTAGCTTAGGTAGCCATTTTGTTTTGTCACTGAAATAATTGTTTGTTCTATAAGTTAATGATCTTGGATAATTGCCAAGTTTTGTCAAGTTATATACGTCGAAAATAATAATTTTGTATTAAAAAAAAAAAAATTTTTCATTTATAGTAAATGTTTTGTTTAAATAATTTAATAAAAGTAAACAACACAGGTTAAGATTGTTTTTAAAAGTTTAAATAGGTATCCATATTTATTTGTTAAAATAAATGTTTTGTGGAACTAGTTGTTAAACTTTATAATTGTATTCAAGTTTATTATATTTGTTCAAAAGGTTTTATTATTAGTATTTAGAATACTTTTAAATAAATCATAACTAGGTTATGTTTCATAATTATTTTTTGTAATTGAACATAGGACTTAAAAATTTGTTTAGAATTAAAGTTACCTGTGTGGATTCTTGTTGTATTAAAACATTTGCCTTACATTTAAACATTTGTAGTTAAAAGTAAATAAAAATAAAATGTTTAGGTTTTGTTGTATTCTTGCATTTAAACATTTTGTCACTTAAAAGTAAAGGGAAAAATATTTTGAAAGTTAAAAGTTATTGTTGTTTTTCCTTTACATAAATCTACATATTATTTGCTTTTCTTGAATGTTGTTGGTTAAAGATAAAAATAAACAGTTCATATTGTATTTAAATAAAAAGGATAACATATTTCAAGTTAATAATTTATGTTGTTCTCGTTTGCATAAACCTACACATTTTGTAGCTTCTTGAATAGTAGTTGTTTGTTTGTATTTTGTTCAACAACTGATTAGTAATAAATAGTTACATAGCATTTTGTTTGTTCGTTGAACGTTTGATTTTTTTTTGTTCTATATATATTTGCTTATACTTATTAAAGGTTAATTTGTTATAGATGCCTTGTTGTTAATATAAGATTTGAAATAGCTGTTCAAATGTGTATTTGTAACTAAATTTATTGATTTTGAGTAAATTTGTGTTCGTTGTATAAATTTAGTTAACGGAATATTAGATTTAAAAACTTAGTTTTAATTTTTTCTTATATTTCTATTTAAGTTATTTAATATTTGATATTTGATTTTAACTCAGTATTAACTGTAGTTTCGTGGGAAATTAATTTCATTTTCTCGTTGTTGTAATTGTGCTCTTGAAGATGGCTTCGACCGCTGTCGCTATGGTTCGTGAATCATGTTCTGGACTCGCACTTCAATTGAGATGGTTCAGCTCGGCGGCCGCTTTGGTGGATAGAGAGGATCGCACCGAGGCCTTGCTAGACAGGTATGAGAAATCCCCGGCTCGTCTCCAACAGGTGGAGACCTTGTACCAGCGCTTCCTTCTACATCAGGACGACGTGCCAATGGAGTCGTTTCCAAAGGAGAGAAGGGAGCAAGTACACGCGGATTACACCCAAATTTTGGACCTCGCCGATGCCATCGCTCAACGCGCGCGGGAAGTTTCAGCCTCGCGTGCCGGAGCACCGCCTGATAGGCCTACCATGAAGACCCCTGTGGGTCTTTTAACCCGATTGCCTAACCTCGACCTCCCACGCTTCGATGGTCGATTCGATGCCTGGATGGGCTTCATAGGCTTGTTCGAAAGCCTCGTAGATTCGAGGGATGATTTGAGCCCTTCACAAAAGCTGGCCTACCTGCTCTCAGTGCTGGATGGAGAGGCCAGGGGACTAGTGCAGCACCTTCCGATAGGTGACGGAAGCTATGAAATTGCGCGGTCATTGCTCGCCAAGCGTTACCAGAATCAGCGCTGCTTGGCCGATGCTCATATCGACCAGATTATGGACATCCCTGCCGTGAGCAATACCGCCCAGTTGAGGACCAAGCTGCTCAACCCCCTCGTCGTGGCTACCAATGCTCTTAGCCGCTTGGGCCTGCCGGTCGACCAGTGGTCGTACTTGTTGGTGCGCATCGTGCTTAAGAGATTGCCGGTCTCCTTGAGGGCACGCTTCGAACAGGGGCACGCTAGGGATGAGGCCTCTCTCCCTACCTTCGAACAGCTCCTGACCTTCCTCGAGGACGAGTGTCGCGTTGGCGACGTTATGGTCGCCGATACTCCAGTGGCGTCGTCGAGCCCTGGATCTTCGAACCAACGGCGCACCGCCCAAACTACGCCAGCGAAAAGAGCGCCCCTTCGTTTTGCTGTCGCTCAGGCTCCGCGCCCGGACTGCCGCTATTGTGGGTTCCAGGGGCACCGAACTGCGAAGTGCCCGGATTTCGCAGCGCTGCACGTGGCTGCTCGTAGGCGGATTGTAAAGGCTCGACGCTGGTGCTTCTCTTGCCTGGGGAACCACCTTAACCGCGACTGCCCTGACACGCACCCGTGTCCCAACTGTGGAGGCCAGCACCTGAGGGTGCTCTGTGCCAACGCGAATGCCCGCCGCGACCACCCGGGGTCGCCCTCGGGCGGGTATGTGAGTGAGCGTCGGGAACAGCTCCGCACCTCGGAGTCAGGCTCACCTCCCCCCCGCCGCGTAGAGTGTGCTGCCACTGAGCACCGACAGGGGTCGATGCGCAGCCCCACGGGCGGGTATGATAGCGGACCTCGGGTTCAACCCCGCACCCCTGTGTGCGGCTCGCCCCCACTTCGCTCGCGTGGCCAATCACGGTCACCTCCGGTGGTCTACCACGACTACCGTGATGCACGTCCGGCACGTTTGCCGTCCCCTCCTCTGGCCGAGCGTCCCCGCTTACAGCCGCGGAATCTTCGGTATGGACGCTCCCAGCGCTACGAACCGCCAGCGATGGCCCGTGGCAGTCGCCACCGAGAAGAGGTAGGGTTTAGACCTCTACCTCATTTTGACGCACCGACAGGGGAAAGCGGCGTTCGATCGCCGCCACGCCAACGTTAGGACGTTGGCGTCTGCCCCCGCTATGCACTTCCCCCCTTAGAGACCGTTCTCTTGCCCACGGCATATGTCAAGGTCTGGGGACGGACGGGCGCCTCGGTTGTAGTCCGAGCTATAGTAGACACAGGCTCGCAAGGGTGCATAGCTTCGTCTTGGTTGGTGGGGCAAACTGGCCTTAATCTTAAAAGGCATTCAGATGTAATAAGGGGTGTAGGCAACGCCCCTGTGTTCACAGTTGAGGGTAGCGTTTGGTTTAAATTTTCCCCCTCCAACTCTCCACAGCCGATGTTGGGTTCATCGGCCATAGTGATGGAGAAGATCTTGGGCAGCCACCCGCAAGTTAGATTGTCTATCTGAACTTGGTTGACCCTAGGTTTGACCTACCTGGCACGGTCGACTTGCTGCTTGGAGCTGATGTGCTGGGTAAAATTTTACTCGGTAAGGATCGGGTTTTACAGCCAGGTGGCTTAGTGGCCCTTCGGACCATATTCGGGTTCGCTATGATGGGTCCAGTCTTGAGGACTTCCCCCCCTGCCGACACTGGAACGGCCTTGATGGTGGGCTCCGCCCTCTCTGACGCTGTGCAGAGATTCTGGGAGGTGGAAGAACCACCACAAGCGCCCCGCTCTGATCCGGAACATGAGGAGTGTGAACGTTCTACTAGAACAACACCACTTACCTCCGTTCTGGCCGGATCATGACAAGATTGCAATTTCTCGCCGTACGGCCGCCTCTAGGTCTATCACGGCCTACTGCAGAGAAGCGTATTTTGGCAATGGAGCGTCGCATGAGCAGGGACCCTCTACTCAGGGAGAAGTACATCGACTTCATGCGGGAGTATGAGGAATTGGGACACATGTCTGTGTCAAAAATTGACTGGCGCTCGATGGAGCATTTTTTCGTCCCGCATCATGCGGTAATAAAGCCATCTAGTGGCAAGCTGCGCACGGTATTCAATGGTTCTGCGCAGACCACTTCAGGAGTGTCCTTGAACTAGCGTCTTCGTCTGTCTGTCCACCAAGGTGGTCCATTTAGAACTCGTTTCAGCTCTTTCGACAGAGGCTTTTGTCGCTACGTGAATAGGTTTGTGTCACGACGAGGACTACCGTCCTTGATTCGTTCTGATCGCGGCACCAACTTCAAGGGCACAAATAATTATTTAAAGTAGAGCGGTAGCAACATTGTCATGACTACCAGTTAGTTAGCGGCCAGGAAAGTCCTGGCCGAGGCGGGTAGATGTTATGAACCAAATAGTTTGTAATTAACTGTCAACACCCAACTGTTCTATATAATCTATGTTGCGTATGGCAATACTATTTCCTGTTGAGTTTTGACAGTTGACAGTGGTTGTCTCGGTTCGCTCTCGTAGGTATCGCGCGTGGGCGCCGGCGATCTCGATATGTATTAATATTGATTATAAGTTGCTTTCGCCTTTTGTATCGCGTTGCGCGTTCATAATTGATATTAGATAATCATTTATGTAAATATAAGTTAACATTGCAAGTGTATGTGTGTAAATTGTGCACAACGCCGCCGAGGACATCCTGCAACGGCCAGTTCGTCGCGTTGGCTGATCAGATAAGCTCACCATCCTAATTATCATTAAAACTGCATGTGGCCATATGTGTTTTTGTGCTAATCTAGGTTGGTGTTAGCTGGCCAGGCCGGACAACGCATCTTTAGAAGCAAGGTAAATAATTAGTATTACATAAAACGCTGTGTACCGCAGCAAAGTATGTTGGATATTAAAAGGACCTGAAGTTTTAATACGCTTCCACTCGTTTCTATAAATTCATCCCAGGTCATCTAACAACAATGTTCAATAGATAAGCCCTAGGTAACTAAAACTATAACATTCAAGAAACCCTAGTTAGCACCATTCATAGCTAGTCTTAAGTCCTTCACTTGAAAACTACAACCTTATACCATTCAGATATATAATTATTGTTGAAGTGAACTTTCTTTAGGCGCATGAGGGTAAAATTTGAGCGACCGCTAACGTGGAACGTCAGGGTACTTGAGTGGGTGACCGCCTGGGGACACCACGTGACGTTGGATTTTTGTTTATTTTTTTTTTTCAATTACTTTTTTTGTATTTTCAATTACTTTTTCAATTCGTTTTTATTTTAATTATTTGAGGTAGGGCACAACAAGAAATTTCCTGCTCAAAATATGGAGCAGCCCGACTGGGGTAGTACCTTACAGAAGACCACAGCTTAATAATACTGTTTTCAAGCAGTATTGTGCTCCTGTTGGTGAGTAAGGTGACCAGACCTCCTAGGCGGGATTGGGGATAGGGTCGGCAACGCGCTTGCGACGCTTCTGGTGTTGCAGGCGTCTAAAGGCTACGGTAGTCACTTACCATCAGGTGAGCTGTATGCGTGTTTGTCGACTTAGTAACATTTAAAAAACAGTTTTTTTTTTATTTGTTCGCCAAAGAAGTTTCACTCCTGACATGTGCACTTTGTACGTACACAATTTTTTTTAATTCAATAATACTAAAACTAAGAACAATCTATCAAAATTTTGAAAGGTTTTTGAAGGAAACTTTCATGATCACTTACATCCGGAATCCGGCCTTGGTCGGCCATTACGTGCGTTCATTGTTCGTCATCTTTTGTGTCTCCCGTTTTATTAGTTCCTCTTCAAAGGTGCCATTTATGAATTCAGATATTATCGCGACACGTCATTAATATTGATTTACTAAAATTCCATTACGTTTGACCTAATTTAAGTTCATCATCAGGGAAATAGGAAAATACAATTGACGGTTGAAAATATCATATATTGAAAAGTGTGAGTAATTTTGATAGTGTGATAATATGTTTCTAAAGTAACCTACATGATAAACGTTACTTTAATGTTTACCAAAGTAAATATTGACTATTTATAAAATTTAACATCTAGTTATGAAACAAATAAAATTAAATAAAAATGTGTGTGTCAACTCCGTCACGACTGGAGTTTACTCCTTCAGGTAGACTGTCTACGGCTTACTAGTCTAAGAAAAAGATTATAACCATATCAATTGGTAAGGTAAAATTGGTTGTCTGGACGAAATGACTATATAGCCTTATGGCTATTTAGCCATAAGTCCGCCCATTGTACTTCACAGTCTGTAAATATCTTTAAATGTGTTTAATGTTTAAAATGTAGTTGTGGTGTACAATAAAGTATAAATAAATAAATAAACGAATCAAATAACGCCATCTATCGTTATAAGAAAACGTTACGCTCGTCAACGTAAATAGTTGGCGCACAAAATTTAACGAGGTCATTCGTTCTGTAGATTTTACTCATCATATTTTTCTCATACCGGAGTATACTCAAAAATAAAATCAGCGAAACTGGAGTTTTTTTGGGGCTGACAACTATCACAGTATCTGACATAATTATGTTGATATCTGAAATCTTTATGACCATGACAAATATCTGCCTGCTAGTCGTGGTCTAGGTGTTTCTGGTTGTATTGGGTGTGTTTGCACATTCCAGACATAGGATTCAGACTGGAATCTGAAAATTGAGAGACATATTATGTTTATACAGACATACATACAAAAATAAATAGCTATTTATTTTTGAAATAACCAACGTATTACTATATACTCATTTGAAAGCATATTTGATTGAAAATAGATTATATTAGAGAGGAATAGATACATTACCGCCTTTAATTTTGCGAGGACATTGATTTGAAATAGAACCCAATTTTATTTCTTTGAATGAAATCTATAGGACTGCTCACAATACGTTTTTGTGTGTAACAAATGGGTTATATGAATCTTTTCTATTTCTTTAGGAGATAGATAACGTAGATTGTGAACGCCTGCAACTCCAGGATATCTCCTAATATGTAGTTAAATTTTAACTCTGTGTAGGCAAGTACTCTTCTTAAAAGTTCTTCGCCCATTTTTAGGTTATAACATGATTGTAACATAAAAATAATATATGGAGATGTAATATAATAAAGAATTAATAGTCATTAAAAAAGGGCCAAGTCGAAAGTATTCTAAAAAAAATCTTACCTAATTCTGTGACACGGATACCCGCGTCGGTCCGACAGACCAATAAAATCTTTGTGAGTACAGATAATTATATGTTGGACGAACGAGTGATTGTGTATTACTTATTTTAAGTTAGCTACGAATAATGAAGCCACTAAAAAATCTTCTGTCGTACAGACCACCGCGAGCGTGTAGAAAAGTTAACTATTGCAAAGAAATAATTTATTACTATCAGACGTTACTGACAAAAATAAAGATACCAAAATTTTAAACAAGATTAAAAAAAAACTGTTTCAAAAGATAAAAAAGTAAGAAGTTGGATGCAATCATTAAAAAGTTATAAAAGTAAAAAAAAAAACTCGTTAAACTTCGACCCTTTTCCTACATGAAGAAAAAGGCCTATGCTCAACCGTGGGATGTAGGATGGAAGGGCTGAATAAATGACTTTTGAAAAATTGAGAAAAATTTAGCAGAGTTTCAATTGCATCTAAGTTATTAAGTGTCTAATTTCGAAATAGCTCATTCAGTATGTGGCTTGAACTTGGAACTACCTCGTAGAAATTTCGCTTATGCTCCTTTATTCCGCGCACGTAACCAATTACACTCGATTGGTTTTGGTGCTTGATATTAATGTCTCCCAATGATATCGATGATCATTGTGTTACAGATCGCAATATGTTCGGAACCATTACTCCTTTTATATCTTTTGCTTTCATTTTATCTCTATTTTCCTTTTATTTTATACTTTACTTCTTTTTAGTAATATTTGAAAAGGTATTAATAAGGAAAAGGATTGTTGTTTTGTGTCTATACTTTTGTGTTATACGTTTTATTTATGAATTGAAAACCGGCGAAATAGGGTTATAAGTTTTGTGGTGTACCCTAGGGGAGGCTTACATTCAGCAGTGGACTGTAATAGGGACTGTAACATATTATTATCATCAGATAATATTATGTTTATATGTATTTATTTTTCACACTCTGTAGTTACAGCGATAAATAGTAATTTGCCTAAGGGTATTAAAAAAAAAAGAGATTAATCTTGTTTTATAGAAAGTGTGAGATAGTTCCACAGTCGAACAGCCTTAGCATACAAGGAATTAGAGAAGAAGGAAGTAGCTTGAGAAGGAGTTTTTAAAGTATCTTTGTGTCAGATCTTACGGAATGTGCTTGAGTGTCACACATATACTCAAAGCTTTATTTGATATATACATGGAAGTATATTTTAGTGTAACAGCAAACAATACATTAACAACAGGAGTGCTCCTACGAAGACAGATTGGATTTTTGAAAATTAGGAACATAGTGTTTCTAGTATTGTAATCGCAAGACTTAGGAGCACTCTCAATTGACAAATTATGTATTCAAGTGCAGAATCGAACGTTAAAAACATTTTGTTTTTCAGAAAAAGAAACAGAAATGGTCTAAGATCCGAGATAGCTAAATATTCCCTCATCTGTTAATTAGATGAAACAAGTCAGTAACCTCAGTCAGCAGTAACCTGGCTGCAGGTAAGTATAGCAATCATAGAGATGGGTGCCTACTACAGTCAGATAATATATAATGTAAAATATTAACGGTTTTAGCTTATTACATGTAATTAACGTGAGAGGGAAAAGATAAAAAAAAATATTTGCGGCAGGCTTATGGTGGCAGAGGTTGTTTTTATAAATTCACAATATTGAAATTAGCCTATAAAAATTGTTTCATCTAATTAACAGATGAGGGAATATTTTCTTATATCCCGGATCTTAGACCAAAAAGGAATCTGTTCTTTTGAACAAAGAGCGTTCTCATAGACTGAAATATTTATTGACATTACATATAACAAGACACGTACTTTTTTTTGCTAAATAATGAAACAAACAAAAATGAACCTTAAATCAGTAGGAATAAATATTAAAACATTGTTAAAGAAAACTGAGTGTCTCTTCGTGCGTGGGCTCTAATACGGTAGCTATTCTTTTTAATACAGGCCCTGCTTTTTACCATTTGAATTTGAAATAATACTGTCACGCGCGATATCGTACGTGGTCAGAATAAACACTAGTAAGCCATTAGACTATACATTTCGTTGCTCTAAAATAAACTTTATCGCATTACTATAGAATTCAGTATCGATATCACCTTAGTATGAAAAAAATAACGAACAATACTTCATACTTCGATATGAAATAAATGTAATTTTAGTTTTATGGAAATAAAAAAGGTTCGAGAAAATAGTGCACTAAAGTTGAATGAAGTTTTGGGTGATGTTAGAAATTCTGTGATCAATACATATTATAAAACAAAGTCGCTTCCCGCTGTCTGTCCCTATATGTGCTTAGATCTTTAAAACTACGCAACGGATTTTGATGCGGTTTTTTTTTTAATAGATGGAGTGATTCAAAAGGAAGATTTGTATGTATTGTTACGAGTACACAAAAAAGGAGCTTGCGCCATCTAGCGGGGAGCGAAGGAACCACGTTGTGTGCTGTACAAACCACTTTGTTACAAAGACAACGTGAAGCATCCACTCAATACTAGATGGCGCTAGAGGACATATAGGTGAATGAACTCAGGATCGAGTACACGCACGAAGGTTCTAGAACTGTCTGGGTTTAGGCTCGGCCCGGTATAAAAAGGCCGATTGAGGCCGAGCGGAGTCAGTTCAGTTTGAGCTAACGACGAAGCGACTTCGAAGTGAAGACTAGTGATCAAGAAGTGATACCAGCGGAAACCTAAGACATTGGCTACGACCTCGGACATTGTTAGTGCTTAGTGAGTGTACCTAGTGATTAGTGAGTGTACCTAGTGCTTGTGTCGGACCTAGTGCTAGTGAATAAAGTCTCTAACAGAGTCAGAAGGTCTTTCTCTCCAAATCGTTCGAACCCTAACACGCAACAACTGGTGTCGGAAGTGAGATTTGGAGATGCCATTGACTCCGAGAGAGAACCCCAGGGAGGGGGTCAGGACGAGGACACAACGAGCTGCGGATGCCACTGGGGGCCAAGCTCCGCCCACTGTGGGCCAAGCCCCGCCCACTGGACCCGCCTACCAGGCCACGCCCACTGGCCACGCCCCTCAGGCCCCGCCCACTGACCACGCCCCTCAGGCCCCGCCCACTTTGACTCAGGCTCCGCCCACTGGCTCCACCCACCTTGCCACTCCCACCGGACAGGCCACGCCCACCAGCGGCACCGTAGCTTCTACAGACCCTCAAGTGGCACTTCAATTAGGAAGTTTATTTGAATTAATGAAGGCAATGCAAGAATCACAAGAACGCAAGCTCAGCGCTTTGCAAGAATCACAAGAACGCAAGCTCAGCGCTTTGCAAGAATCACAAGAACGCAAGCTCAGCGCTTTGCAAGAATCACAGAAGGCAATGAAAGAATCACAAGAAGCAATGAATGAATCACAAGAACGCAAGCTCAGCGCTTTGCAGGAATCACAAGAGCAACAAAACGACCTCCAAGAAAAATCACTTTTGGCTATAAAAGACGTTAGTGAGACGGTGGGTAAGCTCCGAAAAGATGTCGATGAAGTGCAAGAACGAGTTACCGGGTTAGGATTGGATGTCGAAAATGTGAAAACCGGCCTCACTGAACTACAGAAGAAAGTAGTACGCCTTGAAACCACGGGAGTTGTGATGTCTAGTGGAACTACCGGAGTTGCGCAAGGACCAAGGGTGAAAGTGCCGCCATACGACGGCACTACTTCGTGGAATGCTTATCGTCAGCAATTCCAGACTGTTGCTACTGCCAACGGATGGACGGAAGAACAATGCTTGACCGCTCTCACTGTTGCGCTCAGAGGGCAAGCTTTGTCTGTCTTGGAAGCACTGCCACATACAGGAAATGGGTTCCAAGACCTGATGGAGGCACTTGAATCGAGATACGGGGAGCGACACCTTGAGCACGTGTTCCGTGCCCAACTGCGTGACAGAGTCCAACGCTCAGGAGAAGGACTTCAACAATGGGCGTTGGAAATTGAAAAACTCGTCAGGAAGGCACACCCAGGAGCCGACACCAAGATGGTGGATACGAATATTGTTCAAGCATTTGTGGACGGAATCAAAGATCTGGAAGTCAGAGCTGCAGTGAGGCTTCGTCACCATACCTCGCTAAAGGAAGCATTGGCGCATGCTTTGAAGGTCGAGGCTGTTCGCCATGACGTACGGCAGACCCATAAGATCCGCGAGGTCTCTGAGGAACTCAAGGAGGTTAAGGCCCCTACGAAGAAAAGATATGGAGTCATGTGCTACAAGTGCGGCGAGAGGGGCCATCTTCAGCTCAACTGCCCGCAGATGGAGACCCAGATAGCAAGGATGAAAAGGATCGAGGAGTACATAGAGGAGCTGAAGAAACAAGGGGCTTCGTCCCCTGCCCGGGATCAGGGAAACGAATAAAAGCCAGGACTAAGGGGCGAGTACTGGCTGACGCGGAGGAAGCCCCGATAATTGTTATCTCCCAGGCATGCAGCGGGAGTAGTCTTGCGATTCAGGGGACTATTAACGGGACGGATTGCAAAATGACTCTAGACACAGGAGCCTCTAGAACAATAGTGAACCCAAATCTGGTAAAAGCCGCAAGGGGACACAAGAGGAGAATTAACTGTCGGCTTCTTACGGCCTCCGGTCAGCCAATACCCGTCCTGGGAGAAATGTCAGTTACGATAGATGTAGGGGGGTCCTCATACTCCCATAACGTTATCGTGGCTGAGATTATGGATGATTGCATCTTGGGATTGGATTTCATGAAGAAACACAACTGCAGAATTAATGTCGCTGACGGAGTTTTCAGGTGTGGTGAAGAAGAAATCTTCATTCTCGGAGGTGCCTGCGGGAAAGTCGCATGTATAAGGAAAGTCATTATACCTGGACGAGCGGAAGCTCAGGTGCTGGTGAAACTGCCGCCAGCTGGAAAGCAGAAGTTAAACAGATGCGTGTTGATCGAAGACACACCTAACAAGACGTCGGTGCAAAAACTGATGACGGCGAGAACCCTTGTTAGTGGAAGCAGTAACGCTGTGGTCAAGGTTGTTAATCTTGGTGATCGCGAGATCTGCTTGAACAAAGGTGACGTCATTGGAAAGTGCGAGGAAGTCGTCTGGATGAAAAAGTGTAGTTCGATAACAGGCGCGGACTCAGCAAACAGCAACAACTACGGAATAGTGACTGAGCTGCTCGATGACTGCAAGAGTAACCTAACTTATTCGCAGGGCATGAAAGCTAAGAAGTTTTTACAGCGCTACGCGAATATCTTCTCCAGTCACGATGGGGACCTTGGGAGAACGTCGGTGGTTCAACACAGGATAGATACCGGAAGCGAGAGACCAATTCGTCAACGAGCAAGACGGATACCAATTGCTAAGGAAAAAGAAGTTGAAGGCCTTTTGGAGGACATGAGAAGGAATAAGATTATTGAACCGTCTGCAAGTCCGTGGTGCTCGCCTGTTGTATTAGTGAAGAAGAAAGATGGCAGCACGAGGTTTTGTGTGGACTATAGGCGTCTCAATGATGTCTCCAAGAAGGACAGTTATCCGTTACCTCGAATCGACGACACTTTGGATACCCTGAGTGGCATGAAATGGTTTTCGACCCTAGACCTGAAATCTGGATACTGGCAGGTGGAAATTCATCCAGAAGACAAGGAGAAGACAGCTTTCTCGACCGGTAAAGGTTTATGGCAATTTAACGTCATGCCCTTCGGATTGTGCAACGCACCTGCCACCTTCGAGCGACTCATGGAGTGTGTACTAGCAGGCTTAGTGGGAGAGGCTTGCTTGGTCTACTTAGATGACGTCATCATTATCGGCCGTGACTTCGAGGACCATTTGCAAAACTTGGAGCGAGTTTTCGCCAAAATAGAGGGGGCCAAATTAAAGCTGAACCCGAAAAAGTGTCGTTTATTTAGGAATAAGGTCAATTATCTCGGCCATGTTATCTCCAGTGATGGAATCCAGACAGACCCGGAGAAACTGGAAGCAGTACAAAAATGGCCTACCCCTAAGGACAAAACCGAAGTGCGGGCATTCCTCGGCCTATGCTCATACTACAGGCGTTTTGTTAAGGGATTCTCAGAGATAGCTAAGCCATTACATCGGCTGACAGAAGATAAACGACAATTTAGTTGGGATGAGACTTGTGAAGATTCCTTTCAGAAACTGAAGAAACATCTGTGTGAAACACCAATCCTAGGCTATCCACAAACTGAAGGTCAGTTTATAGTCGACACGGATGCAAGCAACACGGCCATTGGAGGAGTGTTATCTCAAAAACAGGGTGAAAGAGAAGTTGTTATTGCATATTTCAGCAAATCTTTATCCAAGCCAGAGAGAAACTACTGTGTTACAAGGAGAGAACTCTTGGCTGTTGTAAAGACGCTACAACATTTCAACAAATATCTCATCGGCAGACAGTTTTTACTGCGAACTGATCACGCAGCCTTGAAGTGGTTACTGCAATTCAAGAACCCCGAAGGTCAAGTAGCTCGATGGATTGAACAGCTTCAGGAGTATGACTTCAAGACGGAACACCGCAGCGGAAATATGCATGGGAACGCTGACGCACTCTCACGAAGGCCGTGTTCGGAAGACTGCAAACATTGTGTTAAGCAGGAATGTAATGAAGTAACATTAAAGCTAACGAGAACAAGTCCTTTGGGTCTCTGGGAGAATGATGCTATGAGGGAGGCTCAAGAAAGAGATGACGACCTTCGGCACATCATCACATGGAAGAAACGGGGTGAAGTAAAACCAATCTGGAGTGAGGTTGCACCCACTGGCGCTGTCACTAAGGCGTACTGGGCGCAATGGGACAGTCTGATACTTCAAAACGGAATACTCTACCGGAAATGGGAGAAGACTAACGGTAGAGAGTTCCATCTTCAGGTAATTGTCCCTAGAGCGAGAGTACCAGATGTCCTCCGTGAAGTACATGATGGCGTATCAGGAGGTCATCTAGGTGTCAAGAGGACTTTAACAAAAGTGCGAGAACGATTCTACTGGTTGCATTGTCGAGATGATGTACAGGATTGGTGCCGCAAATGTACTACTTGCGCTGCTGTAAAAGGACCACAGACCAGGAGCCGCGGGAAGCTGCGGCTGTATAACGTCGGTGCACCGTGGGAACGAATTGCAGTTGACGTAGCTGGGCCATTTCCTGTAACGGAATCGGGGAACAAGTATTTTATGGTCGTCATTGACTACTTCACCAAATGGCCCGAAGTGTTCGCCATACCGAACCAAGAAGCTACAACAGTCGCTTCTAAGCTAGTCGAAGAAGTGATATGTCGCTTTGGTGTGCCTCTAGAAATCCATTCTGATCAGGGCAGGAACTTCGAATCGCAAGTGTTCCAGGAAGTGTGCAGAATTTTGGGCATGCATAAGACGAGGACCACCGCGTACCATCCACAGTCCGATGGAATGGTTGAGAGATTTAACCAGACCCTTGAGAGACATTTGGCGAAATTGGTAGACGACAAACAAAAGGATTGGGACAAGTATATACCACTCTTCCTTCTGTCGTACCGAACCGCCGAGCATGAGAGCATAAAAGCTACCCCGGCGTATGTCAATTACGGTAGAGAACTACGAATACCAGTAGACCTATTGACAGGAGGGTCACCGGAGGGACCAGAGACCGTACAAGACTATGTCAGCAATTTAAGGGAAAAAATGCGCTACATACACGCCTTGGTCCGGGAAAATGGGTTACAGTCAAGCGAGAACATGAAAACCAGATATGACCGGAAATCGAACACAAGACGCTTCGAGGAAGGGTCACTAGTGTGGCTGCATAACCCAACCCGCCGGAAAGGGAAATCTCCAAAGTTGCAGACCAAGTGGGACGGTCCATACAAAGTGGTTACCCGAATGAATGATGTGACTTATAGAATTCAAAAGCAACCAAGAGGGACATTCAAAGTGGTACACATAGACCGTCTGGCGCGTTACCATGGCAGTAACAACGATGCTCGGGACGAGCATCTCTAAGGGGGGAGTAGTGTTACGAGTACACAAAAAAGGAGCTTGCGCCATCTAGCGGGGAGCGAAGGAACCACGTTGTGTGCTGTACAAACCACTTTGTTACAAAGACAACGTGAAGCATCCACTCAATACTAGATGGCGCTAGAGGACATATAGGTGAATGAACTCAGGATCGAGTACACGCACGAAGGTTCTAGAACTGTCTGGGTTTAGGCTCGGCCCGGTATAAAAAGGCCGATTGAGGCCGAGCGGAGTCAGTTCAGTTTGAGCTAACGACGAAGCGACTTCGAAGTGAAGACTAGTGATCAAGAAGTGATACCAGCGGAAACCTAAGACATTGGCTACGACCTCGGACATTGTTAGTGCTTAGTGAGTGTACCTAGTGATTAGTGAGTGTACCTAGTGCTTAGTATTTGTACCTAGTGCTTGTGTCGGACCTAGTGCTAGTGAATAAAGTCTCTAACAGAGTCAGAAGGTCTTTCTCTCCAAATCGTTCGAACCCTAACACGCAACAGTATAATACATGCATATTATAGTAGAGGAACACTGATAATTTTAGAGGTTTCTAACGTATATTTTACTGTAGATAGTATTTAGTTTCAGCATTGCAACCGTGCGAAGCCGGGGCGGGTCGCTAGTTAGTTATAAATTTTAACTAGGTTTTCAAACTATTATCAATGAGATTTTCGGATCAGGACTTCGGGGTTTACCTGCAGTGAACTTTCAGTGGCTTAGAAACGTTTGCTACGGATTTGCTACTGAACTATTTCGTTGACTTGTGATCTCTTCTTCGAGAATTAGTATTGGAGTTTAGTCACCCTCGGCTTTGTGATCGATGTAACTTAGTGTCCAAACAAAATTGGCTTAAAAAATAGTATAATTGTCATACACAAAATAAATAAACGTACGCAACAATAACTACTAAATAAGTGTACGTTTTACCGTGTTGGTTGATAAAAGTGTTAAAACTTTTTGACTGTCATCGTAAGTTGACTTTTTGGAGTTTACTCCTTAAGAATCGATTTTCGTATATGGCCCCCGATGTGAAAAAAATATGAGGTGTAAAATCTATTGAACGAACGACCTCGTTACGTTTCTCGTAAAGCCATCTATCGGAAAGACAAACTACTAAGAAAACGTCATCGTATACGTCTATGTCGTCTACGTTGTACGTTTTTAATAAGGCCATCGATCGATCTATAGATGGCGTTATTTGATTCATTTATTAACCATTTGATATGGTTTTCTTAGACTAGTAAGCCTTTTTTTGCTTATTCAGACAGTTAATCTGAAGGAGTACACTCCAGCCTGGAGCTGACATACACACTTTTTAACTGAGGTAGGGCATACAGGAAATATCCTGCCCAAATATGGAGCAGCCCGATTGGGAAAGACTGGAGAAGAGCTCCTAAGGGGATTGGAGGTAGGGTTGACAACGCGCTTGCGTTACTTCTGGTGTTGCAGGCGTCTATACGCTACGGTAATCGCTTACCATCCGGTTAGCCCTATACTTGTTTGTCGACCCAGTTGTATAATAAAAAATACAAGAAAATATATAATAAAGAAAACGATATGAGAGAAAATATTGCTTTTCGACGCTTTCGAAACGCTTAGTATATTTAAGGTAGAAGTTAGGTACGATCATTTTACGCCGGCAATTTTACTAATTACCACGTCACTTCATTCCATAAAGCGGGTACAATTTTAATTAAGCGCCCAATCCTGAATGAATGTGAATACTTAATTTTGTTTTATTGATGTCTTATCTTACGTACACGCACGCGACAAAAACCCTTAAACCAAATGACAGAAGGACCCTAATCCCTGACATCACAATAATGACTAACTTCAAGTGTTAATAAATTTAAATTAATAGTATTCGACGTTGATTTCAGTTCGTTGACGACGTTTGAGGATTTTAAGCTTTGATTTGCTCTTTTACATTTTATGATGTAATTAAAGTTGAAAACGTTACACGGGAATGCCTAGCTACTCTCACATGTATACGTAAAGGGTTATTTAATGAATTTGCTGTAATTTTATAGTAAGATGAATGTTAAAATTATTAGTTTTCACCTTTAACACCAAATCATGAACGTTACTCTTGTCAGGAAATGTATCAGTCACCTCAGTGTGTGTACGGCAGATGAGCTAATTATTACTTATTTTAAGCAAAGGAAAAGGGAAAGTTATTAAAATTTTCTTATTTAACTGTTTTCCAAAATTAATTTTTGATTTATCTAGGTACTATTTGTAAGATATAGTCATTGAATATATTTTTTCTAAAATTTAATTTAATAGATTTTAATTCTAAAATTTAAAATATGATTAGACTTAAATATTTTGAAGTTATACTTCTTTTGGCGCGTTAGGGAAAAATGATGAGAGTAAATTTTTTCCGATGTGCGCGCAAACATACAAACACAACCGTCACAAAAAACTCAAAAAAGTCTCAGAAAACCGACACCCTGAATTTAGCTAGTCAACAAAAAAGAAGTTAGCAAGGTTAAGTTAGCTAGCTAATGAAGTATAACTTCGTACGTAATAGGTACACACAATGGAGTATATGCTCCATGGTACACACACACACACATTTTTATATAATATACAAAGTGTTTTGTGAGTTCCAACTTTTATACAATCTGTGGATTAGGATAACATTCTATATAACAAACAGTCTTAAATGAATGCCATTATTACATCCAATTTTCAAAAGATCAGTGTCATAATACTCATAATTAGTAGTAGGTAAACTATAACTTATCTTATAGGCCATGAGTGGTAAAAAATGTACATTTTAACCGACTTAAAAAAGGCGGAGGTTCTTAATTTTACTTTTTTTATGTATGTAAATTCTTTACTTTATTCTAAACTTAAGTTTAAGGAAGATTAAAACTATTTTTCTAATATGTTTTCAATGTGCACGTCAAAACGGCACCAGATGTCACTTAGTAGTCTGTGGATGTCATGGCGTCGGCTCTCACGTCATGGCATGACACACTTCGGAAGTTCGGACGCGTTCAACCTAAGACCAGCATGAAATTAAAATTATAAATAATGGAGATAGAGTTCCAGGAGCTGTAAGTTTTTTTAATTGGAAATTTCCTCCTCTTTCAGAATCTAATTTTGAAATTTCTTTAATATTAATAGTTTATGAAATATTGGCAAAAAACGGAAGGCCATTTTTTCAAATTGTTTATAACTTTAGCAATTTTTGATGTGCAAAACACACTTATAGAACATTTTTCTAGGCGATTCCGAATACACATAATTTTAAGAGCAGTTTATCTATTTTCGACCTTTTTCAACTTGTCGACTAGAGTGAGTTGTAGGTAACGCGCCTGACGTATTATATTGATGTTATAGCGTGACGTCATGCCCCGTGATTCGTTTTTCAATCAAAATGGCAGATTGCAGTATTTTAATGTTTTATTTTATTGAAAATCACAATAATGTTATTATTTTACATAAAACTAAACCAGTATTTTGATTTTTTTTAATATGAGTGTTCCCCTGAAATCATTAAATTGACGATTTTTTGATACTGTCGTCATGCCCATTGCAGTTGGTTTTTTATTTTCGTTAGCATGCACAAAACACAATTATTCTATTTCAAAATACATCTTTCTTAGGATTAGGGAATCTGTTTTTATGAATATTTTACATTATATGATTTTACTGACCAACTATATTATATTTTTGTATCATCTATTATATCTTTATTGTATCAATGGGTATAGAAAACCATTAACCGTACTTGAATACAAGTAAAAGGTTCTTTTAATAGAAAAACATATAAATCATGTTTGATCTTTAGTAGAACAAATGTGGACTCATAATGAATTGGTATAAAAAGGAACGTTAACATCACAGAAAAATAAATATAACGTTTTAGATGATAGAGATTATTTTCGTATATCAGGGAATATATTTAATGTCGTCCTTACTTATGTAGTAGTAGATGATACGGCCGTCAGATCAGTAGAAATTAAATGTAGCACAAAATATCGGTCGACCAGAAACTAAAGGCTAGCTTTGATTTAATGAGAACCCAGAACGAAAAGTGTAGAATGATTTGAGCTTAATATATTATTAAACCTTTCCAACACTAATATGTATATAGGTACAGATATTAACTATTATAAATATTAAAAGTAACTGCAGTACCAGCTTATTTTTGAAGTGAAACTTATTTAGGCGCATGAGGGGTATAATTTGAGTAACTGGTAACGCGGCAGCGTCATGACGTTCAGTACTTGGATGGGTGACCGCTTGGGACCACCACGTGAGGTTAGCTTTTTGTTTTTATTTCAATTAGTTTTTTTTGTATTTTAAATTCGTTTTTTAATTAGTTTTTTTTTTTTTTAATTAGTACCTAACTTGTACGCACGCAATTTTTTAAATTCTATTCCATGTGTTTTTTTAAGAAACTTGAAACTTGATCAAACCTAAATATTCAGTATTCAGTAAGTCTGATTCGATAATTATGTAAAAGAGATAATACCCGACGCTTCCTTCTCTTCTCAACGCAAATAATACAGCTTTAATATCTGATCAGATGCTGGCTTTATGGCCTCAGTTTTTGAAGTAAAACTTCTTTACGCACGCTTGACTTGGGGAGTAAGCTGGTGAATGCGTGACGAGAGCGTTACGAAAGGGCGAGGCGAACGGAAGTTGAGAGGGAGATATAAGCTAGTGAAGATAGAAAGAAAGAGAGTTACGATTCTTATATTACTGTAGGGTCAACTAAAGAAGTTTTACTTCAGTCGTGTGGTCTAAGGCACACTCGTTTTTTGCGGGCCTTGAGCGCAGGGACCGAATCCAGAAATTCCGTAACGAAAAAACCTCACGCTCCCCACTCCGACGGGCATGGAGGTGTGGCTTGAAGGCCGTGCATCGTCTAACGTTGTTTCAGTTCGGCAGTCTTCGACACGGCGTTGTGTGCGTGCGATTAGACGTATTGTACGACTCTACGAAACTCGCACGAATCGAGACGAGCTGCTCCGAAATCGGACGAATACATAAGCAGCTGTTTATGAGAAAGTATATAGGTATTTATGTACAACAGTGAATAGCTGTACTTGTAAAATTTGTGTATAAAGCGTTTTGAATATGAATGAACAAAGTGCATTTAATATTAATGAAGAAAGTCACGAAAAAATAGTGAAAGAAAAAAATAAATAAATAATTATAATTGCATAAGTTGATACAAAATGCTATGAAATAGCTTTTTTATATATTCGGTTATGAGCATGATTGTCTTTTCTCTGCTTTCACGCTGTTGTGTTCTTGCACGCAGCGTGAACTTGTGGAGGCCTATGTCCAGCTGTGGACTGCGATAGGCTGAAGTGATGAAGTGATGTCTTTTCTCAGACCAAGAATGGATCATGCTCAAAAAGCAACTAAAACTAGCCGCATTTTAGTCGGTTATAAACCGTTCATCTTACACTACCAAGTTGTAACTTATTTCATACTTCATTAAGCTCGAAGTGAGAGGGTAGTAAAGAAAATTTAAAACAAGCCATAAATTCTTTTAAGTGCCAATATTGTGTTCGAAATTGCTTCAAAAGTTTGCTGGGGGAAATAAAACCGAGGAAAGTTCAACATGGACGTTAATGGAGAGAAAGATATTAACTACTTTTAACCAAAGTTTTACTTTGATAGGCAATTTCAAGGCAACTTAAAAGGTGATTCATATTCATTACAAAATAATATAACTGAAGTAGGGTAGGTACTGCAGGACATATCCTGCTCGAATTCTGGAGCAGCCCGACTGGCTAAATACCTCGACCTTATAGACGATCACAGATAAATAATACTGCTTTCAAGCAGTGTTATGTTTCTGTGGTGAGTAAGGTGACCAGAGTTCCTGGGGGGGTTGGGGGTAGGGTCGGCAACGCGCTTGCAATGCTCCTAATGTTGCAAGCGTCTATAGGCTATGGTAATCGCTTACCATTAGGTGACCCGTACGCTTGTTTGCCGACCTAATTGTATTTAAAAAAAATCTAGTAGTCGTCAAATTCAAGGGGTGCAAAAAATGTGTTCTTACGAGGGTGTATGAATGCATGTGTACGCGCTTATCTCTCTTTCTTTTTCTCTTTTTGTATGTCATATGTGTATGTGCGTGCGTGCATGAGTGTTTCTGTCTGTTGTGTATGTATGTAAGTACTACAATACATAAGTAGTATGAAGTATTTTGGGACAAAGACGACTATTGCACAAATTGCTTGTTTCGTGTCGTTAGTAGGTACTATATTAAAGTTACCTCACATTGTGTGTGTGTGTGTGTGTGTGTGTGTATGTGTGTGAGAGTTAAAAATAAGTAACACAACATTTTACTTTTTATTAGTTTTGAATAACTTGTTACGAGCCCTTATAATGTCAATCCAAGCTTAGAAACTTCTGAAAATAATTAGCGTGGTACTCTGACAGAACGAGTGGCACGTCAATTGCCAATTTGTGCTAACAGTCACTTTCATCAAGTCACAGAGAAAATGTAAAAACACTGAATAAACAATATGGCGTATAAAGTAAATGAAACGGCGTACAACTTCGACACGTACTCAGTTTAGTGGAAAAGCGAGAGCTCTCAAAACTAGATTATTTAATGAATAAATTTTACAAGTACCGTCGTTATTACACTGCGCATAAGGTTCATATTTCCTTGAAATAAATTGGCATTTCAACAAAAGAATTTATATAAGACAATTTCAACGCTGACTCTAAAGAGATAAGGTATATTATTCTGTAACAAAATTTTCATTTTAGGATCCGTAATAAAACATTGCAGAAGAGTTTTTCAAGACAACAGGCAGAGTTTTTATGTAACTACGTGACGTTCTTTATATGGTCAGAAGGTCGAGTTTATTTTAAAATAATTTCTTCTGCTTAAAAAATACGTTTTCGCACTTCTTTTTCGTTGAAAGTTTGACACTATAAAATGTTACAATAAATTTCAATAATTTAACTAGTATATAATTGTGTTTGCTCGCAAACGAAAAAAAACCGACTTCAATTAGATCGACAAGTAACACAACGTAGGTAGTCGAAAAAAATAGTCAAGTGAATACGCGTTATTAGATATAACTCTAAGAGTTCTTGTCAGATCTCAATAAAATTTAAATTTGACCACATGACACGCAACTCATTTCAATTAAAAAAAAAAATCATCGAAATCGGTCCACTCAGTCAAAAGTTCTGATCTAACATACATTTAAAAAAATACAATCGAATTGAGAACCTCCTCCTTTTTTGGAAGTCAGTTAAAAATGTGTACATATTTTGTCCACTGGCTTTTATTTATAATACAAGCATAAAGCTCAACTTCGGTACAAAAGCCAATAATCCTAATAATCAATATACAATAAATATTGAGTCGAGAGTTGTCTCTTTAACACTGTAAAAGTAAAGATTTCAGGTTTATTAAATGATGCCCGCGATAATTATTTATTAGTCCTTCAATTTAACTATCCCACGGGAAATCTTTCTTTTTTCGGGATCAAAAGTATCCTATATGTTGTGGTCCTGTCGTTTCGGATTAGCCCGTACAAACAGATAGACAAACAGACAAAAATAGAGAAACAAAAATTTGAAAAAAAAAATCTAAATTAGTTCACTTCTTACCCCCCCCCCCCCGACTCGGTTTTTAGCATTTTTTTAATTGTACAGAAATTCGACTAATTCGTTAAATATGTATAGATAAGGACTGTTTATTTATACATAATTATATTTGAATGAAGGTTTATTAAAACAAGTAATCCTGTTGAAATATTTTTAATTTTATAAATAATTAAAAAAATTAAATACTAATACATTACAGATAACATACTACAAGTTCCGAAAATAATAGAATCTATTTACTCTAAACCAATATTAATTTTTTTTAATTTTTTTTTTACGTTTAATATCAAAAATGCAAGACTGTAGACCTACTTGTTGGTGTCAACCAGATATATTTTAAAGAATTTTTTTCCTATGACGTCATCAACTTTGACGTCTGAATACCAGAATTTTCTTTTGTAACATTTTTACAGATAGGCATTGTAAAAGCATGATATAATAAGCAGAATTCTTTGAATATTAACTTTCAATTTAGAGTTAGTAAATAAAACAGTTTTGCACATTCAATATATAAAAAGTATGTGATAAGTAAATTAAAATGATATCTATTACAAATTTAATCCTTGAAAATAAAAATCAAAAAGCCTTATTACTTTAACAAAACGTACAAATTAGTTCATTAAAAGGACATTAAAAATCAAAAACTTAAATTCAATCCCTCTTCCTGATTCCTGGATAATTCCTTGAACAATGACCGCTGTTCTGCTGAATGGGAACTCCTCAAACTGGAAACACTGCAGGCTCTGCTTCTTGGGAGAGGAGGCCTGCCTTTGATTCTTCCTTCATATTTATGACGTTTGTGATTCAGCGGACTCAAATCAGAATCAGACAAATCTTCGAACTTTCTTTTTGATGACGAACTATCGCTAGAATATTGCGAGAGATTATTGCGTGGTGTTTCTGAAAAATTCAAAATTATATCACTACATATTATAAAACAAAGTCTGTCTGTCTGTATATATGCTTAGATCTTTAAAACTACGCAACAGATTTTGATGCGGTTTTCTTTAGTAAATAGAGTGATTCCAGAGGAAGGTTTATTTATATGTATAATACATGCATAATATAGTAGAGGAACACTGGTAGTTTTAAAGTTTTCTAATGTGATGTCGTAAATAAACACATTTTTTGCGCTTAGACTGCAAATGTTTATTTTACATTTTATATTTAGTATCAGCATTGCACCCGTGCGAAGCCGGAGCGGAGCGGGTCGCTAGTTGTTGATATTGTATTGGGGGGTAAGCGTTACAAAGAGTAGTTACTTGCCGATTATTCGGTCTTAGTTTAATGTTAACCATAGTTAATTTATAAGAAAAAAAAAACAATAATATACTTATAATTTGCAAAATCAAACGATTCGAAAGTTATTTTCAAGTCGCCTTGATTAGTTTTGATTATAGTAGGATGTAAATGAAGTAGGTCACAGCAGGAAATTTCCTGCTCAAAATATTTTAATATTGCTATCACAGCTAATAATACTGTTTTCAAGCAGTATTGTGTTCCTGTTGGTGAGTAAGGTGACCAGAGCTCCTGGGGAGGATTGGCGATAGGGTCAGCAAAGCGCTTGACTGTGATGTTTCTGTCGTTGCAGGCGTCTACGGCTACGGTAATCGCTTACCATCATGTGAGTCGTACGCTTGTTTGCCGATCTAGTTACATAAAAAGACGAAAAAATTGTCAAGTAAATACATCAAAAGGATAATTTCTTTCCATGTAGGAAAATGGTCAGTTTAATCCACCACGATGCTCGAGAATTCAAATCCAGGACTAGAGCCACGGATTCGAATTCTGGACTCGAGTCTTGGATTCGATCCCTGGACTCGAGTCTCGGATTCAAATTCTCGATTCGAGTCTCGTACGGAGTCTCGGACTGAGTCTCGGACTGAGTCTGGACTGGCGTACTCGTGCCAAAATAAATTGGTACTCGAGTAAACGAGTTCAAAGCAAGAATCGAGTCTGACTCGAGTCAAGCCATACTCGACACAATATCGCTACACCAGCCGGGCTAGCATGCGTAAAACGAGATAATCTCTTGACGAGAGAGATAGATAATGTCTACATCGAGTATTTTCTCGATTACCTTAGCATGCGCAATACGAGAGACATAATTCTCTTCCGAAGAGAAAACGGAACGGATACGCCATGGTATACAAAAGATATTATAATAATTTTTATAATTTTAATATATTTCGTTAATCGTAGTCTTTCTAATATTGACAATGAGTAGTTTATCTTCTTAAAACGTCAAAATCACGTCAAAATTCGACAAAACTACGATAACTAAAATTTCTTGTTATCTCTTCAATTGTCGTGACGAGAAGAGTATCACGTGCACGCATGCTAGCTACTGTAGACATAAAGAGATAATACGAGAAAAGGGGTAGACAAACTTTTGTCGTGGTGCGCATGCTAGCCCGGCAGAGCTTTGTATAATACGTCATCAACCGTCACAGTGTGAAAACTCCTAAAAAGGAATATTCAGTCTGAAATAATCACGTCGACGCGTCATCGTAAAACATTGTTTTGATGCAGTAACTTTTAAAAGATTGTGATTCTTATGTGTAAATGAATAAGAACTTTATTTCTTTGCGTATTAAATAGCTAGTTAGTAGCTCGAAGCCAGAATCATTTAATTAGTTACGTGCTAAAGTCTGTGAGAAACTTAATTTAGAACTTTCGTGTTTTATTATAAAAAAGAAGATTCAAACGTGACTTTGTTTATTTCTAACCGACTCGAGAAAGGAAGGTTATGTGTTCGTTTGTAACTTGTTGATCGATAAAAAAAATGTTTCCAAAGTTTTCTCCAAAATGGTTTCATTTTCGACAAATTACTACTACGTGAAAATTTGCGAAATTTACGTTTTTGTGACAGATCAGCTAATTTGTAACAAATGTAAAAAAAATTATACGGTATATATTGAATTGATTTGTTTGAAACTTCGATAACATGCTCCAACCGTATGTTAAAACACTAATAAAATGTCAATTCCAGAACAATAAAATTACACAAGTCAAGTTGACACATCAATAAAAATATTCAAAATCACTGATATTTTCATATTCCTTTCATTGGATAAATTGTATAGATATTAATTTTTTTTTTAAATAATAATTTACATACAAAATAAAAATGTAATTTGAACACACTTGCGTATTATTGAATCGAAAATGAATCTTAGACACGCTTTTGATATTAAAATCTGACGACGTAATGTCAAAAATACAAATTTATTGTACCGTAATTGTATTAAAGAAGCACAAATTAATATTTCAGTAATCTGGCTTGACGGACAAGAAACAAAAAAGATTGTGAACGATAATTGGAAAATGGAAAAAAACCGGCCAAGTGCGAGTCGGATTCGCGCACCGAGGGTTCCGTACAAAATTTATTAAAAATATCTTTAATAAGTGATGTAACTAAAATTTTATGCTTATCGCAATTTTTCCTTTACCTGTGCTATAAGATGTTGCTTCGTACCAAATTTAAAGATTCTAAGTTCACAGGAAGTACCCCGTAGGTTTTGATTCCTTTGAGTCTTGACAGACAGACGGACAACAAAGTGATCCTATAAGGGTTCCGTATTTCCTTTTGAGGTACCTACGGAACCCTAAAAAACGAATTTTGGAATAGATTTAAATTAAAATAAAATATTTTATTTCTGACTTTTTACCAACTTTTTTACCAACAAGTTTTCACCATGTAATTGCACTTGGAAATTATTTTTCCTTCATTAAGAGTTTCACAATTTATATCACTGAATCTATCTGTACGCTTGTTTACTGACATTAGTCGTATATTTTTAAAAAATGTTACGTTTAGATGTCAAATAGTCATTAAATAAGTTGTTAAATAAGGAATATATTTTTTTACCTAGAATTTTTATGAAACTACTATTTTTACGATTTTAAATTACTATTATGTAGGAGTACCTGCTAAAGTATCCATCCAATTATGTGGCTTTAAATTTCCAATGACATTAATTAATATCTGATTAAAGTTTTCAAGCATGTAACAAATACAAAACACAACGTATAACCACAAAAACCGTACAGTAAACATAGTATTATTGTCAATGGTATGGTTAGTCGATTTCATAAAACGGGATAAATGGGTTTTCCATAGCTGAATACATTTTCGAACCCTCGCCTTCTAAAGTATCGCATTTGAATTCTAATGTGATTCTAAGCAACTTTTCGTGTCGCAAAATATTTTTCCATTTCCTATATAACGTTGTGGAAAGTCAATAAGTTTGAAGGTGACAAATAAAGATGTCGAATTTCGTGAAAGGAGTTGTCAAACGATTGAGGAATTTCGTAAACGTGAACATAATATGTGGATGTATTTGAATATAATTTGCCTACTTTGGGATCTGTAATTAATTGTCTCGATTATGTCTGTTTGGTCGATATGCAGTGATAGTTAAAGTTAGAAAAGCGTTATAGTAAAATTTCGTTTCTGATATCATCTATATTATATGCACAAATATAAATAGATATTGTACTCGGAACGAAACGGTGAGCAAGATATGTGTAGATATTATACATGCAAATAAGTTAGCTGTTACCTAATACACAGGCATTATCCTAATCCAATGTCTAACCTAACAAAATTCGCCCAAATATTTTGTTAGGCATATATAATTATTTCAATATATAATTTAAGTAAACAATCAAAGTAAGTTGACCGTCTTCTGCAACAAAGGCCTGTCAAATACATTAATTGTACAAAACATAGATGTTTGATCTTCTACCTACGCAAAATATTTTAAATAAGCTTGCGGCCTTATTGTTTATTCTATCAATTTCTCTGGATAACAAAATTTATATCTTATACTATTAAACGAGCAATTCTTGTATATATATATATATATATATTTTCTGAATCTCGGAATCGGCTCCAACGATTGTCGTGAAATTTAGTATGCAGGGGATTTCGGGGGCGAAAAATTGATATAGCTAGGATTCATTTAAAAAAAATGTCGTTTTATCCCTGTTTTTAGGCAATGAAAAAATATCATTAGAATACGAAGCTTAATTTCAACATTATTATTATAGTTGTACCAGCGTAATTAGGAAAGCGACGGATTTCAAATCGTTTTGACCCGGGTTCGAATCTCAGTCTCCAGATTATTTTTTTTTCTTTTTTTTTTAATTTCACTCGTGATTTATTATTTAAATAAAATTAAAATATAAAAATACCGAAAAAAAATAAAAAATAAATAAAATAAAAACACCGAGCTGGGCTCGGTCACCCAGGTACTTAATAGATAAAGCGTATTATTCCGTGCAGGATTACATAGTCGATAAAGATGTGTGGGCTTAGTGGCGCTATATTTCATGCAAGATTAGTAATTAATTTTGTACTAAAACACACTTTATATATTATTATCAAAAAATTAACTGCGGAGTTTCTTGCCGATCCTTCTCTGCAGAATCTACATTCCGAATTGGTGGTAGCTTCACTTTTACAAAAATAATAATCACTTTAAAATTTTAGTTTGTAAAATAATCATTCGAAAGTGTTTTTAAAGCCTATTTGAATAAAGTTGTTTTTAATTTTGATATATATAAAAAATAAGTAATACTAGATAAAAAAATTATCCTTTACTAGTCACATTGACTCTATAGTCTCCAGATCTTTTAAGATACTAGGGTTCATCTGGAGAAACTGTAAGAACTTTAAAAATATATCTGCTCTAAAATGCACCTATAATGCCTTAGTTCGTTCCATTTTAGAATATTGTTCTAGTATTTGGAACCCGCCATACCTACTACCATTGTCATATTAATCGAATAGAGCGTATACAAAAGAGATTTCTTTTCTATCTTGCGGTTCACCAAGGTAAATTAAAAGAGCTGCATTCCTATCCGGTTAAAATACTTTAACATCACCGCATTGGTCGATCGCCGTTGGATTGCTGACCAAATCCTATTGTACAAGATTTCTTGAGGCCTATTGGACTGTCCACAACTGTTATCTCGGATTGGTTTTGTTGTTCGAAGGCGTAACTCTAGAATTGTTAACTTTAAGCCATTGTATGTCAAAGAATATATAACAAACTTGGGCTTCAATAGCTTGTTACCGAGAATCTGTCGGAATCATAACTTTTTTTATCAAAAAACTAAGACAGGCATATTTCACAGTAGTTTTAGTGAATTAAAAAAATATACAAAAATAAAGCTCGTAATTTAACTTAAAAAAATTATTCTCTTAACTTAACCTTTAATTATTATTCTCTCTCTTTCTAATATTTAGAGTTAAAATGAGGAAGCTGTGTTTGCCTGTAATTGGATCTACATCCTAACTTGACGATTTTTATATAATGTACTCTTAATCTTAATGATGTACCTATATCTGTTGTTAAACCTTAAATAAAATTAAAATAAAATATAAAAGAAATGTTTGAAAGCATTTATCAAAGTTTCAACAAAAGAAACTAAATGGATTAAAACTCGAACCTATATTGTATATCGAAAGCTAATAGTTTCTGTGGATCTCACGATATTTTTTAAAAATAATTTTCCGTAATATCCTCTGAATCAGCTCCAGCTACGTCGAGTCAAAAAACAATATCCGAAATAATTGAAAACCGAAACGAGATTTCTTTTGTGTTCTATCGATATAGCCTTTGTCTTATCTGCTGACGTTATATTACATAAGATGTATTTGTAAATAGTTTTCATTTTATATCTTCATTGTATCGTGGTATTATCTAAGAAATTGTAAGTTATTATGTTTTTTTTTCAGATTAAATCAATTTCTATTGATAACGAAACGTGTATATGATAGTTAAATGAAAATAAAGTCCTTGTAATTATTTTTAAATTTTGACTGAATAGTGTTAATGTTGCTGCAGTTGTTTAGTTGTTAAAAACTCTCACTATAACAAAAAAAAATTGTGAATTTTAACGCCATACTGCTTTGTTTTTCTTCGTAAATAAATTAATTATTTTTATTTTTACGAAAACCTTTCTTGATAACACCCCATAGAGACTAAAATTTACATACGACGAAATGACAATTTATTCAAAATCCATTAGAATTGATATTTTAAACAATCAAACTTCAAGGCAGCTCCATGGTAGCTAATACGAAAATATTAATAAAAAATCTTTATTACCTTCTTTACCCCAAAAGACACTTTTAACCGCTTTGGCAACAGACGACCAAATATTTTCTTTATTCGTTTGTTCTTCCCTATCCACCTCAGTTAATTTCTCGCTTTCACCATCCCCAGCGATCTTTCGTACAGAGACCTTCTTCTTTGTGATAACAAATTTAAACTGTATCTCTGTTTCGTCATCGGTCGAGCGTAAAACAGAAGTGAGGCAGGTTTGAAGGGAACCCGCAATATTTGCTGTTAGGGTTGTTATTGCGTTGTTGATCGGTCCCACGGGAGATTCGACGCAGGTTTTGAATAATTCATTTGATTCTTTCGATTGACTTTCCGATTCCACGATCGGGCTTTCGTCTTTAAAACTTATTGCCCGTGCGGGTATAACATGATCTCCTGCCGGCGGTGTCTCTTCTAATTCTTTTTCTTTATGGTCCTTCGTATTTACCGGCGTACGTGCTACAGTCATAGCTTGGCTCTCAAATCTATTAATTAACGCTTGAAAACGTGGATTGAAAACATATCTAGGCTTTTGCGGACCGGGTGTTAACATGCGTTTTGGCTTTCTAAATACTGAAAAGTGAATTTAGTTTAAGCTATAAATATTTTTAAAATAAATAAAAAATTATCAATGGAATGTAACGTACCTCGTGTTATTTTAGGTTCCTGATTGAACACAGTGTCATCAGCGAATTTAACTTTTTTAGCCTTTATCGATGATTCTGTGTTACTACCACTATCTTGGAAGGTGACTTGTTTCTCTGTACTATCCTGACTTCCCAGCCGGGGACGATTTCCAATCATAATAATACTCTTTAATTTTGGGGCAATATTCTCTTCTGATTTACATGACTGAAATATTAGATTAAAAAAATTAATTAATGTGCAATGCATCTAATCAAGAATAAAAAAGAAGGACTTAATGTAGCTCGCATTATCAAGTAGCCAATCTTTCTATGTGCAAGAAAGCAGTGTGTAGCAGTAGTGCAATAAAAATACATTTTAATATATTTAAATTAGTTTCATAAAAATATTTTTAAACTAAAAATGTATTAATAAACTTTTATCAAATATACAGCAAAACTTTAGTGGTTTGAGAATATATTGCAAGTTTTAGTCGTTGGAGGTCGTATAAGATTCTTGGCAAAAGAGAGGAATGTATTTGATAAAAATGCCTTAAGAGAATTTAAGGATAAATACAACGACGTTAAAATTGCTATACAATTTATTCGACACAAAATTGTGGCAAGATTTTCATCTTATAAAATATAATGGAAAACACCGTATAAATTTCGAGCCAATTTTCTTTTCTTTACTATAAGTATTTATAAATCGTATGCATCGTCAAATATTGAAATACTGAACAAATATTTATAAATTGAAATATTTGTTGTTACTGTCTAAGAGTTTTTATCAATATCTTCAAATTTTATAAAATGGATTCAGTACTCTTATCTAATCAATCAAGTCAATCACGCCTTAGTTCCTTTAGTTCAAAAACTAAACCGTAATTTCGAGAATCTTCTTATTACACATCTGTATAATCATTGTGTTTTATTATAATTATTATATAAAAAAGCTTAAGACAACATGTCTTTATATTTATACTAAAAAAGTTAGATAGGCTATAATTATATCATCACGCTAAGACCCATAAGATCGAAGCACCAATTCACAAATCTTTCAAAATCCGGGTTTTTTTCCTTTTGTGAGCTACCGCTGCGTGCGCTGCGTAAACAGTTAAAGTTTCGCAAATTCTACGTAAACAAAGTCGCGGGTTAAAGTTAGCGTTAGCCCAAAGTAACTATTCCACGTGAACGAAGTCACGGGCAGAAGCTAGTTTTTTATAAAACTAACAAACAAGCTTACGACTGATCGTATCGTTTATAAGTCTATAGATCCCCAAAACATAGTACGTATTTGTAATATACGTAGCCTCTAGTTAGTAGCCTCTCCTAGTAGTTCTCGGGAAGTCTGGGCACCTTACACACTTTAGAAACACAAAACTAAAGGCTGTTTTTTTTAAAGAGTTACACAAGTTTAAATTACAATATGCCGCGTTGGCGCAGCGGTCACAGCACTGGATTGCGATTGACGGTTGCGGGTTCGATTCCCGCACACGACAACATTAATTTGTATTGGCCATACAGATGTTTTCCGTGGTCTGGGTGTTTGTGCAGTCCTTGTGGGTCTTCCCACCGTGCCTCGGAGAGCACGTTAAGCCGTCGGTCCCGGTTGTTATCATGTACACCTGATAGCGATCGTTACTCATAATAGGGAATATATCCGCCAACCCGCATTGGAGCAGCGTGGTGGATTAAGCTCCGATCCTTCTCCTTACTTGGGGAAGAGGCCTATGCCCAACAGTGGGATATTACAGGCTGAATCGTCAAACAAAACAAAGAAATATATTTTTAATATCAATGGAACGGACTTAATTGGATAGAAAATTTTATGAAATTGACTGGGACACTAATTTTCACAAATGTTTCGCAGCATGTGCTGCCGCATTTCGCAAATAATTCACCAAATGTTAATTTACAGGTGTTCAACTGTCTCTAGTTTATCAAAGCGACTTAACATTACCCCAAAGAAAATAATCCAATGGGGTTAAATCACACGATCTTGGTGGCCAAAAAATTGGACAATTACATGAAATTATTCTTTAATCAAAAATTTTTTTCACTAAATCAATTGTAGCGCGATGGAAATGGTTGGAACCACATGTCAGGAATATTAATACCAGCTCAAAAGCAGAGCTACGAAAAAATTTCTAATAATGCCCCTTTAACTTTAGGATTTCGGAAATTACGTATTTCTATATGTAGATATAGTCTAAGAGACATAAGCTCATTTTTTAAGAAAAAATTCTCCCAGGAGATATACTTTTAGAATATGATTCAATACTTACTTAAAAAAATTGTGGTTAGTATCTTCAACTATTGGGTCAGTTTTTCTGTATTATGTTCACAATCACGATTCAGCCTGTAATATCCCACTGTTGGGCATAGGCCTCTTCCCCATGTCGGAGAAGGACCGCAGCTTAAATTATGTTATTAACACGGAATTGACATTAAGATTACCTCCATATCTTTATCCATACTTTCAGCTGGATTCTCGGTGGTTTCAATCTCAGATAGAGGAGAATCGTTACCGGGTCCAGGGAACATGGACCAATTTCCGGTTTCAGGGTGGGTTGGAGTACTGGTGGTGACGATCTGTGCGAGCTTGAGAACGTGTGGTAAGTGCGAGTTTGGGGTGGTCATTTCTTTATCGGAATCTGTAACTTTGTAATATTTTTTTTGTTATTTATGTATATTGTGATAAATTAAGTACATGTTTTAAAACTATTCGTACCATATGTTTTTTAAATAAAATATTAGTTCCATAGCTTGCTATTGCCATGACTTTGTTTGTTTTTTTTTTTTACTTTGTGTATCTACGTAAAACGGACTCATATTCCTATTTTAATATGTTTTGAAAAAAAAATATGATTATAATATTATTATAATCATATTTTTTTTCAAAACAATTTATTATTATTTTATTGGAGTTTACTACTTAAGAATCGATTTTCATATAAGGCTGCCAGTATAAAAAATATGAGGAGTAAAATCTATTGAACGAATGACCTCGTTACGTTTCTCGTAACGCCATCTATCGGAAAGATAAACTACTAAGAAAACGAATAAAATACACTTTTAATCAAATAGGCCACAAGAGCACCTTCAAATCGTCAGTGTTAAAAGTGTCTTAATAACAATACGAGATAAAATAGAACATTAACAAAAGTAACAAATGTAAATCAAATTACTAGAAATTATTAAACTTCGTGAATCACGAACCATTCTTTAAGATAATTTGTCTGAAAGATTAAGAAAAAGCTATCAAAAAGTTTGCGATTTTCATTTAAGGCGTTAAAATATGATTGCGGACAATAGGTACTTGTTTTCTTATTCGTGAGAAATTAAAAGAAAAAGTCTTCATAAATCATTTAGTAAACGAAAATTGTTGAAATTAAAGTTATTGAAAATAACAGATACCTAATTAAAAATAATATTAAGTTAATAACATTACATAAGCGCAAACAAGAAATTATTACGTTTTATAACATTTCTCAATATTACTTACTGTAATTAACGTATTTTTAAAATAAATTAGAAATACTTACTAGGGATGGTGTCTTTTATTGATGGAGTTGTTCCTTTTATTGGTGATTCGTCACAATCATCTTCATTAAATGTTCTATCTTCGTCTTCTTCCACAAGTTTTTGTCTCACTAGACTTAAAAATTTCTTAGCGTGTGGTGTACCTGAACGTTGCCGTTTAAACTGTGGTGTTTTAGGAGCTAATTTTGGATGAGGAGTAGTCATCTGCTCTTTTGGACTATCGTCATAATCAGTATCACTAGATTCATAATCAACCAAGTGTTTCCTTCTTACGATCGGTGTTATGACCGCTGTTTTAGTCGAATTATTAACAGATACAATAGCTTCAAATTTCTCGCAGTCACCTTGACCCTTTTCGTATATAGAATCAAATTTATCCTCAAGGTTATTGTCATTTTTATCTTCAATATCTGTATCGATTAATTCAGAAATAGTATTGCATTTGTCTATGTCAACGAAATCTTCCATTGTAAGGAAGAATTTATTGCACTTCTTGCACTGTAGCGGCAGGTGTTCCGTTAGGTGTTCGATGAATTCCTCATTCAAGTCCTCTGGTCGACAGAGAAATCTGTGACCTCGGCATATAGGACAATCATAGGTCAGACCGTGTGCAGTCTTTTCGTGTCTCCATCGACAATCACCGCAACAAAATACAAGATGACAAACAATACAATGAGCCTAAAAAGTATAATAATTTTATAAAAACATAATGAAAAACCATTTACCATTAACATGGTAATTTATGTAAGTTATTGGACAATATATAATATTGATTGTTTAAATAGAAAGTGTCATTTTTAAACAAATGATAGAACTTCTGATCGCTAGTATGTTAGCTATTTGGGTTGACTGCGAGAAATCTCTTAGTTGGTTTATTGTAGATATTAGTTATAACTCTTAGGAGAGAAGGTGTAAAGGCATATGGAATCAATATGATTATCTTGTAATACTATAAATATCTAAAAGATGTTGTCGGATGAATATAAATAATTATGTCAAACAGTAGTATACAAAAAAAGTTTTCAGTTACATGCAAAATAAAAAAAATGAAATTGGTACTTGATAAACTATAATAGGTATTATTATTAATTATATAAACTATTTCTACAAAATATACGGGCACATATATATTCCACATAAATTAAATAAATTAATGGAATATTGTGATTATAATTAAGCCTAAATATAATTACAAGTTCATTATATTATACACTATAATAGGATGTTATAATCTAGATAGGAAATTTAAGCCCGCAAATTAATTGAGTATTAATGAAAATATTAGTATTTAATTGCGCGAAACTAATTTATGATACAAAAAAAAAAACTTTTTTTAGAATGCATTGTCAATGTCATCCACATCACGACATTCGTTAAAATCCGAAAATTACTGCAAACTTTCATTTAGAAATCTAAACACTATTACTTTTTTTAAGTTCAAATTTTAAGTTTCATTTTTATTAAATAGTTTATAGGGATAGCCTATAAAACACCACGTTATAAATGAAATAGTAATAATATAACATAAATGTAGATATATGTAATATTATAAAAGCTAAAGTTTATGAGGGGGGATTAATGTATGTTTGTTTAGCCTTTCCCGCAAAAACTACTAAACTGATTGATTGCACAGGTTGATGCACTAACGAACGCGGATGACTTCGTTTAACTAAATTTCATCACCTAATTCTGAGACGTCACGTTGCAGGCCTTTAATTAAATGTTTGTAAATTGAGTTTTCGATATTAGTGGAATATGGTGCGATATATCTGATGAGGTTGAGTTTTAATAGAACGAGATGCGATATTAGTGTTGATTAGTAAGTTGGATCTTCAATGATAATGATTGATTTGGAAATTATTGAATTTGTAAGAAAACCACAGCTTCAAAGTGGGGTAAAATTATCGCTATCAGATATTTATGGTAAGAACGGCGTAAGTTTTACGTGCTTCCCGAAACATGATGAGGAGAAGAAAAGAAAACCAGATCGAAAATAGATATTATTTAGACAAATCGAATCGAAACTTTACACCTATTAAGAAGAAGAAGAAGTTATACTTAATTGGCTAGCTAACTTTTTGTTGCTAATTTCTTCTTTGTTGACTGGCTAACTGTCGGTTTTATGTGACAGTGACATCATTTTTCTCTAATGTGCTAAAAGAAGTATAACTTCAATAATGCTCGCTTCTACCTACTTCCTAGTACACGAACTACATTAAAATCAATTCTAAATATACCACAACACATTCGTAATCTCAATAACGACTTAATGATAATACTATCAATCAACAATATATAAAAAAAAAGAAAAAAGTTCGTATTCCTCTGGGATATCTTTTAATATCAGTAAAAAACAGTAAAAGCTGAACGAAGAAAGTCGAAACGCGATTATGACGGACCGGACCACACCGACGGAATGGAGTTGGCAAAAAGCGAAAACGTGTTTTGGTCAACCGCATTACGTTCACTCTAAGTATATTTGGTGCACTGCCGGCCAAAATAAGTGTACACTAAATGATATGGACAGACAAGTGTTTACAAATATTTCATAGATAAGTTTTAATTCTGGTCAGCTGCACTATGTTTGCTCTTATTGTATTTAGTGCAATACTGCCAGAATTAAGTTTAACTACATGAGATCACTACATAATTATTATAAAACAAAGTCTCTTTCTGCTGTCTGTCTGTCTGTATATATCCTTAGATTTTTAAAACTACGCAACAGATTTTGATGCGGTTTTCTTTAGTAATTAGAGTGATTCCAGGGGAAGGTTTATATGTATAATACATGCATAGTATTAATAGTAGAGGAACACTTTTTAAAACATGTTTTAAAGTTTTCTAATGTGATGTCGTAAATAAATACATTTTTGCGCTTAGATTGCAAATATTTATTTTATATTTTAAATTTACTATCAGCATTACACCCGTGCGAAGCCGGAGCGGGTCGCTAGAGACATGATTTGCTGACCCTACCCCCATCCCTCCCCGGAAGATCTGGTCACCTTACTCACGTTCTTAAATATAAATAGTTTTTTTTCTGGTGTATACTTTCTCGTGTCCGAATTTACACGTCATATGTCACGGAATACGGCTTAGCGACACGTTGTTACCTTTCATTCCAGAAACGTAGTACAAGTAAAAGAGGAAAGCAAATGTACGTGTTATTTTTTTCGCTAAAAGTGGGGAAGAGGGAAGGATAGAAATGTGGAGAAACAATAAAATCCAGTTGTTACAAATTACTTTATTTACACTTCGTCAATTCCTTGCCTTAATTTTATGTCTTATTTCAACTACTACAATTCCTTTTAAGACTTCTAGTCTGTACCGCTGATATCAGAAGAATGCCCTTTTTAAAATGTCAACAAAGTATTTATAAGCTAAGACCGGAAACAAAATGTTTTTGATGAATTAATTCACTAAACGTGTTTCCGGTCTGTAACAGACCGGAAACCCGTCATAAAATAATATAGGCAATCTCCTTAATCAATTAATTGCTTATAATAAGTAAGAAAATAAATAAAATGTAAATATAAAGTAAATTTGATTTTACAAACAATTCATTAAAAATAAATACAGATCCAAGAAATAGTCAAATTCACTACTTATTGTAAATATATTTTTATCAAAAGTGTATAAAATATTTTAAATTATAACAAAATCATTACATTCGGCCATCCTACTGCGTGCGGTCTCCTGACGCACGTAAACATAAATGTGTATTAATAATATCTATGTATAAAAAATAAAGTAGATATTAATATCGGATTATTTTATTAATTAATCCGTATTGAATTTTTAATCATTACATTCGGTCATTATTTGGTCTAAAACTGATTCACTTTTATCATACTGAGAACGCTCAACGAAATACTTATTTCTCAGTTCAAATCTATAATTATTCATTGTCAATACACACTTTTGACTACATTGAATAAGTTATCACACATTACTAATCACTTTAATACACCACTTATCGAGTAGCAACGTTAGCCGTACAATAATTAAACAATAACTGCTTCCTCACAAATTATCATATTTAAAGGACAACAATCCCGCCAATACATGACAAAGATGGCGACTGACCAATCGTAAAATTAGTATTAACTATTCGGAAGATGGTGTCTCCATCTTTATGCTCTTCCGGTACTTCAACAAATAATAATCACAGTAAAAACAATACAATTTTATAAAATTATTAGAAGCATAAATTTAAATTATAGGTAACAGTATTTATTGGGTAACTACCCTACAAAACATAATAAAGATGGCAACTGGCTAATCGTAAAATAATATTTACCATTCGGAAGATAGTACAAACGAGTAAACAATAAGAGTAATATCAATACAAAACCCAATATTTTAATAATTGTTGGAATTACCAATTTAAATGCTAACATTACATTGCAACATATGTATATGCAACTGCATTTATTATATTTTTAATTCCGTGGGATTCGCAAACACTTAAATAAGGATGTTGAAGTGAATGAGCTACCTCGATCTAACACTATTCGAGATGGTAACCCGAAGTCGTAAAATATTTAATAAATACCGTAGTTTTAGTCTTTGTATCTTAAGCGGCCCATACAAATAAATAGATATTAATTAGTAAATCCACCGACTATAGTGAGTATATACGAGTACTATTTTTTTTTTTTTTTTTTTTTTACTTTTGTTAAATGGACCTAAGTGATCAATATGAATAGTGTGGAATAGAATACTTATCCTCTTAATTGGAAACAATTGGCCACTTTTACGTCGTGATGTATTACCTTTATTATTCGTAATTGCACATTTAATACACGATTAAACATATTTTTGACAAGCTTTTGCAATTTCGGGTACCAGTAAACAGAATGAATTCTCTCAGTTATTTCGGTAAACCTTAGTGACCGGCGTCATCGCGATTAGACCTAAATATCTGTCATCGAGCACGAGCAGGAACAGCTAGACAAAGTGCTTTGCCTACTTCTCTATACACCCCATTATTCTAAATAACGTAATTTTTGTTTATACTTAGTTTCTTCGTCGGACTCAGGCTTAATATAAGAAGAGAATTTTAACTATTCGCGAAATGTTTGGGTCGGTCATTTGTAAGGTTAAGGGCCAATTACTAGTTTCAATATTATAAACAATTGTTTAGTCTTCAATCACTTCAGGTGATTGTTTAGTATTGCGAGTCAATGCATCTATGTGACCCATACGATTCCTTGGACGGTATTCTATATTGAAATTAAATTCGCTAATCAAAAGCTTACTATCTAGCAATCCGGGCAAAGAGATTGCGCTGCAAAATAACCCTATCTAGTCTTATTATTAAGGGTCCTACAATCAACGCATAGGCGTTGGTCACCCCTTTTTAAGCATAATAACTCGTGTAATTGGAACTGATCTCACTGACTTGACTTCTCTCAGAATATGGTAGCCTGTATCGTCTATGAACTACATACAGGTCTGTCACCTAATAAATCTATTTTCATTTTAGCAAAGCTAACAGCCTATTTCGCTAAGATTAAATGCAAAAAGTCGCGGTCATTAAGTAAAAGAGTGAAGGCTAAATAGAGTTCCCCTCTCGACCCCGAGACCAACTTTAATGTCCGAAATTAACACGGGCTCTAGTTTTGCATTGTCTTTAGTCATATTAGTGTTTCTATAAATTTAAATAAAAAAGAAACAAGTAGCATCTATGACTCCAAAATTGATTATTTGCAAGGGATGAAGTCGAAATCTTGGAATTTAATTTTAAACAGACAAGTTAAAGAACAATAACGCTGTTCATTAATTTGTTTATCTTTTGACGGCTGCCTTAAAATGTAACTATGCACGCGTTAGTGAAATTAACCTTTTAAACGCGTAGTCAATAAAGTACATCAAGCTTAAATCCAGAGTTATGAGCAAATATACTTGGAAAATTACATACATACCTACCTACTTATTATTATTTTTTTAAAAGAACCTAGCTATGCTATTGGGTACACAAATGAAACAAGTAAACTAGTAAATAAACTAACAAATTAAGTAATAACGAATAATTAATATATTTAAACTAAAATATTTCATTACATCGATTAAAAATTGATTTCATTACATCGATTGAAAATTGATTTCATTCCATCGATCGAAAATTGTTCTTAAATAAAATCGATTATTATTTCAAATCGAATCGGTAACGTGTGAGGGAGTCGACTAATTTCAGACTTTCTTGAACTGTCAAAAAGAAGAACGAATGGACAGAGTACAGACATTTTAGTTATTGCTAGAAATTATTTACCATTATCGACTATTATGAGCACCCTGCTGTATTCGATACTCTTTCTAGTCTTATAGCCACTGTAGCCCTCAAAATAAATATCGTCACTAAACTTTGGGTCAGATGTGACAACTTTTACTAGTTCTGATATCGAAATATTACTTTCAGTAACCAAATCCAATTTTAGGCAATCCCAAGACTGGGATTTATTATTAAAATCAGGACATTGGTAAAATCATAACTGATTATTATCTTTAAAAGCAGTCATACAAGCAAGTTCAGTGATGTTTTGACCTATCAGCATGGACGATTGAAGTAATTCGTCATTGACTACCTCTCTATGGTACCCTCAACTTCAGCTAATTTTAATTCAACGCTACTCCTAAATTATAGTTAAATGGTAAAATTTTTAGGATTGTCAAATCCTTTGATAGCAGGTTGATTTGTAGTCTTTTAGCAAATAAAGACCTTTAGTATCAGATTCACGAATTAAACTACACTCGCTACCAAATTCGATAAAAGCTACTAAATTTGTATTATTAACTTTTACATTCTTATAAAATTTGTTTCCACCATTATTCGTGGTCGTAATAGTATTATTTCGTTGGATTTCGTTTCGTATAGTCAAGGGTTTAAGCTTTCAATTATTATCGTTATTGTCTAAGCCATGTCTACTCTGTGACACCGAGTATTTAACAAGGGACTTGGGCATCTAAAGTAAACGTGTCCCTTCGAGCGGCAATTGGGCAAATAATAAAGTTATCTATATACTAATATATGAAGAAAAAACTTTGTACGCCTTTTTTTACGAACTATCTTATATTTGACACCCACGCATATATTCTCGTTTGTTTATTATTATAAGAATAGTTTTGGACAACAGAATCTTTTTAAACTTATAATTTACATTAATTATGGTCGAATTTCGACAACTGGGGACGATCACTAGTCATTTGTAGTTGACGCAAAGCTACTCGTTCGGATTGACACGATATTGTCACTACGTTTCCTACCCACGAATATACCGATATCTTATAAGGGTCGTTTAAACTGAGAAAATTCAAAAGTCTTCCGGTTCATCACATCTTAATGCCTGTGCACTATTTCTAATTGACTTGTCTCTAATTTCACATCAATTTAATAAAGCTAATTTATCGTAAAATATTCGTGTAAATTTTCATTATTCCTAGTGATTTGGGCTAACATCACTTCAAGAAGCCGACCATAATTTTGCTTATTAGGAAACGTACTTTTAACGTTTGGAAGAGGATCAAACCACCTCTTTGCTAAGCCAGAAAGTTTTTGTAAAGCAAAATGCATGGTCTGCTTCTCATCCCATTCGTAATTGGCAGCACATTCATTTACTTCCATTTATATTACATTCCAGTACCTCTTTTGTGGACCAGTTGCTAGTTCTCTTGCGTCTGACCTGTCATCACTCGAATATTCACTGCTGAACGTGGACGGGCTGACCAGCCGCGTCTCCTCTTTGATTTAGTCTCAGACCGCTTCACCTCTTCGGTCCTAGTCGGGGAATTTCGGTTTCTTTGATTTCTCCTTGACCTTGGGGCTCCTCCTCAGGAGTCATCACATTGTCGGAGTTCATTGCCACAAAACAAAATCAATATTAGATTTATATCATTAAAATAAAAGATAGATGAAGATGTAGGTACTTAAAATATTTCTCAAGACATAACCTTTACAATTTCATTCAATCTTTAAAATAAAAATGAAATAAAAGATGTAGATATTTCTCAAGACTTTAAAATAAAAATTAAATAGAAGATGTAGGTACTTAAAATATTCCTCAACTCATAACCTTTTTAAAATTTAATTTAACAGATTTAGCTCGTTATTGATAATAGAAAAGCACATTAGACGTAATCATATTACCCACTTTGCTACAATACACTTGGCTCGCTAGGTACACAACTTCTATCGATAAGCACACTTGGCTTCTAAATAACTAGAGCTCACTTGGCTCGCTAGGTACACATGACCTCTAAGCACACATGGCTTTTAAATAACTAGAGCTCACTTGGCTCGCTAGGTACACATGACCTCTAAGCACACATGGCTTTTAAATAACTAGAGCTCACTTGGCTCGCTAGGTACACATGACCTCTAAGCACACATGGCTTTTAAATAACTAGACCTAAAATTCTTGATGGAGCATACCTAGGTAATACTTAACTTTAAGCGTCTATAATACTTGTAAAATTCATAACCCAGTAAAATGTTAAATACATGTGGGTAATCTGATTCCGATCTAAATTACCAATCAAATTCTTTATCCAATGTAACTTTAAATGGGAAATATCTAATTCAACTTCACGTACGGATTTTATTTAAAATCAAAAATCTTAAAAATACTTCAAAATTCGTAACCCAATAAAATGTTAAATATATGTGGGTAATAAAATGTTAAATATATGTGGGTAATCTGTACTAAATACCAATAAAATTCTTTATTCTTTATAACTTTAAATGGGAAATATCTAATTCAACTTCACGTAGAAAATTCATTATGTACAATCACAAATCATAAAAGTTTTTGTACATACCTTAACTTGGTCCTTGTCCCGCTTCTGACTTGTGGAGAAATAATAAAATCCAGTTGTTACAAATTACTTTATTTACACTTCGTCAATTCCTTGCCTTAATTTTATGTCTTATTTCAACTACTACAATTCCTTTTAAGACTTCTAGTCTGTACCGCTGATATCAGAAGAATGCCCTTTTTAAAATGTCAACAAAGTATTTATAAGCTAAGACCGGAAACAAAATGTTTTTGATGAATTAATTCACTAAACGTGTTTCCGGTCTGTAACAGACCGGAAACCCGTCATAAAATAATATAGGCAATCTCCTTAATCAATTAATTGCTTATAATAAGTAAGAAAATAAATAAAATGTAAATATAAAGTAAATTTGATTTTACAAACAATTCATTAAAAATAAATACAGATCCAAGAAATAGTCAAATTCACTACTTATTGTAAATATATTTTTATCAAAAGTGTATAAAATATTTTAAATTATAACAAAATCATTACAGAAATAACGTCGCGATCTCTTAAATCCATTAATATAAATAGTTTCAACTCTTTAACAACGGGACGAGATATTAATATAGTTTGTATAATACATTTCGGTTTGAGATTATTTTGTTAAAATTAGTTTTCAGCCTGTTACATCCCACTGCTGGGCATAGACCTCTTTTTCCATGTAACAATTAAATAGGCTATACTCATAAATATTGTTTACAGATCTATATGAAGAAGAATGTACTAAACAATGTGCTATTAATATTTTATTTCTATCTAGACACGCGGCAACGTGTCAAGCCAAGTTCAAGCATTATATTTACCATGACAAGCATACAGCTTTCAACAAAAATAGAATTCTTGATGAAATATTAGTCTCTTAATATTTTTGTTAATAACTAATATTGTTTTGCTACAAATATGATTTTTTAATGTTTTAATTCTACCTTTGAAGCTATAAATGGTCTTAAAATATAGTAAAAATTATTCATTCATTTGTATTAATGGCTTTCAAATAACAAAATTTAAACTACTAATGCCTTCAAAAATATATATATGTATAGCAAGATTAGTTTTGTAATAAATTAATATGTTGAACATAATATAATATTATGTGTACATACCTCAACCGAATTTTTCATTGTGAACTTAAAATCATTTCACTAAAACACGTTTTTTTAAATCAAAACACTGACTATTATATTTATATTTCTATTATTAATCTTTTAAACAATGTACTTCTATTAATATTAGTTGAATATTACAAATAAAACACTTCAGTTTCAAGTCTTTTGAAAATTATATTAACTACCCTCATTAACTAACTAAAATTAAATATATTCAACTACACTCATTTTGATATCTTATGACGTTTCTTTTCAACACTGTTATTTAAAATTATAAAAATATGTTACGTTACAATATTTAATAAAAAATAATTACGAGAATAAATCTAGATGTCATAGAGCGAGGTCTGAATAAATCTAATGTGAGAAATCTCGCGAAAAGCTTTTGAATAAAAAAATAAAAATAAAAAAAGTTGTACAAGGATGATGATTACGATTTTTTTTTTCAGAGAAATAAAATCTTATTTTAATTTTTTTTGTTGTTTATTTTATTATTACAGCTAGTGAAGGTGTTGACAGTTGACATTAAAGGTGAATCAATTAATATAGTTCACAATGTCAATAACAGATGTCGGTGTTACTAAATAATTGTTAACTAGGAATCAACTTCAAACTCGAGAGCTCATCTCATCATCATACTGCTTGTTTATTTATAACTTGCAAACTAGCCCGTAGTTTTTTTTTGGAGTTTACTCGTTAAGAATCGATTTTCATATAAGGACCCCGGTATGAAAAAATATGAGGTGTAAAATCTATTGAACGAATGACCTCGTTATGTTGCTCGTAACATATTATCTCTCGTTATTTTATTAGTTTATTTACCATTTGATATTGTATTCTTTTTTTAGACTAGTAAGGCTTTTATGTGCCTATTTAGACAGTCGATCTGAGGGTAAACTTCAGTAGTGCGTCGGAGCTGACACACACTCTTTTCATTTTTAAAGTGAAACTTTTATTACATCGTCTCAAACTTTTTCGTCTGTGTGTTGCATGTCGCGTGACAGTCGGCCGCGTGGTAAGATTGGTAAAGCGATTTTTATACCTTTAATGGAATATTATTCCAAATTTTTTTAGTTAACTGTCTATAAAAAGATGCAAAAAGATCTTTTTTATTGTTATTTAAAACCATCATAATATTATAAAATTTGCATGAGTGCGTCTTATGACTATTTTCCGAAAAAGTTTTGCATTGCCGATGTATTGAAGATTCTATAAATATAACTCAATATCTTACCGAGAAAGGCTTACTGGCTTCATTGAGTGCTTACCTGTAAATAAAAAGTTCTTATTAATAAAATTACTAACAGAAATCGAAACTATATTTTGTTTATTGTTTTTTTTTTGTTTTTTTTTTTTTTGTTTATAAATATGTAAATATCTATTACAAACATTCTGTCGTCTGTTCCTACGGTAAGCAACTTAATGCTTGTGTTAAATGGTTCGATTCCGACTGAGTCTGGATGTGATATATGTATTTATTTATTAATAACTATTATTTACGTTTATTTATGCAGTCGGTTGTTACTTGTAACACAAGCATTAAGTTGCTTACCATAGGAACTTACGACCATGTGCATAATTATATAGGTAGTTATATGTTATTGCGTCGTATTGCAGCGTGGTGGATTAAGCTCCAATCATTCTCATACATTGAGAAAGAGTCCTATGCCTAGCAGGGGGATGAATTTAACTGTAAACGCAGCAAAAAAGTTTAATTTGTGACAAATATAACCTTTTTGGAAGGATATTATTTATGAAGATTATCTTAAACTCATAACAAACAAAGCTTAACCTTTAAAATCTAATGTCATATTTATAATATTTATGTACGTAATAACATTTTAATGATATTCTACGTAAATCACGTTTCTACTCAGCGTGTGACCCTTTATTAACATAATACATTTGACATATATTTTTATTCAGTAGGGACTGTTTGGGTAAAACTAAAATTAAGTACCAAAATTAGGAAATAATAATGTATACTAATATATTATTATGAAAATGAAAACTTTGTATCTTTATCCGACTTCAAAAAATTTTTGTTTTTTATTATAACGGTAAACAAGCGTACGGCTTACTTGATGGTAAGCGATTACCGTAGCTTATACGAGTAGACGTCTGTAACAACAGAAGCATCGCAAGCGTTGCCGACCCTATCCCCAATTCCCCCCAGGAGCTCTGGTCACCTTACTCACCAACAGGAACACAATACTGCTTTAAAACAGTATTATTTAGCTGTGGTCTTTGTAAGGTCGAGGTACTTCCCCAGTCGGGCTGCTCCATATTTTGAGCAGGAAATTTCCTGCTGTGCCTGACCTCAGTAAAAAGAATGGTTACTATCAAGATCTTAAACATTTTAAACTTAGAAAACAGCAATCCTAGTTGTTATTCATTTCAACGATTTAATACTATTTAATCGTATTTTTCTCGAAGCAAAACAATTTCCACTAATTGTCAGTCTGACGAGGGTCGAGTTACAAGGTAGCGAATGAAGTTAGTTGTATACGGTTCTTCATAGTAATTGACTTGTGACGTGCTCGCATTCGTCGTGTCTTGTTGACTAACTATTGACGCAGAGTCGGGCAATGCTGTCACGTTTTGACATTCAATTAATATTTGTGTATGTACATTGTATTTTAAATGTTTGTATTGTTCTAGGTTATTAATCTAAAAATCGTACAATTTGGGCGGTTTTCATATTATTTTCTAGTAAAGTTGTAAACTTGTAACCTCAATTTAACCTACCACTTTCCTTCACGTCTTTTCGATTCTACGTAAAATTAACAAAATGATCAGCTGTGCTATCTTGGCACTAGTGAATGCCGTTACTTTTAAATAGTAACAATGAAAATGGGGTGGTTCTCAATTACCTAGATGTTTTTTTTTTTTTAATGTTAGCTCAGAACTTGTGACAGTGTGAACAGATTTGATGATTTTTTTTAAATGTATTTATTATAGGTACTGCAAAACTTTTCACTGGGTAAACCAATTTTGGTGATTCTTGTTTTAATCGAAAGCTGATGCTGTCTTGTAGTCTATTTAAATTTGATCAAAATCTGATGACTACATTAACTCGTTTTTATTTTTTATTTTTGTGTTACCCACACATGAGGAAATTATAAACATTTTAAAAATCATATCAAAATTTGATGACTACTTTTTGAGTAATCTTTGATAAGGTGTATTTCCTTGTCCGTCCTTATGGGTCGCCCCACGGTGCCCTGGAGAGCACTTTAAGCTGTTGGTCCTGGTTGTTAAAGTTGTAAGGAATATATCCGCCAACCCGCAGTGGAGCAGCGTGGTGGATTAAGTTCCGATCCTTCTCCTACATGGGGAAAGAGGCCTGTGCCCATGAGTGGGATATTACAGGCTGAATCATAATAGAATCGCATCGTATTTACAGTACATAACCAAGTTAATAAACTCGCGATATACTCAACAAAGCGACAAAGGAATGACAAACGCCTTAAAAAATTTTAACCCTTATCATTCGCTGTCAGCGACATAATACGTGGGGGGACTGTAATCATATTAATTACTTGTAAAGCGGAGCAAAGACGGAGTCGGCTTGAGACGATTATCTAAAATTTTAATTTCATTTTTATGAAAGGTTGAAGGAAGCTTCGTGACAAAAACTTGTAAAGGAGGTAAATGTCGTTATTTTATGACCGTGTTTGCGTTTATTAAATTTAAGGGTTATTCTATGGCTTTTTTGTTTTTGTAGGAACGTTTATTCTGATACAATGAAGTTAAGAATTTAGTTTGTAACGAAAGTCGACTGTGTTAATCTTTGTTTATACAAGCTAAGGGAACTTTTTGAACGGACTACAAAAAAAGAGGAGGTTATCAATACGACTGTATTTTTATGTGTTGTTAGGTACCTCATAATTGGAGTTTACTCGTTAAGAATCGATTTTCATAATAAGGCCACCGGTATAAAAAAATGAGGATTAAAATCTACTGAACGAATGACCTCGCTACGTTTCTCGTAACGCCATCTATTGGAAAGATAAACTACTAAGAAAACGTCGTTGTCTCTGCTATTGGGTTCCGATAGTCAATGACCTTTTCTAATAACGCCATTGATCGATCGATAGATGGCGTTATTTGATTCGTTTATTTACCATTTGATATGGTAGGTATTAATCTTTTTCTTAGAAGTTTTAATGCAAATTTTCTTACTTCTTGTGGAGTTTCTTTCTTTAATTAGAATTTTTGTCTAAAAATACATATACCTAGTTACCTAAATAAACATAACAATAAAAAAATTTTTATCCTACTTTGGTAGGTATTCGTAGCATATTACACACGGTTGTCTATTCCTAAAATTGTAACAGCTGACTTGTAAAGGTAAGTTTGCTATACCTATATTTTTAAATTGAACTCGGAACGGGAGTCGAGCCCAAAACCCTATAGGTCAATTTAACGCTACGCAGGTCCAAGCATCTCTGTTTCCTCTTAAAGCATTCGCTTCACCTTAGATTCGAATTTCCAGAGTTAATCCGTTTTGATTCGAGAGCGATCTCTCGGGAATCGACATTACGTCCGCTCTCAATTCCAGGAAGTGTATTCAGTTTGAGTAAAAACAGAAACTAAAAAGCCTTTTGAACAGAATTAAATATGTAGTACTGAGAATAAAAAGCTTTATAGTCTATAATAATAATAATAATAAATACTTTATTGGGTCACCATAAAGAAACATTACAAAAAAATTATGAATACAGAAGAAGATGTACAAGTTTATAAAAAAATTTCGTATAAAAGTCTGAGTAATACATTATGTTGTGTAAGGGAGCTGCAACATACAATTTAAATAGGTTTGCGAAGCATTCTTAAAATAAATAACAATGTTTGTTTAATTTGGTATAATACATTCTTATTATTTTATTATTTTTTTTTGTCTATACAAAGCTTTAATAAATAAATAAATTCCAAACACTCAACGGCCACACTAGGATTTAGTCCTGCGTTGGGAGTCCGGAGACACACACAATACACAAGCACAAACGCCCATAAGCATCTATATGGCCAATATGAATGTATATCATGTGCGACAATCTAACCCCCAACCACCAGCAGCCAAAAGCCAGTAGTACCTATATAGATAAAGAGAAGTTCTAATTAGAAAAGAGATGAACAAGACTAAATTCACAGCAGCATTCAATAATGAATATAATCTCATTATCAAAAGAAGAAAGGGAATTGATACATAAATAAGCACTTCGTACTTAACGGCTCCCGTAGTGTCATGTGTTGGGGGTTTCGACTCTTTAGAAGTGCCGCGAATCCTATGTGTTATTTTGGGTTTTCATATATCTAAACTATAAAAAACCGACTTAACTATATTGAATTATAACGTAGGTAACCGAAAAAATAGTCAATCTAATACGTATTATTAGGCATAACGCAAAAAGTACACGATAGATCTCGCTAATATTTACTCCCTACTAGTCAAAAGTTATCAGGTAACTTATAAAAATTGTCGTCCAGTTGAGAACCTCCTTATTCTAAGTCGATTACAACCGTTCAGAATATAACAAATATTAAAGACTAGCTGCCCGGACAGACTTCGTTCTGTCTGTTATGTTTTTTTTTTTTTGTTTTTTTTTTTGTTTTTTTTAGTATAAAAACCTTCCGATGGATTTAAGGAACATACCAAAAAATTTGCCGAATTGGTCGAGCCATTCTCCAGTTATGCGCTTAGCAACTTTAATTTTTATTACCTACTAGATGGGGGTACTTCGTATTACCTACATATACCTATTTAATTTTGTAAAAAATATACACAAAACACTTTCTGAACGCACCTATAAATATTTGACAACCAATTAACAACGTTTTTGACAAAAGACATTAAATTTCCCCGCTAGGAACATTTTGCATTGGAAAATTAAATCGTCGTTTTTAGTATTTTTCGTTACATGTTATTTATGTTTCTCACCGTTTAAGCCTTCTCTGAACTTCCGCAAACATTTCAAGATCAAAATTAGCCAAATCGGTCAAGCCATTCTCGAGTTTTAGCGAGACTAACAAACAGCAATTGATTTTAATATATATATAGATATAGTTTTATTTTATTTGGAAGCTTCTAGTGATTGCACCGGATCTGGATTACCCAATGGCCGTATTTCCTCTTCGCTTTCATTCTGTCCTCATTCTAGGAGAATTCAAGGTCCCTTTGTTGAGATTTCATATCAGTATTTGAAAGCATTTTTCTCTCTTACGTACGTGACATATTTTCGAACACGTAAAGAATTTTCTGAGACGCTATTATAACATGATGACTTCTGGAATTCTACAAATATCCGTTTTCTAATCTTTGATGAAAGAAGGGTTATAAGGTATGTGATACCTATATGTTACATAAACAGCTAAAAGCAGTAACTACTTTATGGCACAACATGATTCATCCTGCTCAAAATTTGGAGCAACCCGACTGGGGAAGTACCTCGACCTTAGAAAAGATCACAGCTAAATAATACTGCTTTCAAGCAGTGTTGTGTTCCTGTGATAAGGTGACCAGAGCTCTTGGGGGGCTAGAGGTAGGGTTTTCAATACGCTTGCACTGCTTCTGGTGTTGCAGGCGTTAATAAGCTACGGTTAACGCTTACCATTAGGTGAGCCATATGCTTGTTTGCCGAACTTATTTTTTATTTTAAAAAAACCACCATTACATGGAGCTAATCATAACAAAATCAAAATATACTTTATTCGAGAAGCGTTTAAAGAGTATGTTAATCTATTTTAGAAGTTAAATAGTAATGTTTTAAATAATTAACGACAGTTAAATGTGAAGATACAATCGATTCGGAAGATAGATTCTGCAGAGAAAAATCGGCAAGAAACCCTGCAACACATACGAACACACGCACGCATTCACACACACACACACACACACACACACACAAACATAATATGCACACGCACACAATATTCTAAAATTCACTATTATTTAATGAACTCACTTGAGGAAGTAAAAAAAAATTAAAAAGTACTTAAAAGAGGTCTTAAGCCAGTGAAATTATTTCACAAAACATAAGTAAATTCACCTCTTTATTAAAATCAGAACATTTTAAAAATAAGTCTTAATCTACGAGTAAGTGTGTTTATATGGCGAATAAAAATGTAATATGCTTTTAAGGTTCAAGCACCTCTGAAACTATATTATGTTAAGCGGCTTAGCAGCTCAGTCACGGAGCTAAGTGGACTTATTTATCAGAAAAAATCTGCCTACACACCTATAATATTATGGAAATTTAAAGATTTCAAGCTTATGAATCATTACTGCTGTAATAATGTAAAAAAAAAAAATTAAGTTTGTTTTTGTGATTACTTTAATGTCGGGCTGCTCCAGATTTTGAGACCTACCCCATGACTGTTGGATCTAAAGTATGTTTAGTATTTTTAAATAATACAAATAAAATTTGATTTTAAAATTGAAATAACTTTTCAAATTAAAAATCTGATGAGTAAAGTTTCAAACAAATTATTTATTGTTCATTATTTGTTGTTTGACTTAAATTATTGTTTCAAATTCTTAATTTAACAATTAATTATGAAAATATTGGTTTATTTTAGGGCTTATTTTGTCTAGAAATTTATTGTTTTTAATAAAATGTATCAACTAATATTTATCAGGGCTAAGCTTATTTGATTATTTATATTTGAAAACACTGTTGTTATTCAGGATTTTGGATTTTTTTAACAGCGTGCGTGTCTGACTGATTCAAAATAGACTAACAAAGACATTTTTATAATCTATATTATCCTATAAATAATAAATAAATAGATATTTATACCTTTATATAAAATATTTGGTAAAAATTATTTTTTTCCGTTACAAATTGCTAAAAATGTACATTACCGAAAAGCTGACAGGGGAAAGACTTCAGTTATATTATGAGGCCGGTAAATCTTTTTAGGCGACAGTGTGATGTATTAATCTGGCACTCACTTGAAATTACTTGCCACTTGGCTCGGTTGTATAAAAATAGTGTTTATTTTTAGGAGATTTATGCTCCTCAAAACGCGTAAGCGACTTTGCCCAGCAGTAGGATTTTACAGGCTGAACCGTGGAGAAGCTAATTACATTTATTTAAAACTAGCTTCTGCGCGCGACTTCGTCGGCGTGGACTCCGCTCCTATTGGTCTTAGCGTGATGACACATAGCCTATAGCCTTCCTCGATAAATGGGCTATCTAACACTGAAAGAATTTTTCAAATCGGCCCAGTAGTTCCAGAGATTACCGCGTTCAAACAAACAAACAAACAAACAAACAAACAAACAAACTCTTCAGCTTTATATATTAGTATAGATAAAACGAAAAAAAAAAAAAGAAAAACATCTATTATTCGTACGGCTAAGAAACCTTGACTGACACTCAACCTTAAGTTTCGCCTGTCACATTACGAAGCACTCTAGAACAATTTGTTTATTTAAAATTCCCTCCAAATTATACGGCAATTAGTATTCGTAAATGGCAGAAATATTTTACGCAGCGGTCCTGAAATATTTGACGGAAAAAATGCTTAGATATTTATAAGAATGCTTATTTATTTAGGTAGTGAAATGTTCATAGGTGATTTTTGAAGTTATACTTCTTTTGGCGAAGAGTAAATTTTAACGATGCTCGCGCACACCGTCACGAAAATAACCGACACGAAGAAGTTAGCAACGTGATGTTAGCTAGCCATTGAAGTGTAACTTCTTACGTGCGTACATAAGTACACACGCATTTTTAATGTATAATCGCTCTGGTGTAGTTGTGTGCGTGCCGGTGCGTGTGATTCCTGCTCGGGATGGTCATTTGTATTTGTATGGCCTTCATGTACAATACAATATCATATAATATCATGGTTTGACTGGAAGAGATCTCTTTTAGAGATAAGTTCGCCCTTGCCTACTTCCTTTATTATAATGAGTTGTGAAATAACTTAGTGCAATAAAGAATACAATACAATACAATACAAATACTCTTTATTGTACACTAAGAAAGCAAAATTTTATATCAAATAGAAAATAATTATAAACATAATTATAGTACAAAAGGCGGTCTTATCGCTAAAAGAGCGATCTCTTCCAGACAACCTCTAGCATGAAAAGGACATGACAAAGAATTAGACGGCATGGGAGTGTACATACATATAATTATATATACATATACACATACACGTAAATATACATACATATATACATATTAAATATACATTTTATATATATAAACTCAAATATATATACATATAAATATAATATCTAAAATATAAATATACATACGACGACGAGAAGAAATGGCTAGTCATTGTCAATAATATACATTAGCAGTAAATGATTTTATAATGATTTTAAATAGTGGTTCTTTAAGTGACTCTTAAAAGTATCTAGTGATTGTGCACGCCTTATATATATAGGTAAAGCGTTCCACAACCGGACAGCTTGCACCGAAAAAGAGTTGGTATAAAAAGAAGAAGCATGAGAAGGAATTTTAAGCATAAGATTACTATCCGATCGAAGAGACCGGTCGTGACTATTTGATAGTAACTCAAAGCGCTCTTTTAAATAGCAAGGTGTCTTTGGATAAAACAGTAAGCAGTAGAGAAGCGATAGGATGTGAGTATTCCGGCGAAGTCGAATAGGGAGCCACCCGAGATTTTTGCGAAACTCAGAAATATGGTCATATTTTCTAAGTCCAAATATGAACCGAATAGAAAGGTTTTGAATACGCTCGAGTTTATTTAATTGATCTTCCCTGAGGTCGAGGTAACAGGTGTCGGCATAGTCGAGAAAAGGTAGAAGGATGGATTGTGCCAACGCAATCTTGGTGGGAATTGGCAAAAGATTTCGTAACCTACGAATGGAACAAATAGCAGAAAACATTTTACGACTTACTTCCATAATCTGTGTATTCCAGGACATGTTTTGGTCAAAAATAATACCTAAATTTTTTACTTCTGAACTATAAGGAATAACGTTATCATTATTCAAGAATATCATTATCATTAACACTACTCCAATCCACATTCATCATTGAAGCTATCCCCTTTTTTAGTTCTTTCCCAGTCATTTATGCATTCCCGGTAGTTCGCTCGTTCAGGCGTATTTCCGTTCATTTCCGTGATATACACCTAGCGTTACGTTTATCTGTAAGTGGTTTCCGCTTACTTCTTTTGGATCTTAAATCCAATCTTTACGATACGAATGACCAGCTCCCAAATGCTCCATCAAACTAATGACCAGCATAGATTTCATAGGATTTTCTTTTATCTGGATCAGGAAAAGTTGTACTAAAGATCTCTCAATAAATTGTTGAATATTTGAATTGGAAGTGCAAATGGATTTTCGGTGCCCATAAGTATTTCAAATCTAGGAGAAACTTCAGAAGGAACATTATTGTATTATATTACCTATATAAATGTTATTGAAGTAAAACTTTTTTACGCACGCTTGACTTCGGGAGTAAGCTGGTGAATGCGTGACGAGAGCGTTACAAAAAGTGTGATCGGGCGAGGCGAACGTAAGTTGACAGATATAAGTAAGTGAAGATAGAAAGAGAGAGAGTTATGTTTCGTAAGTTTTACTTCTGTAGTGTGGTCTAAAGCACATTCTTTTTTGATTTTATCTGCTATTTATCTGTACGATGTCTTTAAGTCATTAAAAAAAACTTGTCTAAATCTTCAACTACCTAAATTCAAATGGTTTTTTTTTTGCTTCTCCCCAACAGAATATGTGGTTTTTACTGAGACTGTAGACTTTTCGTGTAGGTTAAGTAAATACATGACAAAAACTACGGCCAATAAGAGTGTATAATATTTGCGTTATTTTTGTAACATGTAAATAATTGTATGTTTAGGACCGAGGGAGTTTTGTTCTTCCGCATACGAAGACAGTGTTGCGATATAAAAAAAATATCATTTGCAAGTTACATTTATATTTGGCGTTCACATAAATATACATAAACTTTATACAGTAGGTATTTATATAAAACTTTATTTGTATTTTTATATATTTTTTCACAATATCACTCCATAGTAATTTCCATTCTATCATTACACAAAATATTCGTATTTTCTTCGTATGTCTATTTGTTTTTGTCATTTATCACAGTAAATAAGATGTTAGAGGGAATGTTAAAGAACTTTTATTACACCGAATATAAAGAATGATTGATCATAATTATCTGCCACGAAAAATATTAAAATTATTAACCACCATTTCCCAACACCACACCACACCGACACCTTCAAAATGACACAAACGTCAAACACTGTGAATGGGAATCTGATGATATTGTTAATTTTAATAATTCTTTGCTAATATTCTCACAAATGGATATAAGGTAAATTAATTTATATCAAGAAAAATATCTTTATTACAAAGGAAATATGACTTGAACAATTTTACATTTTTATACAACAACGTCAATGAAATAATTTTAGTTCTCTTTTAAAAATATTCAAACATAGAATGTCATATAAGTTTTATATGCCAGTATGCCTGAACATGCCCCCGGGCGTTGGAAGCATTACTTCCAACAGAACCATCAGCTTCAAGTAGAAGGCACATCATGCTGAAAGATCTTCTGATAACACCGGTGGAGGTCTTGACGTCGGTAACACGACTGATGCCATCAGAACCTGGATACATTGCAATTATGCGGCCCAATCTCCACTTTAAAGGTGGAAGGTTGTCTTCCTTCAGAAGAACCAGGGAATTAATTTTCAGTGGGTCCTTACAAGCGAACCATTTCACCCTCTGTTGGAGTTCTGAAACATATTCTTTATTCCACCTTGCTCAAAAGTGTTGGCGGAGTTGTTCAATCCTTTGAAACCGTGTTAAATATGTGGAAGAATGGTTCGTGATGTTCTGTGATGGCAATGATGTGAGAGGTCGTCCAATTAAAAAATGACCAGGAATGAGTGGCGTCAAATCATCTGGGCTTGTAGACAAAGGCGTCAGAGGTCTTGAATTTAAAATGGCCTCAATTTGTGATAACGTGTTGTAAAGTTCCTTAAACGTTAAATTACAATTTCCCAACACACTTTTTAAGTGAAATTGTGTTGATTTTACACCAGCCTCCCACAATCCACCGAAATGAGGAGAATACGCCGAATAATGAAATGAAAATTTATGCCATCATTGGCTGCGGTTTCCAACAAGGTTTTATTATTAATTAAAAACTGAGAAAGCTCATTATATGTACCTACAAATGAGGTACCATTGTCTGAAAACAAATTTGTAGGCTTACCTCGGCGTGCTATAAACCTACGCAAAACTGACTGAAAATTACCACAAGTCAAGTCACTCACCTGTTCAAGGTGAATTGCTTTAGTAGCAAAGCAAACAAATATAACTATGGATACCTTCATGAGCCTACAACCGCGACCCCGGCGACTAGCAGACATTAAAGGTCCTGCATAGTCAACGCCTACATTTTGAAAGGACTAACTAGGGGTAACACGTTCTTTTGGTAAGTTTCCCATTAAGGGGGCAGTTACTTGACCTCTAAATCGTTTGCACCGAATGCATTGACGAAAACATGCCCCTGCTAAAGAACGACCACCTATCGGCCAGTAGATCTCTCGTATGGAGGCTAACAATAATTGCGGTCCTGCATACATAAGTTTAATATGCTCAGAACGAAATAAGAACTTAGTGAAATGATGAGTGGACTGTAATAATATATGATGTTTCTGAGCATAAGTGAAATTTGAGTGAGCTAATCGCCCTCAGACACGCATGATGTTATTTTCATCTAGAAAACATTGAGTTTTATTAAATTACCTTTTTTGGTAATTCTTTTTTATTAAGTAGTAATTGATACTCAGGAACTGATTGATTCTGAGATAATTTAATTAATGATTTTAATGACAAATATAATTCTTCGATTGTAACTAAACTATTAACCTTTGCCTTATTTTTGCATGTATGTATGAACTTTAAAACATAAGCAAATGATCGTTTCAATCGTAATAAACTAGAAAGACGTTCAAAGTCGGCTAGCGTTAAATACTAAGTATTACTTTCCTTCAAAATACTGTGATGCGAAATATAATAAGCATTATCAGGAGAATTAGACATACGTATTTCTGTCATATGACCTAAGTGTTCATATTAAGTCATAAATTCCTGATACATTTGCTTAAGCAAAGGTTGTTTGTCTAACTTACACTCTAATCATAAAAAACAGCCTTTGGCTCTTTGAAATAAGTCAGCCAATGGTGAGATTCCTTTAAAGGGTACCGAGAAAAAAAGAGTACCGAGAGTTTTTTTTCCTCCGGCTTTTTTTCTCTCGGCCTACATTAGGGAAATTGTTATTTATTGTAACATTTAATAAAGCCGAGGATAAAGTAGGTAGGTAATGTCTACCGAGACATTATAACTTAATATTTTGACTAAGTTAAGGCTGCTTATAACACTGGGTACATTACGTAAGCTTGTAATGTACCTAGTGTTAAGATATAAATTTTATTTTTTATTGTTTGATTTTTTGCTGCTGCCTTAACTTTTGTTATTTTTGTTTAGTTTATATAAATGATATTATTTTATTTTTTGACTTTCGTTAAGTGTGTGACATGCACCTTATGACGAAATAAATGATTTTGAATTTGAATTTGAATTTAAGGAATTTTAACACAAAACCGTCCGTTCTCTAACCTTACAGTATTTTTATTAAAATGATCCTCACATGATTTCTCTTCTTGAGAATAATGAGATGACTGACGGCCAACTTCTTCAAGCTGCCAAAACCGCATAAGCTGGGTTTGTATGTCATCTTCATCAGTGTGGGTACGGCAATTAAACCGTGTAAAATTACATCTAATATCAGTAAGGGGTACCGACTTTAAATTTAAATTAATTGGTCCGGATACTATCCAACCTAATTTGGTTTCATAGAGTACTGGTTGACCCTTACCTAAACTTACTCTTTGCGATCCTAAAACATCCCAAAAGATGTCAGCACCTAATATCAAATCAATGTTTGAAGGCCTATAAAAACAAGGATCTGCTAAAGAAATATTAGATGGTAAACTTAAGTTAGAAATATTTATTTCACGAGACGGAACTTTATTTGTAACGGTTGGCAAGATTAAACATTGAATATTTTTTGAAAACTGTTCAATCAGAGATTCAGCTTTCACGTTACACACTTTATTCACCTCCATTAATGAATTATTAATTCCAAGAACCGATTTACTAATGTTCTGATAAGGCAAATTTAATTTTTCATACATTTGTTGCGACATAATGCATGACGTACTTCCGCTGTCTAGAATGGCACGAGCTATGTGTTTTCGTTGTTTAGAATCGTACAACGTAATGAGTGCAGTGGACAAGAGTACTTCATTATAATTGTGAGTGTTACTAGTTGGTGTAACACTCGATGATAGTGTTACCTCCCCACTCAGGTAGCCAGGCACTGGTGGTGCCGGTGCACGCTGCGGTGACACACTATCACAATCTCCTGTCGATATAGCTTTAGTTATCGCATTCCTAGACTTGAACCCAGAGATGTGAATTAAAGTGTTGTGCTTACGTTTACAAATCTTGCAACCCGGTTTCTTACATGAATTAGCGAAATGACCGCTTCGGAAACAGTTAAAACATATTTTATACTTAGGTAATAATCTTAACCTTTCTTCATTGCTCAGTGCAAGAAACTGTGAACAGTTACTTAAATAATGTTGACTGTTACATTTCAGACACAACTTAGAAGATACAATATTATGATTTATATTCTTAACACTTTGGACTGATACTAGTGTTTTTGATTTTGAAATGTGTTTGCTAGTCTGAGACAAATTATGGTTAGTAATACGTGACATTTCTAGGGTTTCAATAAAGTCGGCACGACTACGAAGAAATGACATAAAAAAGTCAAAAGTTAAAGACTGATCTTTACTTAGGCGTCCTTTGCACTCTTCCCACTCTCGATAAGTTTTTGAGTCTAATTTATGTGTGACAATATAGATGAGAAGAGTGTCCCAGTGTTTAGTAGTCTCGCCAAGCGTTTCCAACGCTCTTAAATTTTTATTGATGTGATCTAGTAGTCGTTTTAATGTTATGGAAGACTCCCGTGTAATCGGTTCAATGTTGAATAACGCTGAAACGTGATTATGTATTAGTATACTTTTATTATCGAACCGATCACATAAGAGTTTCCATGCGACTTCATAGTTACTTGCAGAAAACCCTACTGACTGTATTACGACTGCCGCTGATCCTTCTAATGATGCTCGTAAATAATGAAATTTGGTAATGACATCTATGTCACTATTATTATGAATGAGACTCATGAAGGTATCGTGAAATTCCAACCAATTATCATATGATCCACTGAACTTGGGTAACTGTATAGTGGGCAGCTTTACTGGCACATTGCTGGACTGATAAACTTTATTAATGCCATTGCCTAATAATTTTTCATGATCGCGAATCATGCCTTGTGCCCGTGCAATCGTACTATAATAAAATGACTCAAACTTTTCGCGATCACACAACAAGGAACTGGGTTCATCAGTTTCACATTCTAACGCCAATTGTACCTCATCGTATTTGTTATATAATAGGTTTACCTTGCTCAATCGCAACTGCAACTCACATATATCAGCTGATCGCATCAGTGAAACATTTAATCTATCTAAATAGTTGGAAAACGCAGTCAATTGTCCCTTATAAATGGCTCGTTTTTTAAGTAATTTAGATTCCTCTCTATCTGTCATTGTGAGGGCTGATGTAACTAATCAATCTGAAATTTTACAATTAACAATATGTAATATTTCTTATGTACACTAACAGACAAAATACTAATACCTAGTTATAGGCTCAGAATCTAGCAACTGAATTTATTTCCTTTATATAAATTAGTATTAACTAAGTATAATTAGTAAGTTAGTATCTAGTATAGATAGTTTATAATGTACAAATTGACATTAATTTATAGATATTAGTTTTATATACTTAATAGCTTTGAATAATATAATACCTTTGAATTATGTCCTAATTTGTGAGAAATAAATTAACAATACCTGAAGAGTGATGGGTCAAAAAACATTAAATCTGGAAAAACTAAATTAAGTACATGAGGCGATTTTTATAATATTAACTTCTCCCTTCAATATCTCTGAAAGTCGGATTTTCCTTAACACCGCGCCGTTCAGCAATTATTATTTCTTATTTTAGTCGTCCGTGATATTTCCATCTCCTCTTCTTAAACCCTGATTATTCATTGAATATATTCAGATCCGGCTCGATCTTGGACCATGAATGGGAATCTGATGATATTGTTAATTTTAATAATTCTTTGCTAATATTCTCACAAATGGATATAAGGTAAATTAATTTATATCAAGAAAAATATCTTTATTACAAAGGAAATATGACTTGAACAATTTTACATTTTTATACAACAACGTCAATGAAATAATTTTAGTTCTCTTTTAAAAATATTCAAACATAGAATGTCATATAAGTTTTATATGCCAGTATGCCTGAACACACTGCATTAGATAAAATTTGACAATAACGATCATTATTTTTTTTTAGGTTTAACTGCTTTAAATTTTTTATAGGTAGTCTTAAATTTCTACGCGGTAATTTTTTATATAATTTTTTCTAAGACTATTAAAAAAAATACTGGCGTTTTTTTTCCGTCTCGTTTTGATGTGGCTAAGGTCAAAAATCTACATACCATGCAAAACTTCTTAAGTATGAAAAATATAGATTAAAATGGATGTTTCTGGATTGTGTAAAAAAAATCTTAAAGTAAATTTTGATGTCTGACTAAGTGAAGTTATCAATCTTTACCTCCAGTAACGAGTTAATCTGTTATATTTACGACGCTATGAAAAATGTTACGAGGCAATATTTTATGTCGCAAAGTTCATCATCATCAAGAAGGTAATTTGGTGCTTGATGATAAGTCTAATTTACTAACACATTAAAATATCGTATTTTGCCATATACTCGTACATATACGTACCTAGACACTGAAATTACTGTAGTTAGAAGATAGGGAAGAATTTGTTAGACGTTAATGCTGTAAAAATTATTTATTTCAGGACATACTTTTTTTTAATTGCACTAAAAAAGAATACCTACCAGACATAACCATAAAGACCATAACCTATACAGAAACATAATTGTATGGTTAATAGCAAAGGTAGACTTATACCTAGAAGAGATCTATCACTTCCAGTCAACCACTGGTTATGAGATAGTGTCATATAGTCAGTGCAATAAATACAATTATAGCATTATGCAATAAATTTAAATTTATACAAGATATTTCTTCACCATATGATTTCTAATGAAAATCCAAGTCAATATTACCGCCTAAAATATTTAATACTAACGATGTCGCTGATAATTTCTAGTATCTAAATACAGATTCTACTCCTCATTTACAACCGTTTCTCGCCGGTACAACATATTTAATTCAAGCCATAGTTAGCTTGTCAACTTCTCTACACCTAGCTGATTTCGCTGTTCATGAATGGAATATGTCACAATTCCTTCTATGAAGGGCCAACTTCAGGCATGCCTGTGGATTGTGACCCATACTGCTTACGACTGAAAGGGTATAATAGAATACATATATAACAGAGCTATGGGGAGACAAAGAGGAGCGCAATTAGGTCGCGACTTGCCCAGCTAATGAATACATATCATCAACATAACACTAAGCAAATTATGGACTCTATCACAAGGGTGTAAGAGTCATAATATATTATCCAACACTCAAGCAATTATAGCACTTGATGCTAATGTAATAAGGGTAAAATTTTAACGAGAGGCCTAATGATGTGAGTGGGAAAATTCGTTTAGTTGATAAAGCAAGGATCTCGTAATTGAAACTACGATCTTTGGGGAAAACTTTTATACTTAAAGAACGAAATTTGGAATTGTTTATGTAAGTTAAATGAAAAAAAAGGACATCAATTAAGTACAAATAATCGTTTAAGTTTTCAAATTAGAATTGTAATTCCAATAAACTTTTTTGCTATTGTAGTCTTTTGAAACGATCATAGCGTATTTATTTAATTGTAGCAAGAATTTGAACCGCTAAGGATGAGTTCTCATCCTTATCATTTTAATCAAAGTCAAGATCAATAATAATTTTATTCAAATAGGCCCCATGTACACTTTCGAATCGTCATTTTACAAAAATTAAATTTAAGTAATTAATTGGTTGTTTAAAAGTGAAGCTACCACCGATCGGAATGTAGATTCTTCAGAGAAGAATCGGCATGAAACTCCGCAGCTACTCTTTTGAAAATAATATACTATATACTGTGTTTTAGAACAAAATTAGTAATATCTTGCATGAAATACAGCGTCACTAAGTCCACACATCTTTATCAATTTTGTAATCCTGCAAGGAATAATACGCTTTATCTATTATTCTCTATTGATAGGTTGATACGTTTAAGCTTACATAATTTGTTTCGTTCGTTAAATTTTCTCAAATAAAACAGACCATGAAACATATATTTTTTTATATGTTGGAAGAAATCATATTGAAGAAATCAAGTCTTCATTTTTTTAAGAGATATCTTTTTCGATGTCAAAGATCAAATTGAGTTTATTACAGGAATAACATGTCTAGACAGTAGACATTCCATCTTCCAAGCCTATCAAAATATATCAAATATAGAAAATAGACAAAATGACAATAGACATCTTCTGTCAGTATATGTATAGGTTGTTGCTTTTTTTAATGATACAAAAAATATAACATTGAAAAGCTAATTCAATATTTTTTTAATTTTTTTTTTTTTATTTTACGAAATATGAATTTCTTCAATCGAATTCTCTCAAATAATAATCGAAAACATATTCCTGTATTGTTAGGATTATTGAAGGTCCAAATTTTCATTTTCCGAAATTTTTTCGTCTCGGAATCTAATTTCTCCAAGGATACCGTGATTACCTAGTATTTTTACGAATCGTCGTCCATTTAGCAAAATTATGCGAGTTCGTTTCCCCAAGGCGGAGCTCTTATGTTTAAGTGTTTCAGTGAAGTGGCAAAAAATGCTTTTTTTTTGCAAAAAAGTCTCCATCCAGACCTCATTTTCTGTGATTAATGATGATTGTTGTCTTGAATTAGTTCTTTTTACAAGTGTATGTTATGTTGACTATTATGTTTGGCTTAGATTTTACTTTTTGTCAAGTTATAAAATTACATAAACTTGTTAAATGTACTAGTGTGACTGTAACGGCACACATAGTATTCAATCTGATATTGTTTTGCAACTATCCATTTGTATGAATATATATATATATATATATATACTAGCTGACCCCGCAAACGTTGTTTTGTATTATATGCTATTAACCCCCGCAACCTCCTCTTGTAGGTGGAATTTCGTAAAATCCGTTCTTAGCTGACCTCTACTCGGCGAAAGGAATATTCCTACCAAATTTCAAGTCTCTATGCCTTATGGTTACAGAGATATCGTGATGAGGCAATGGGTGGAAATCTCTTTTATATATATAGATTTATTTCTTAAATGTTTTTCCTTGTGAATGTTCCCAGCAAAACTGGCGCTGTAAAAATGTTTTCAGCCATCTGTTCTTTATTCGATCTGGTTTCCATGTTTAAGACTTGTGGGGAAATATAGAAATAGGAACAGGAACATTCATTGATAACATTCAGAAACATTACCCACTTTTAATATAACTATAATTATAGTCGGTGGAAAATTAAAAAGAGTATTTCAATACATATTATAAAACAAAGTCGCTTCCCGCTGTCTGTACCTATCTTTAAAACTACGCAACGGATTTTGATGCGGTTTTTTTAATAGATGGAGTAATTCAAAAGGAAGGTTTATATGTATAATACATGCATGTATTATACATATAAACCTATATATATTATAGTAGAGGAGCACTGATAATTTTAGAGGTTTCTAACGTATATTTTATTGTAGATAGTATTGAGTTTCAGCATTGCAACCGTGCGAAGCCGGGGCGCGTCGCTAGTTTATAAATAAAACACGAATCAATTGGTACTCGTTCTAAAAATATCACAGCCCATTCAAGCTTCGACGCAGTCGGATAAAAAAGATTCACTTAAAATCACAGCCGGTACTAAAGTACTCCGGCAAACACGTCATAATGCTGACAAAATGCTGATTATGACGTGACCCATGTCAAACTGACAGCGTACAGATGACACGCGTCAAGGAGATATCATTGATCTTCATTGATTTGAGGTAACGTCACGAGTATTAGGTGGCGTTAGTGACGACATTATTACTAAGAGGTTTTTGTATTTATTTAAGATGTTTTTTTTTAATATAACTAAGTCGTCAAACAAGCGTACGGCTCACCTGATGGTAAGCAAATACCGTAGCCTATAGACGTCTGCAACACCAGAAGCATCGCAAGCGCGTTGCCGACCGTATCCTCAATTCCCCCCCCAGGAGCTCTGGTCACCTTACTCACCACCAGGAACACAACACTGCTTGAAAGCAGTATTATTGAGCTGTGGTCTTCTGTAAGGTCGACGTACTACCTCATTCGGACTGCTCCATTTTTTTGAGCAGGACATTCCCTGCTGTGCCTTATCTCAGTTAAACGAAACAATCAATAAAACAGAGAACAATGAATGAAACAGAATATTTACCGTGAAGTTTTATATCGCCATTATATCAAAATGTATAATGTTCATACGATTTCAAGAACGGTAAATAAAAGCGTGTTTTCCATTTACCTAGGTCTAATCAATAGTCACCCAAAGCTACATGTACACTGTTTCCGTTAAGTAAAGGACGAATCCTGGCAGTTAATTTCGAAGGGGTCCTGTATGTTACGAGCGGAATTAGCATATTATTAAATTGAGCCAATATAACTACGAAGTCGTGGTATTATTCTAAAATTTAAATCAAATATAACTCAATTTAATTAATTTATTAAGGTTTTCGTGGCTTTTTGAGGAAAATGGAAGAAATGTGCGTCGAATAATGTCATTTGCTTGTTTGAGGATGTGTTCGTGCCGTGGTCATAGCAACTAACAAATTGTCTTAAGTTCGATTCCTAGACTTGACAAATGTAAGGGCCTATGCAAACCACGTTTTTTTAAACGCGCCGTCGACGCGCGTTTGTAGCGATACAGACGCGATGAAAACGCGCGTGTTAGAGTAGAGAAATAAAAATGTAAATAGAAGTAATAAAAAGAATTTATTTAATATTCATACTTTATTAATCTAAGAATATTGTCTGATCAGTGAATTCAAATTAAAATTATTTATTTTTAAAAGTGAAGCTACCACCGATTCGGAATGTTGATTCTGCAGAGAAGAATCGGCAAGAAACTCCGCAGTTACTCTTTTTGAAAATAATGTATAAACAGTGTTTTGGTACAAAATTAGTAATACATAATTATAATTATGTTGCATAAAATACAGCGTCAATATAGATTATTAAACAAGTATACACTTATTCATTACATATATTACAAAATATCAATAATACTTATCTTTTCTATTCCCGAGAGCTCCGCACCGGTCGATGTCTCAAACAAGAATCCCCCAATCGAGTCGGAACACTCGTTTTTATAGACAACGACAAACAAGTATGACACATATTCGTTTGTTGTCTAACGTTTAGATACTATATTCATTTATTCACTTAATTTAATATTATCAAATTTTACATTATTACATTATAAAGTAACTATGGATTTATATAAAAATATGAAATAATCTGACACGGCCATACTGACAATTACTTCGTTCTCGAAGTACAATCACAAAATCAATCAATGGTTATCAATTACATACATAATACTTATAGGTACATTTGCTTACTTAACATCATTAATCGTTTTATAGCTGTAATCAATAATAATAATCAGACCTTACTGTGCAGATCAGACACCCCGCAGTCGCAACGCTTCATCACCTGCAGCCAGTGTCGTCATATCATACAACAGCTAAGGTTTCAATCTAACCATAATACGTAATAATACAATCAATAATAATAATCAGACCTTACTGTGCAGATCAAACACTCCGCAGTCGCAACGCTTAATCACCTGCAGCCAGTGGATATCGTACAACAGCTAGGGTCTAAATTTATCCATAATCCGTAATAATACAAACATATTCTAAACTAATTATAATAAATCTTTAACAACAAGGTTTTGCTCTGACCACTCTCCAGGCCATAGCCAAATTTTTGCATTTATGTATTATGTTTCTTAAATTACTAATGCCCTTTAATGAGAATCTGTCATTATCGAATATTTATCATGTCGCATATGGCCTTAATTTACATATACGGTACCTCCTACGCTATAATCTATGTTATCCCTACGTATTTGGTCAAATCGGTCTTTAAATTTATCAGTCAGTCAGTTCAGCCTACTGCAGTTACGTCAATGATATTATGATCTTGTATCACCTCATCTAACCGAGCTTGTATACACGGGATGTTAGAGTTACTACCAATAAGCAACGTAATAAGTGAAAAGCCAATGGATTGCTGTACAGTAGTGTTCAAAGAAATTTGGACTTTCCACACAACGCTCGGCCAGTCTGACACATCGGTACCAGTCGCTATCATATCATACCTAGGATAAAACAACTGAAAACACTCAACGAAATACTTATTTCTCACTTCAAATCTATAGTTATTCATTCACAATATACACTTTTAACTACATTTAATATATTATCACACTAATCACGTATACGCCACTTATCGAGCAGCAACGTTAGCCGCACAATAATTAAACAATAATTGCTTCTTTACTTACAAATTATCATATTTACAGAGCAACATACCCTCCAATACATGACAAAGATGGCGACTGACCAATCATAAAATTAGTATTAACTATTCGGAAGATGGCGTCTCTATCTATATGCTCTTTGGATACTTCAACAAATAATAATCGCACTAAGAACAATACAATCTTATAAAATTATTAGAAGAATAAATTTAAATAATAGGTAACAGTAATTACTAGGTAACTACCCTCCAAAACAGTTAATAAAGATGGCAACTGACTAATCTTAAGTAAATATTAACCATCGGAAGATGGTGGTGACATTTTTGTACTGTTCCGGTATTAAACGAATAAACAATAAAAGTATAATATTAATACAAAAACTAATATTTTGATAATTGTCAGAATTAAAAATTTAAATGCCAACACTAGTTTGCCATTCATTAAATAACTGTCACAACTGTCTTGAACAAAACTTAGTTCCACGATTGGTTATTATTAAGGATGGCGTACCGTAATCCGTGAGAGAACTTCGTAAAATCTCGAGTAGTTCCTCAATTCCCTTTGTTTTCAAAGGCTGCTGTGGCGGCTTGCTGGATGCTGGTCCATTTGAATTCAAAGCCAATTTTCTGTATGCTCGATACCAGCCTTCAGCACAATTATCGTTTTTCCTTAGATCGACTAGGACAGCCCATAACCTGCCCAACTGAAAAAAAAAATCACACATATTATTGTAGGTGAATTTGGGCGAAAATCCCACTTCTGATGTTAGAGTAGAGAAATAAAAATGTAAATAGAAGTAATAAAAAGAATTTATTTAATATTCATACTTTATTAATCTAAGAATATTGTCTGATCAGTGAATTCAAATTAAAATTATTTATTTTTAAAAGTGAAGCTACCACCGATTCGGAATGTTGATTCTGCAGAGAAGAATCGGCAAGAAACTCCGCAGTTACTCTTTTTGAAAATAATGTATAAACAGTGTTTTGGTACAAAATTAGTAATACATAATTATAATTATGTTGCATAAAATACAGCGTCAATATAGATTATTATACAAGTATACACTTATTCATTACATATATTACAAAATATCAATAATACTTATCTTTTCTATTCCCGAGAGCTCCGCACCGGTCGATGTCTCAAACAAGAATCCCCCAATCGAGTCGGAACACTCGTTTTTATAGACAACGACAAACAAGTATGACACATATTCGTTTGTTGTCTAACGTTTAGATACTATATTCATTTATTCACTTAATTTAATATTATCAAATTTTACATTATTACATTATAAAGTAACTATGGATTTATATAAAAATATGAAATAATCTGACACGCGCGTGTATCGATACAGACGCGCCGGTGCCGCGCGTTTGTATCGATACAGGCGAAAACAAATTGCTCTGTAGAATAAAAGCGCCCCGTCGATGCGAGTTTCTAAAACGAGCCGAGCACCTCAAAAACTATGATATCGAAAATTTATTAATATTTAAGTTATACTACGTGTTCTTAATAAATCCTCATTGACCTTATAATGACATATCAATAAATATTAATCTATAAAAAAACCACCCACTTCTGAATTTTCAAGTGTCCGCTTTTAAAACAAATTTTGCGTTCGACAATTCACCCACACGCCCCATTTTCCATCAACCATCACGGACCATAAAAGAGGTAACGGACCTTTTCATCCATAGTTTCGGTCTAAACCTTAAATTAAACCCAACATTTTTCATAACCCGATCCCAATCGTACGCCTCATTACCATTATTTTCTAATAAAACCTACGCTAGGTTAGGTAGATAGGTAGGTAGGTAGGTTGGGTAGGTATAAAGATAAATTTAATCTATACTTTAATATTATAAAGCTGAAAAGTTTGTTCGGTTAAACGTGCTAATCTAATGAAGTACTGGTTCGAATTTATAAATTACTTTCGTGTTAGATAGTCCATTTACCGAGGAAGGCTATAAGGATATTTTTACTCTTTTTTTTTAATTAAATTATGGGCTTACTCTTGACCCCAGTCTAGCCCTAGAGCAGAGATGAGGTCGAAGATGGAGCGAGCTCGCCCAGAAGATACCTGTTCACTCGCGCTTTAAACAAATTCGAGTTATATGAACTCGGAAATACAGACGCCGGCCGGCAGGGAATTCCACTCCTTGGCCGTGCGCATTAAAAAAGATTATGCGAAGCGCTTTGTACGTACGAAGGGTATATCAATCAGGTGGGGATGAAAGCCTGTGGTACGTCATCATTCAATTTCATGTATGTGAAAATGCGTGCCACAGCTAGTATATTAATATACTTGAATTATATATAATGGTGTTTTATAGAAAACGATAAAAGTTGACCTCAATATACATTGACAAGTAATACAACGTAGGAAGTCGAAGAAATAGTCAATTAAACACGAATTATTATTAGGTATGAATCAAAATTATTCTCTCGATCAAATTTAACTACAGATGCACCAGCTTTCAATTAAAAAAATTATCATAAAAATCGGTATACCCAGTAATAAGTTGTGAGGTAAACACGCATAAAAAATACAGTCGAATTACGAACCTCCTCCTTTTTCTAATTCGGTTTAAAGGACACAATTCTAACTTAAAAAATCGTGAATCGTCGACGCGAACAGCAATTTGGTATTCTAATTTGGAAAACAGAACCAATTCGCGTTATTTTATTAAACTCCTCAAGAGCTGGATGCCCATGCCTTTGTTCAATAATAATCCCATTAAACTGATTTATTTTTAGATTATTTGACGTCTGTGACTTCTGTACGACACTAGCTTTCATAATTTAATTGTATGATACCGATATTGGGGACCAATTGCCGTTGAAATTACGGATATCGAGGTAATCCCCAACCGGTATAAGTTTCCTCGTAAACTACTGAAAACAATCCGACCAATATTGTATTTAATTTTACTACGGGTCCCTCGTGCCTTAAGTTGCTTTAAGCTTTCATGGTCTATAATACAACCAATCTGATAAATTTGTTTATTTATTTGAATGCATTGAGTAATTATTTGTATATACTATACTAGTGGTTTCACCTGCGTTATTAGCGATTTCAGGGAATGGGGTGGAAATGTCAGCGTAAAAAGTAGTCCCTATCTACGTCCACGGGTAGTAACTAGACCTTACAGAAGATCACAGCTAAATAATACTGCTTTAAAGCAGTATTATTTAGCTGTGATCCAGCTGTGAGTTCCTGTTGGTGAGTAAGGTGACCAGAGCTCCTGGGGGGGATTGGGGATAGGGTCCGCGATGCGTTTGCTATGCTTCTGGTGTTGCAGACGTTCATAAGCTACGGTAATCGCTTACAATCAGGTGAGCCGTACGCTTGTTTGCCGAACTAGTTGTATAAAAAAAAAGCTGATTGTAAGTGGTTACCGTAGCCTATAAACGCCTGCAACACCAGATGTATCCAAAACGTATTTCAACCTCACCAGAAACATAAGAGTACTATACAATAATAAAACATAACTAGCTGACCCAGCAAACGTTGTTTTGCCATATATGTTATGACTCCCTTAATCCCCCCGCCCCTTATAACTTAGGGATATGAAAATTAGATGTTGGCCGATTCTCAGACCTACCTAATATGCGCACAAAATTTCATAAAAATCGGTCCAGCCGTTTCGGAAGAGTTTGGCAACAAACACCGCGACACGATAATTTTATATTAGACTAAAAAAGTAGTTACAAAGAAAAATACTTTCCGTTCTGAAAGCTTATGCAGAATCTTATGAGCAGTTTACGAACTATTGTTGACACTAATTAGCTATTGTTCATTCCGTAAAGAGCTTTCTTGTTCTGTTTTGTTTCGAACTTTGAGTGTTTACTGCAAAATTAAGTTCCATTGTCGATGGTAAACATTGCATATAAGTTATGAAACGTTAACTTTTTCTATTTAAACTCAAGATGAAATAAATTCAACAAATATAAAAATAGTTAACATTTGAACTTTTATATTTTATTGTGTAGTTTTTTTTAAATTTCTTTTATTAATTTTAGGGACTTTTGTCCTACACGGACACGCCAGTCCCATTGTAACTTTAAAAAAAAAACATAGACAAAAATATCTCAATTACTAAAATCTAATTAAATTAATCAATAGGGGATAATTTATAAAAATAAAAAATCATTTTAGCAGATTCTGATAAGGGATTCGATAGAATACTTTGGACCGCTCCAACATCAAAGTTTATTGTGTAGTTAGTATTATAATGTTATGAAAAACCTCACATTATGTAATTACCATCAAAATATTAAAATCCTATGTTGAGGCTCCGGAAACACTCAACGCTTACACAAAATCTCAGAAACTTTTAATCATTAAAAACATAATCACCGAAATGTATGAACGCACATAACTTCCAAACGACGAACCAAATTGGATAATTATTTTGTTTTGTATTCGTTATTATCAGAATAAGGTTTTTTTTTATATATTAAAGAGCTTTGCCGCTACTGCGACTATGTCGCTCTGTTATTATACACATATGTTAATACAGATACATGATAAGTACCTTAAGACACTATTGATACAACTTCATCAACTAATTTATACAATTTCTTTGCCGAAATAGATTTTGGTTTTATCAAAATACTATTACATTCTCCAACATTGGTATAAAATAATTTATTATTAGTAAAAAATTGGCGTATTTTGGTTTCGTTCTTAACATATTCCATTAAAATATGATAGATATCCTCTACTACTCCACAAACTGAACAATTAGGGTGTGGAGTCCTACCCATTAAATATCCAAGGTTAATAGAATTTAAAAAAAAACATATACATCCACAGACAAAGGTACAAAGTTCGTCGGCTTAGCTGGTGTTTATAGAAATAATTGTTATGTAACAAAAAATGCTTTAAGCCGTAATACGTGGTATTTCCGCTTGATAATAGGAGGCTTAGTTGTGATTTAAAGCGGTTGACGTGAGATTACTGTGATTGATTAAAACAATGTACTTACATAAACAATGTACCTACTTACATAGATAATAATATATTTTATTGCGTTACAGAATCTTTTTTAGTAATATTGAAAATCGAATCGTTTTTAGGGTTCCGTACCCAAAGGGTAAAAACGGGACCCTATTACTAAGACTTCGCTGTCCGTCCGTCCGTCCGTCCGTCCGTCCGTCCGTCCGTCCGTCCGTCCGTCCGTGTGTCTGTCACCAGGCTGTATCTCAAGAACGGCTATAGCTAGAGAGTTGAAATTTTCACAAATTATGTATTTCTGTTGCCGCTATAACAACAAATACTAAAAACAAAATAAAATAAATATTTAAGGGGGGCTCCCATACAACAAACGCGATTTTCTTGCCTTTTTTTGCTCGATATCAATAATGGCAACAGGTAGGCACTTGAAATATTCACAAAATACTCAGTTCTATTTTTACTTTAATAATAAATAATAAAATTAAAATAAAATTAATATTTAAGGGGGGCTCCCATACAAAAAACGTCATTTTTGCCTATTTTTGCTCTCATACAACAAAAGTGATTTTTTTAGCCGCTTTTTGCCCGATATTAAAATCAATGTACCTAGTCAATGGTACGGAACCCTTCGTGCGCGAGTCCGACTCGCACTTGGCCGATTTTTATTTAGTAATATTGAAAATTTAAGGATTAATGAATAGCAAATATTAATTATGTAGTCAAAACTTAAAGGTATGTTCGAGAATTCGAGATTGGTTACTGATTTATATGGTACAATCTTGTGCTTATAGTACAATGTAATCTATCTTAGTATGAAAATTGTAAAGTTTTCATAAAAATCAATACGCTGTCAGCTCATATTAAGAGTAAGTAAAGTAGAATATGCCTGCAAGATAGTGAGCCAGCTCCAGGAGCAACAAACCCACAGAACAAAGAGGTTCGAATGCGAAATCATTTACAAAATGAATAATTTTTTTATATGGTAACAATTTTATAACGTGTGAGTAGTACCCAAAATTAATGTGTTTAAGGCTAATGAATAACTAGCTTCTTCCGCGTGGAATAGGAACAATTCTGTCATAAGTACATGATTTTTGCGAACCCTTAACGGTTTACGCAGCGCACGCAGCGGAAGCTCTAAAAAGGAAAAATTACCCGATTTTGAAACATTCTTAATTGGTGCTACGCTCCTATCGTTCTTAGAGTGATGATATATAGCTTATAGCATGCCTCGATAAATGGGCTATCTAACACTGAAATATTTTTTTAAATCGGACTAGTTCCTGAGTTTAGCGCGTTCAAGCAAACAAACAAACAAATAAACACTTTAGGGCCAATGCAAACCGCGTTTTTAAACGCGATACAGACGCGATGCAAACGCCCGTGTGACGCGATACAAACGCGATGCAAACGCGCGTATGTCGCGATACAAACGCGCCGTCGACGCGCGTTTGAATCGATACAAACGCCAACAAACTGCTCTGTAGGATAAAAACGCGCCGTCGACGCGCGTGTCACGCGATACAGACGCGATGCAAACGCGCGTATGTCGCGATACAAACGCGCTGTCGACGCGCGTTTAAAAAACGCGGTTTGCATAGGCCCTTAGCTTTACAATATTAATATAGACTAGCCTAATCTATAATGTTTCATTAACGATTCAATTGTAATAAACCTTCCCACACATAATACTCGACTATTTGAGCTATTTTAATCAAAGCGATCACTTAATATCCAGCGATTCATTCGACAATTGTCGCAGTCTACAGTCTAATTGAACAATGGCATCATAACGTATTCTCAGCACTTCCATTGGTATGGTCGCACGAAATTCAGTACTGGTTTCAGGCTTTCAGCTGATATTAGATTAAACTGCACTAAGATTTAATAGTATGCATATATGTAAACCAAATTGAATTTCCAGAAGACTTTGGTCAAGGTTTGTTTTAATTTAGCCTCTAAAAGTATTTGAGTTTATCGTTTTAATGTTGTTATAAGCAGTATAAATATTCAGCGAATATGGATAATTATATGGATTGACGCCGCGTTGGCGCAGGGTTCACAGCACTGGATTGCGATTGGCTGTTGCACGGGCGGTTGCGGGTTCGATCCCCGCACACGACAGCATTTTTATTGGCCTTACAGATGTTTGCCGTGGTCTGGGTGTGCAATCCTTGTGGGTTTCCCCACCGTGCCTCGGAAAGCACGTTAAGCCGTCGGTCCCGGTTTGTCATCAAATATTTGCTCAAAAAATATATAAGATAAACTAAATCAAAACTAACCAAACTACTAAACCAAAATTTGACAAACGAATTGATAGCCATCAAGATTAGCTTGTTCGGACGTACTCGGTTCGTCGTACGGAGTTTTAATTCTAAATAGTGTGGTATATTTCTAACAAGTCATGACATACTTTTATATTAATGTATCAATTGCAATATTTGTCTATGTTTATGTTAGCAAGTAATAAAGACAAATCATTTATCAAAGTAAAATCTAAAATGCCTTCATCCTCCGATTAGAGCCATGACGCTGGAGTAACATTGACACTTCACCGCCACTCCTTCGAGATTAGTTTCAGGTGAAAGCAATTTTTCCATCACTTCAGTCGAAGGAAATGCAATATCACGAAATTCCTCTGCATTCGTTATATTTAATAAGATTGCATTTGCTCAGTTGAAATGTAATTTTCGTATTTCGCTGCCGTCTTAAAAAGCATTGTTTCATTTATTTGGTCTTTCATCTTCTTTTGAACGTATTATTTATCATTCATGTTTTCTCCTCGTTTTTCTTGATTGTTGTTTATTTGACTTCAATAAAACGACAAGCGAGGTAAAATAATCAGGTTACTGTTGAAGAATAAAAAGCGACTTTAAATATTTTCTACTGTGTAAGAATCAGAATCTTTAAGTGATTATTTTTTGTATCTTTTAGAACCTTAAATATACGTTTATGTTTACGTATGTATGTCTGCATGTATATTACAATAAAATATATTATTATACTAGCTGATCCCGCAAACGTTGTTTTGCCATATATGTTATTAACCCCCGCAACCCGCTCTTGTGGGTGGAATTTCGTAAAATTCGTTCTTAACTGACCTCTACTTGACGAAAGGAATATTTCTACCAAATTTCAAGTCTCTACGCCTTATGGTTCCAGATATATCGTGATGAGTCAATAGGTATATAGGTGACTTATACATAATAAAATAATAATTAAAAGAAAACAAAAAAACCCGCCTGCATAAAAAACAACTAATAGAAAATGAACTGAAATGACTGGAACAAGATAAAAATTCAAAATTACACAAAGCTAGCGAAACAAATCGAAACAATATCAAACATTATATGTACTATACACTTAAAAATATCAAATACGGTAGTCTTTCAAAATTTTATGCAACATTTTACATAATATGCAGTCGGAGACATGAAATTGAAGGATAAGTCAAATCATTCTCTCTTTGTGCAGAATATTTTAAAGAAAACTCCAGTGTGCTGTCTGCGTGTGTTCTAACACACGACTAAAACATCTGCACAATAGGCCTGCACTTTGTCTTAGATATATGAAACTCGCACCTCTCACTCTTGCTCCGATCACACTTTTCGTAGCGCTCTCGTCACACACTCACCATCTTACTCCATAAGTCAAGAGCAAAAAAGTTTTACTTAAAAATATTAGATATTTTTAATGGATAAAGTGGATGAATTATAATAAATTCTTTTACCACTAAAATTTTATGACATAGCAAAGTAACAACTTTAGGTTATAATATTTTTACCAAGGGGAAACTGAATAGTCAAATCGTGTAGTCCATAGTACGAGCGAGGTCCCAGCAGAAAGCTAGCGTATTCTACAATATGTAATACAACTAACTTCCATTTTACTACCAATAATTAATTGGCCACAGTTATTGAATGCTAGTCATTATTTCTTCTCTCTGGATCTTTCTCCATTAGTTTCCATGTAACACATTTCTGGAACATTCGATTATGAGATATTATGTGATAAATGACATAAACACCGTCTTGCGGAATAAATGATAGGTCTTGAACTGACTTGAAATATGACGAGTGAGAATTCTACTTGATTTCATTATATCTATTGCTGTATATACTTATATACGTTTATATGTACATATATATATAATGTTTATTAAATTCTTTTTTGTATGTATTTGTATATAATATTTATTCCTTATTTCTCGTTTGCTCCTTAAAACATTTTTTTTTTATATATATAACTAGTTCGGCAAACACGCAAAGGAGCTTGCGATGTTTCTAGTTTTGCAAGCGTCCATAAGCTACTAATCTGCTAATCGCTTACCATCAGGTGAGCCGTACGCTTATTTGCCAACCTAGTTACATAAAAAAAAATATTTTTAGTATAAGAACAACATTAGGTAACACAGCTAGTATATAAAAAGATATCAAAGTACAATACGTCTTTTATTCCGTGATATATTTACATCTGGTACATTCGCACGTAGAAACTGGGGAACGAAATGGACTCCTTGGGAAATAAGATGGGTATCATGTCTTGACATATCGTCCTATTGTGTTGCCTTTTGTGGCACGTTCTGTAGGCTTTCGAATATAATCCGGCAAATTAAAAAGGGAATGCATTAAACAAATTGAAATGTGTTACCTTTCTTAACATTTTATAATTTCCATCTATACGATGAAATATGTTACTTTTCCTAATATTATATAATTTCCGTTTGAACTCTTTTATTGTGTAAGGTTATTTATACTAATAAATAAAGAGAGGTGGTTTTTTTGTTCGATTGTACTGCGAAAACTACTGAACCGGTCGGAATACTTATATCTATACTAATATAATAAAGCTGAAGAGTTTGTTTGTTTGATTGTTTGTTTGTTTGTTTGAACGCGCTAATCTCAGGATCTACTGGTCCGATTTGAAAAATTCTTTCAGTGTTAGATAGCCCATTTATCGAGGAAGGCTATAGGCTATCACGCTAAGACCAATAGGAGGGGAGTCCACGCCGACGAAGTCGCGCGCAGAAACTAGTGTAATATAAGATGCAACATGTTTCGGAGAAGGTTTTAATATAATTATGATAAATATGTTGGTGATTGAATTAGAAATGAGGCTATCCGCGAGAGAACGAAAGTAACCGACATAGCCCACAGAATTAGCAAGTTGAAGTGGCAGTGGGCTGGTCATCTGTGTCGCAGGACCGATGGCCGTTGGAGCAGACGTGTCCTGGAGTGGAGACCGCGTCTTGGCGAACGCAGTGTGGGACGTCCTCCGGCCCGTTGGACCGACGATCTACGTAAGATTGCCGGCGTAGGCTGGATGAGGATTGCGGAAAACCGGGATGTCTGGCGCGAACTTGGGGAGGCCTATGTCCAGCAGTGGACTGCGATGGGCTGGTGTGTGTGTGTGTGTGGGTATTACTTATAGTCTAAAAAATATGGACGGACAGATGTCGCTAGTATTTTACATTTGTTACTAATCGTTTATTCGGGTTTTACTCAGGATTTTTTTCGGTTGTTTTTGAAGTGAAACTTCTTTAAAATTGTTGTGATTCAAAACTCGATGAAACGATAATGCGTCACGATTAAGAAAAAAAACATATAAATCTATAGGAGAGAATGAGATAGAATATATTGCACAGAATATAATTATGCTCGGTAAAAAATCTCTCGTAGGCCACTTTTCAGAAGTTTCACTTCTGCCGTGTGTGAATTAAATACACACACTTTTTTTGTAATGATTTAGTTTGTTTTAAGTTTTAGGTAATCTCTTAAACCGTCCAATATCTTCTATTCCACTAGAAATAACATTAAAATTGTTCCATATTCCTTTTTTAAATGTATCGGATATACGAAACAAGCGTATAGGTACTACATTTTAAATGTTCTTTTAAACCGACTTAAAAAAGAGGAGGTTCACAATTCAAATGTATTGTATGTAAATGTGTGTATTTTATGTATGAAACGACAGAACCTTTGACAGGGTGAAACGATTTTAATAATTTTTTTTTAAATCAAAAGCTGGTGTTTGTCATGCGGTTTCATTTGAATTTTATAGACATTTGACTAAGACTTTTTGACTTATCTCTAATTCATTGAAAAATTGAACGTGTATTTATAAGCTAGTTTTCTAGTCTATGGTAATCGCTTACCATCATATTATACAAAAACTAATAAAAAAAACTTTCCGAGTTCCCCACTAACCAATACAAGGAAATTACTGCTTTCTGTTACAATTAAGTAAAAATAACAAAACAAAAAATAACGACAAAGTAGATTAATCGATAATATATTACTACTTGCTAACATATGAGTTTTGTTCACAGAGTTGTTTGAACAAGATTGACCTACTTTATCTATTAGTGATTTTATATATCAATAAAATGAGATTACACATAACAAAGATTGCCACATATTTAACGACACACTAATCCAATGAAGAGTGAGTAGTTGTTATGTGTGGATATTAGGTTGGTGAAATTGTTGTCCTATTAGCTAATTAATTATTACTGATGAAGATTACAGTCATGTATGATTCGGTTTATTTTCTTTAAAATTAAAATTTATTTATTTATTTAACAATTTTTGTACACTAGAAAACAATATGTACATTGTACAACAAATAGCACAAAACAATGCTGGTACAAAGGCACTACTTATCCCATGATGGAATCTCTTCCAGTAGTAAACAAAATTAGCGTGTACAATAAAAATAAAAAATAAAAATACTAAAAAATACTAAAAATAAATATACCTATATGATAAATACATAATTCTACAATTTGAAAAGCATGCATACATAAAAAAGTAATGTTTTTTTTATTTAAAACATTTTGTGACACATTATATAGAAATTTTGTGACTTTAATTATTTTTATACTTATGACAGAAAAATTATCCAAATTAAACATCTCTGTTATATATATATTTTTTTTAATATAATTTTTTTAGCAGTAAATTAATATTAAATTTCGTAAAAGGTTACAATTATAATGGAATTTGTTTGTAAATATTATTCTGTTATTACTTCGTTTGTCTGTTTGTATCAATAAAATATTTTTAAGTTAGATAATCTTTTTATAAAGGAGGGGAATGGCTTTTTTAATAATTATGTTACCCAGTAGTAACTATAGTTATATAGGCCAACAGATCCTACTTCCTAACGGCAGTTTCTGCTTCGTGTCCTTATACCCAAAGGTTGTCTGGAAGAGATCGCTCTTTCAGCGATAAGACCGCCTTTGTACATCTTTTATTTTTTTAATCATTTTCCTGTTTCTTTTAATGGTGTAGATACAATAAAGATTATTATTATTATTATTATTATTATTATTATCCTCGTAATATCAGTTAGAACCACTTGGCACTTTCAACGTCTTTATATAATTTTGAAATAATGTAATTTATTTTCCTACTTTCTGAAGATCACAGCTAAACAATAATATTTTTAAGTACATACACATACTTTGTACAAAAAAAAACTTAAGCCCCTCGATGTAATTTTGAAAAACATTTACCTTTTGATTCAAATAAAATTCTTTATCTCTTAAATATATAAAAATGAATCGCTAAATGTGTTGCTAAGCGCAAATCTCGAGAGTGGCTCAACCGATTTTCTTAATTCTTTTTTTATAATATTTCTTGAAGTACGAGGATTGTTATTACGGAGAGAAAATTTTTAAAAAATTGAACAAGTCTAAAAACCTGAAACAAGCTTGCCTGAACAAGTCTAAAAACAACACTTTTCTATATTCCAATACAAAAGATTCGTAATAATACTTAAAAGTCAATTTGAACTTTAATACCATAATTGAGGTAGGGCACAGCAGGAAATTTCCTGCTCAAAATATGGAGCAGCCCGTCTGGGGTAGTACCTCGACCTTACAGAAGACCACAGCTAAATAATACTGTTTTCAAGCAGTATTGTGTTCCTGTTGGTGAGTAAGGTGACCAGAGCTCCTGGGGGGGATTGGGGATAGGGTCGGCAACGCGCTTGCGACGCTTCTGGTGTTGCAGGCGTCTATAGGCTACGGTAGTCACTTACCATCAGGTGAGCCGTACGCTTGTTTGTCGAGTTAGACTTAGTAACATAAAAAAAAAAAAAAAAAAAAAAAATTACCAATCGACTGTTAGGCGGTACGAAGTTCGCCGGGTCAGCTAGTTTAAATATAAAACTGATCACACAATAGAGTGTCGCAGCTCAAGCTTGACAAATCGCTCGCTCGCTTTCTGTTTGACGTGCCATTGCGCTCGCGGGTAGTTTGAAAAATTTCAGTTAACGGAATTCAAACCGGTTTTATCCGGATATTTCCACGAACTCGAAAAGACGTTGCTATAAAACTATTTCAGTGGGTTAAGGGTTTGTTTTAAGGGATACCCTTGTTTCATTTATATATGTAGTTATTTTATGTATTTATTAAAGTGAAACTTTTATTACATCGTCTCCAACTTTTTCGTGTGCGTGTTGCATGTCGCGTGATGGTCGGCCATCTCTTATCATTTCCTAGAACTAAGACACTAATGACAACATACAGCTGATGTAAGTTACCTATTTGAAACATAGATGGCGTGCAAAGAATATTTATTTATTAATTTATATAAATATGTTGGAAATAACCGCCATTAGTGGCGTAGTATTGAGTTATACAACAAAACGCGCCCAACACGATCACAGATAGCGTGAAAGTTTATCGAGGTCTAAACTTAGCAAAATTGAAAATGTTACCGCTGTTACGGAAACGCAAATTCCTTTAGAAGTAGTCTCTAAAACTTCTCGTATTAGAAACTAGAAAGTGCGAAGTGAATCACGTAGGCCCTACGCACCCTTGCTTTCTTGGGAAACTTTCACATACAAACACACCCACACATATACCTATAGATCTATACCAATATTACAGAGCTGAAGAGTTTGCTTGTTTCGAATTGAAAAATTATTTTTGTATTGGATAGTCAATTTATTGAGGAAGGTTAGGCTATACTATATTTCAATTACTTTTCCTCAATTAACGCGGGCGAAACCGCGAAAAACAGCTAGTACATACATATACACGAGTCCCATAATAAAACCTTTTAGGTTGGTCATTTAAAAAATACATTTTATTTAAAACCAATTTATCGTTTCCGAAAAATCCTCGCTTCAATCTAAATAACAAATATCCAATGTTTTAGACATAAATAACGAAGATACGGGATATATATGGGGGTACAGATATCAAGTGAATAATTTATAAACCTCGATGTATAAATTGCATTAGAAGTTTTGTTTATTTAGGATATTTGCTTTTGGTGGGGGGGGGGGGGGATATGAATGCATTATATTGTCAAATCATCATCATTGATCAATCAACGAACGAACGAAGAATTTAGTTCGACTGGGGAAGTAACCCAATTGTACATAAGATCATCAGCTAAATAATACTAGCCCGTTGTTCACGCAGTTTGTAGTAGCCTTGCTTTCTGTTCGATGCGGGTTCGATTCCCGCCTGAGTCTGGATATAATATGTGTATATTCCTGCCGGATGTAAAGACCGCTTACAGACTGGTATGGAAATCGGCACCAACAGCTGTCGACACAAAAATTCTGACCGGCCACGGAGGATTCGCGGCGTATCTCCACAGATTCCACCTCACTGACAGTCCTTCGTGTATCTGCGATCCGAATTGTGAGGAGACAGTTCTGCATATAATACTGGACTGCCCGAGGTTTAGTAAGGAAAGGCTGGATCTAGAGCTCAAACTCCAGATCAAACTTGACCAGCCATCGCTCCATACCATCCTGGAGAGCGAAACAAGCAGAACGGCCTTCCTCACATTCGCGAGAAAGGCTGTCAATATAGCCGCAAAAAGGAACAGCACGACCGCTCCACCACCGGCTGTAACACCTGCGCAGAGTGCGAACACCGTCGTTCTCGTAACACACACCCACACAAACAACACACAACTACAAACACACCAAAACCGTGTCCAACAAGCCACTCAGATGGATAGCTCAACAGATACACGAATGTCTCCTGGTCGCACCCTTCTGGGTCAAATAACGAAAGCCATGCCCTCCTCGCTGCAGAAACTGTTCAGGAATAGAGCCAACCAAAACGCACCTCCGCAACCGACCCACAGCGGGATGACACAATCCTCGCGTAGCGAAAGAAACGGAAGCGGAGAAGTGGGAATCAAGACCAGATGCGTGGCTCTATTCATGGACAGCGAAGTAGAGAGGATGGGAATAAGTTTCTCTCGTTCCGAAGGACGCGATCGGCTGGCGATTTCGCCGGGGCTAGCTTTGCTGATAAAGGGTAGCACCGAAAAGACAAGCATAAAGCGCACTAAAATCACAGCGCTAGCGCAAGAACAGGAGGGCGACTCGACCTACCGTCTGGTGCGTTTGAATAACAAATGCATCGTGTTGTTCGAGTGGGGAGAGACGTCCGCCTTCGCGCAGTCTAGTGTGTGGCTACAGCGGTTGAGCGAGACCCCCGGTGGAATCCCCAAAAGAATTAGTGTGGATTCGATGAGAGTTGGGTATGATAGAGGAGACGTATCTGATAGGTACGGTTGCCTGATGGCCTCCAAGTACAGTGAGGTCATAGTCTACGAGGACAGGGGGGAGGATCTCGGATATCTAAAACCGAAATCCATAACACCAACACCTCCTGCATGTCCGACTGTCAGCGAACCCACACTCAGCGGCTCGGAGCGTCTACAGCAACAGGTCGAGGCCCAGAAGGCTGAAAGAAGTAAGGCAAAGGCCACACCAGAATCTAAGCCAAGCTCGATGTCATTGGCGACCTTTATCCACGCAACCATCTCCCCAAAACAAGGTAAGCTCCCGCATCACCTCTCTCCCAAAAAGGCTGGACAGGGAGAGCGGCAATCGGTGGCGCTGAGCAGGTTCACCAGAGACGACAGTCCGAGGCACCCGGAGGCGTCACCGGCCGCTCGAACTAGGGCCGACATGGGACATGTGACACCACTGAGACTTCGTCCTGCGTCCACACCGCTACAACATGCGGAGAACGCCCTAATAGAGTTCCTGGCCATAATAGAGGCAAACCGCGAGGTCAGCCGGGCCACCTGCAAAAAGATCATCCAGGCCTACCAGTACGATCACCAAGGATTACTGGAAGTGGAACTCGAGGAAGCCGAAGCAGCCATATACAACAGCGAAACCAGACAAATACTCAAGGGCATGATGTCAGGTAAGTATATGGCTGCGTATAACAGCACAGCAGGCTTCGTGAGCGCGGTCGAGTCTGAGGGGAACGACGAGGAGCCACAAACCTTCGAAACACCTGAAGGGGACCCGGTGGTGGTAGTGGCCAGATGCACGAAAGTAATGCTGGCGGACCGGATGCTACAGATGACGAAAACCGTCTCCGGCGACCGGGAAGGCCTACCGACCGTGCTCTGGGGACTACCATCGCTGGAGTGGATAAACGGGGTACCAGGATGCGGCAAGACAACTCGTATAGTCGGGGACTTCGATGAGGACACGGAGGTCGTGATCACGACCACAGTCGAGGCGGCCAAAGACCTAAAAGAAAAACTGGCGCACCTTTATGGCAACAAAGCCAAGCAAAAGGTGCGCACTATGGCCTCCGTTCTAGTTAATGGTTTCCGCGAGGGCTCAAAAATAAACCGCCTAACGGTGGACGAAGCCCTCATGAACCACTTCGGAGCCATAGTAATGGCCGCCCGACTATCGGGAGCTCAGAAGGTAGTCCTCATTGGAGACATAAACCAGCTGCCGTACATCGACAGGGACAATCTGTTCGAAATGCGGTACTGCAGACCAACCCGGATAACAACCATCTCGTGCGAGTTGTCATGCACGCATCGTAATCCCAAATACGTCGCCCTTGCCATCAGCGAAGTTTACAAGACCGTGTACAGCTCAAGCACAAAGATCCGATCTTTGCGAGTGGAGAGCCTCACGGGCGCGCGTATTCCTGCAGGAAGGGACCGCACCTTATACCTGGTCTTTACGCAAGAGGAGAAGAGATTGCTGACTGACCAGGGATACGGGTCCGGTGAGGGATCGCGCGTCTTAACCATCCACGAGGCGCAGGGCCAGACCTTTGAGGACGTCATTGTCCTCCAGACGAAGACAAGGAGGCTCAAGATCCACGACAGCGTTTCGCACGCTGTAGTCGCGGTAACTAGACACACCAACACCTGTGTCTACTACACCGACGACCGTGACGACGCAATTGGTCGCTTTGTGGCGAGGGCAGCGGAGGCGACAGACAAGAAAATCCTCGAGCACAGTCTCAAGATGGCAATTCATCATAGGGATGCCGCCGCCATTGAGAGTGTGCTCAGTATGTTGAAAGGTGTTGGGGTGAAAAGACATTATAAATAGTGTAGATTAATATAAAATGCATCTTATACTATTAAACGAGCAATTCTTGTATATATATATATATATATATATTTTCTGAATCTCGGAATCGGCTCCAACGATTTTCGTGAAATTTAGTATGCAGGGGATTTTGGGGGCGAAAAATTGATCTAGCTAGGATTCATTTAAAAAAAATGTCGTTTTATCCCTGTTTTTAAGCAATGAAAAAATATCATTAGAATACGAAGCTTAATTTCACTACGCGTCAACATAGCTTTAATGGCGTAATTAGGAAATCGGCGGGTGTCAAATCGTGTTGACCCGGGTTCGAATCTCAGTCTCCAGATACATTTTTTTTCTTTTTTTTTAACTTCACTCGTGATTTATTATTTAAATAAAATTAAAATATAAAAATACCGAGGAAAAAAAAACAAAAAATAAAATGAAAATACCGAGCTAGGCTCGGTCACCCAGGTACTGTAATATAAAAGGAAGATAAATAGTGTTCATTAATATAAAATTCATGTAATATTATAGGAGTAGTAATACTATAGGATTAATTATTAAAAAAAAAATAATAAAAAAATAAATAAAAAAAACTTACTAATATTAACATAGGTTAAGTGTACATTGTAAGTAGCAAATAAGTGCACATATATTGTAGCTAGGAAATAAGTGTACATATATTGTAGTTAGCAATTAAGTGTAAATATAATTATAACAAAATTATATTATAGAATAGTTTTGGTCAGTGGACTCACGTTGTTTCTAAGTCTAGTTATTTAGGTATACTTAAGTTGCAGTACAGTGCCAATGCATGTTTTATTATATAAAAATTGGAATAACAAAAGCACGGGCACTATAAGTCCGTGGATATATCTTTTATTAAAAAAAATGTGTATTTATATATTCATATACATATTATGTATTATTTCTTTGTAAATTGATTTCCACAAATGTAGCTTTAACAGTCGGCTGCTACCAACACACAACAATTACACCACAACAATTACCAATACACAAGCATTAAGTTACCTTAGGAACAGACGACCGTATATGAATGTTAAAAAAATTATGCTCGCTCTATCACAGATTAGTAAATATTTAATAATCTGTGCCGGTACTATTTAATAATATGTGGTAGCTTGTTGTTTCTGTGTTGAGTAAGGTGGTCAATGCTCCTGGGTAAGTAAGGTTAGGGTCGTGACGGGTGCATGTCGGTCACCTCCTCGTGGTGGACCCTGGGCAACGGGACGGGCAGCAGTATCGCAGTCGCGGTACTGCTGCTCGTCGCGGCTAACGACTGACTCGAGGGGTGCGCTCCGGGTGCGCAAAAGCGCGGTTTGCCGGCCGGGTTGTGCTGGCTCCCTGGAGCTCTTTGCTCGGTTGCTGGTGCAATCCGGCAGACGTGATGTGTGAGGGCCGGGCTGTGCTGGCTCCCTGGAGCTTTTAGCTCGGTTGTTGGTGCAGTCTGGCGGACCCGTGGGGTAGATGCCGGGTCGTGCTGGGCTCCCTGGAGCTTTGCTCGGTTGCTTGGTGCGATCCGGCGTTGGAGGTCAGGCCTGCCTGGCTTGGAGGGGGGGACGCTCCTGGACATGTGTCCCCATTCTGCAGACGGTAGACTGGTCCGGTTGAGCGTCCACTACGTGGGGTTTTCGGCTGGGGGTCGAGGGATCCTCGGCTGGCTTGAGATCCCACGCGTCGTCGGGAGGAGTGGTGTTGTGGGCGGGGTGGAGACTGCTAACGCGACCTCATCTCGCTCCACTCAGGCGGATGTCTGCTCACACGTGGATGGTTTTTGGTCAGTAGGAGTCTGACATAACCCTCTGGTGCCCCCGCGCCGGAGGTTATTCATGATAGATTTTCCCCACGTAAAAAAAAAAAAGGGATAGGGTCGTGAACGCGTTGGCAACGCTCGGTATTGCTGACGTCCACAAGCTGTCTAATGATATACGCTTTTAATGACGAGGATCGTACGTCTGTCTGTTGATTTTATAATAAAAGAAACTAAGCTATTTATGGTTTGTGATGTGATAATTTAAGTAAAACAACGTATGACGACTCAATAAAACTTTAGTTATTATAAAAGATAAAACTACAATAATTAGGTTACACAGAATTACAATGCTAAGTAAGCCAAGAGAGTACCTATTTTTACTTTTTACTACTTCGGACTTCCAGAACATTCACTTTTACACGACTAACCAAAGACTAACTAGATTCTCAATATCTATTAAAATTTTATTACAACGGATACATTATACCAACCCATAAACAATAATATCTTAGTATGGCCAACCTTAGCTAAATGTATAACAATTGTCATATTCAACAGTTTGCTTAAATATTTATACATCTACTTTTAAATCTTTCGTAAAAGCAAAAAATAAATTTTAACTCACTGTATCGATACAAATTTCATCTTTTTTGATAACAATACAAAGCTAAAGTAAAAGTTTTAATATTTTAAGCGATGTTAAGCAATTTCGTTTCGTTCTAACATTCGGTATTGAAATAACGAAAATATACACTTTCGAAGTTTCCAAATAAACAACGTGTTGAGGCAACTTCTACGTTGGAATAAATATAAGTTTGGAGAATCCTGTGTTGTAAAGGTCTTCCCTGTAATGTCGGAGTTTCTCGTAATATATTATTTGGAAACGAATGTAGTACTAGTAAGTTTTTAAGGATGTTTTGTTGGCCAAATTGTTTTAAATTATTAGTATTATACATCTGATCTTATTTTATATAAAAATAATTACTAAACTTTACATATCCGCCGACCCGTATTGGAGCAGCGTGGTGGATTAAGCTCCAATCCTTCTCCTAAAATGGAGAAAGAGACCTATGCCCAGCAGTCGTATTTTACATAATTTATACAAATACTTATTATTAAATCATTATACAGAAACAAATAATATGGGAACAGTTTACATAATAATAAATAATTTTGATGTATTAAATTAATGGTTTTTCTAATAATTTAATTACTTCATTCATTTGTCAAAGTATAAGTGATACCTATACTAAAATTATACATTTATTTTTTTCAAATGACTAATAAAAATAAAGTTCATATAATATTGTGTCATAAGTCGCATAACTTCTAGGCTAAACGTTAGTACGTCTGAATTTAAAAGCCATCGAGGAAATGATTGTGCCTTTCAGCATACACAACCTAGCAACGTTGATAACGCATAGACCGTGTGTTTATACGCATAGATACACGTCATGTCAGAAGTGAAACTTCTTTGGTAAATTAATTGAAAATACAAAAAAAAAAGTAATTGAAAAAAAAAAAAAATAAAACAAAAAGCCAAAGTCACGCAGTGTTCCCAGGCGGTCACCCATCCAAGTATTGATTGCGTGACGCGTTGCCGCATTAGCGGTCGCTCAAATTTTACCCGTCATGCGCCTAAAGAACTTTCACATCAAAAATACATAGTTTCAAATAACAACGAATCTAAAAAAATTCACTTCACAATTGGAATCATAATAATAGTAATATTAATAGTTTATAATAATAATATTACTATTAGTAATAATAATAATAGTAATATTATTATGAATAGATAGAATTGTGGTTACTCTCGTTAAGTACCTCAATATTCAATACCCGTTCCCATCAGTCGCACTTTCACATGTTTCAAAAGATCCTCTGAATGGTATTCGATATTCTGTTTGCTGTAGTGCGTTCGGTACTGAGCACTCACATTTTTGCATCCCCATGTTTGTGGGCGGAACAAATTGAAATCCACTATAAAGGTGAGTGCAAAAAATGAAACGAGATATCGGACAGAAGTTTTACACGCTACGCCGTTAGTCGGCTTAGTTGTTTTTTAAGCGAGGCAAAACTGGAGTTTTTAATTTGACGAGTGTATTTCTTTTGCTTCAATGTTAAAATGTGTACAATATGTGTTTGTGCGTGTGCCATGTGCATGTTATGTTAAAGATCGCGTAACCTTTTATTATTAAAAAGTTATTACTTTTTATAATGAAAGGTTACACGATCTTTAACTATTTTAATGGTCACCAACCCGTCTGCCCAGCGTGGTGACTGTGGGCAAAACACATGAGTTTGCGCCATAATGTCTGACGCGAACTTGGGGACATATATGTCCATCAGTGGACTGCGATAGGCTGAAGTGATATCCTGCTATTCTCTACCTCAAAAGTTTTATGTCTTCAGTTGCCATCTTTATTAACTGTTTTGGAGGGTAATTACCGTAGTAGATACGTTTAGAGTTGTGTTTTACAATTATGAGAAACTAATTAAATTAAGTAACCTAATTGCATCAATTAATTATAGTTAAATAACAGTTATGACGCTGTCACAATGTGGTGTGACCTAACGCGACGGAATCAAGAATTTACGTGACAGCATAGACAACTTGTTAGTCAAATTACTTTGGAAACTTAGTTAATAAGTTTCAGAACTTCTTCTCAAAATAATAACAACAAAATTACTTACTGAGAAATTACATTAAAATTTAACAATGTTTATGATCAAAACATATTATAAAACAAAGTTGCTTCCCGCTGTCTGTCCCTATATGTGCTTAGATTTTTAAAACTACGCAACGGATTTTGATGCGGTTTTTTTAATAGATGGAGTGATTCAAAAGGGAGGTTTATATATATAATACATGCATAATATAGTAGAGGAACACTGATAATTTTAGAGGTTTCTAATGTGATGTCGTAAATAAACACATTTTTGCGCTTACATTATTAACGCCCAACGAAGTGGGTACGGGTCGGCTAGTATTATTATAAATAACTAAGATATTAGTTAACTAAGCGTAAAAGACAGTAAAATAGTAGTAGAAGTACTACTGAATAGTATTTCACACAAACATTGAACAAAATTATGACTTGATCAACGCCAACTACGGATAAGATCTTGTACCCAAATGTCTTTCAAGATGAACCTCGAGTTTATATAAGTAAATGGAAATCACACAAAAAACATTCTGTAAAAAAATAGCCAAGTCTCGATGGAGCTGATTGTTTATCTCTAAAAAGTAATGAAATCTAGACAAAGTCGTGCCAAGTCTAAGGTTCCTTACTGCGATTTCTTTATTATTATAGTTAATGTTGTGTGACTTGGCAGTTGAAGGGTACACAAGGGTACAAAACTAAGAATAATATCCCATACTGGAATTTGTAATTGGACGCTAGTGTATCATTTTAGGCGATTGTTTATTGTGCAACACATGCATTCTGCATTGACAATACTGACTTCTGTTCTGTTAATTTTGGAGCGTCAAATCGACCACCGATCTAACATAAAATAGACGTACAGACATATCAATGATTAGAAGTCCGCCGGTACTGGAAGTAATTTTTTATACAGTTTGTTTCAGGCTTGCCTATACAAAAGTATTATTGAAATTATTTTGAAATTATTTGCTTTATCAAGCCTACAATTGACTGGTTATTCAATCAACATTTTCCAAGTGGCAATTTTCCATCGTCAATGGGTAGCGGTTCTGGCGACAGATTGGTGCAATGGTGTCATGTAGCACCTCGTTTTGTACCCTTGTGTACCCTTCAACTGCCAAGTCACACAACATTAACTATAATAATAAAGAAATCGCAGTAAGGAACCTTAGACTTGGCACGACTTTGTCTAGATTTCATTACTTTTTAGAGATAAACAATCAGCTCCATCGAGACTTGGCTATTTTTTTACAGAATGTTTTTTGTGTGATTTCACTGCTTTTTGTAGAAAAGTATATATTGATTTATTTTATTAGATTTTCTTATTTGACACATTTATAAGGTTATCAGAAAAACAAAACGTAAGTGCGTTTTAAAAGACAGTCAGCGTCATCTAGCGACGTGTGTGTGTATCACCGCCACTCTTAGTCCAAGGCATTATATTTTTACCTAATTTTGAGCGAAATTAATATTTTAGTGTCATTTGGTTATTTAATTTGTGTAACGTTTCAGTAGAATAAAGTTAATCGTTCGCCTATTTGTTCTTGTAAACTTGTAAGTATAAGTATAAAAGCCAGTCTAGTTTTATCCAGAGTTTTTCTTTAATTTTATTTATATGCGTATTAAAAGCAGAATGGGAGGCATTCGATTCGGGAGACGCCGCGTTGGCGCAGCGCTCACAGCACTGGATTGCGATTGGCTGTCGCGCGGGCGGTTGCGGGTTCGATCCCCGCACACGACAATATTTGTATTGGCCATACAGATGTTTGCCATGGTCTGGGTGTTTGTGCATTCCTTGTTCGTCTCCCCACTGTGCCTCGGAGAGCACGTTAAGCCGTCAGTCCCAGTTGTTATCATGTACACCTGATAGCGATCGTTACTCCTAGTAGGGAATATATCCACCAACCCACATTGGAGCAGCGTGGTTGATTAAACTCTGATCCTTCTCCTACATTGCGAAGAGCCCTATGCCCAACCTATGCAATTGTGATATTACAGTCTGAATCGTGATCGTGAGGCATTCGCCCAGTAGTCGGACGCTATAGGCTAGATTAAATTAGAAGATGTGTCCCACTATGCTGTTTTTTTGCTATTACAGTTGATTTTTTTATGTACCAATAGTAGTAGGGGGCATTACCATATCTCTAATACAGCTGAGACCAGTTGAGGGTTCTTCATCAGATACTTCAGACGTTTGATTTCATCATCAACCATCATCAAATGAAGCGGCTCACCAAGTTGAATATTTTTTGTAAAGGCGGTATGTCGATCTCTTCTAATAGCTTGGTTAGTCTCTTGTGTTTTCTAATCAAGGTCACCAGGTACTCCGTATCTTCGATTATCCTAGTTTTTATAGTTTTTCCTTTATGTGGCCATTAAACCCTAACTCTGTAACAAATTTCAGCTCTCTGAGTTTATGGGAAGTACTAGTTCTATTCTGATGATCATGAGTGAGTGAGTGAGTGTCATAAATGCTAAACTTTTCTTTCGCTTAACTTCTTAACTAAATGACCTACACACTTGAAATTTTGGATTTTAAGTATGCATAGCTTACTGGTTTAAGGGGTGCGAGGAACAAGGTGTGAAGTCCACCACCGCAAAGGGAGGATCCTCAAACCAGACGGGTGTTGTGTCTGGCGGGCTACTGCCGCGACGGTTGTTGTCTGGTTCTTGTATATATTGTTCAATCGCTCTGATAACTTTGATAGCGCGATGTAGAATCGTCAGTTCTTAAGTTCGTAGATAGATGTCGCTACATCACTCCTCTCCGAGACCGGAGTTCGATAGTAGATTGAGTCGTCCATAGATCTTGTGATGCTTGCCGGGCCAGTGGAATGTTCCAGTGAGTCGGAACCAGATGCCGCATAGTTCACAGTGAGTCGGAACTATCTTCGTCTCTGCTTGCTGTTCGGCTGAAGTGCAGTGTGCTTTGCCAAAGTCGCTGAGAAGGCTGTGGGGGATGACCAGGTATGCGCGTCCGCTGCATGGTGGTGGTTAGGATACCCGTATTAGCCGTGGATGCTGGCTGGCTATAGGACTCGCTGCTCGAAAGCTTGAGGAAGTGATGATGACGTCACGATGACTTAGATTTTACTAAGGCTGCGCTTATGTTCATGCTCGGGGTCACCAGTTTGGTAGAGGTGCTAGCGTGAGAGTGTAGGTTCTTAATCCACCCTCGCAAAGGGAGGATCCTCCGACCAGACGGGTATTGTGTCTGGTAGGTCTCGAGCCCCGACGGTTGTTTATCAGGTTCTTGTATATATTGTTCAATCGCTCTGATAACTTCAATAGCGCGATGTAGAATCGTCAGTTCTTAAGTTCGTAGATAGATGTCGCTACACTGGATGACGAACATTTCTGCGTTCTGGTCTTATCCAGAGGTTCTCAAATTGGGGCCTGAAAATGCGGCGAAATGGTTCCAGTAAAGGATGGTACGGCAGTGTTTGCTTCGCGCCCGACTTATTCACTGCTTTTTATAGAAACCTGGGCATATTTGTTAATATTATTAGATTTTCTTATTTGACATTTTTTTTTTCTTTTTAGTAGTTTTATTATTATTACAAATCTTTCTTTTCTTTTTTTCCGGTTCTGATTCTTGTACAGTAGCAACAGTTTTTCGTATTGTCCATTCGCGTTCATTATTAATTCTTTTAGACGTTTTAGACGGTTTAATTTCCGAAAGATCTGCGCGGTATTTACGCCTAAGCCGGTTGTATTCGGTGATCGCTGAAGCTTGAGCTTTTATGCTCTTGAAGTCAACATTTATGAGGTGCAACCCATGAAGATTGGTTACTCGTGAAAGCGCCACGTAGGCTTGGCCACAAGAGAATATGGAGGTGCCAATGTCCATGAGGGCATTTTTTAGACTTAGACCTTGGCTCTTGTGAATTGTTAGGGCATAGGCCACACATATTGGGAATTGTTCTCTGTACACGTATGCCCGGGGTATGATCTCAAATTTTGACTTAATAGGCAATAATTCGTGAATCAAATTATTAGCGAATTTTACTACCAATTGTTTAGGCTTTGTTTGGTCTTCCGGGTCCCACCTCACTCTTTGTACAACGCCTATCGACCCATTCACTAAACCTAAACTAACATCAATATTTCTCCTAAGCATTACTTTAGCTCCCTCTTTAACGATTATAGTTTCTTCCAGTCCAGCAGTCATTGACGCATCATCTTCATATTTTTGTAAACACGCCCGGGCTTTCGTTATCATACATTTTGAACAATCCAAGGAATCTTTAGCAACTAACTTTATCTCGTGGTGCGGAATCGCTTTTAACATAGCATTATTTAACTGATACACATATTTCTAGTCGGTAGTAAACAAACAGTATCTTCTGGTAAGTCCCTCAAACATTGTGCTATTTCCATTAACCTTCCTTCGTTGGAATGCGAGAGCAGAGGTATCAATCGGTTAGATAGTATATCTCTGTCTAATTGAGTTGTCACTCCTACTCTTATTCTGTTTAACATTTCTACAAACGTAGAATCATCCAGCTGTCTCATATTCACCGTAAGTTCGTCGTAACTAAAAAGTTCAGCCCATAAGTTTGGAATACTTAAGGAGCCTATAAGTTTATTAATTTCTGAAGGGGTTAGTTTTTCAAATGGTGACTTTTCTCTAACGGGTGGAAGTTGCAAAAGATCCCCAAGCACTAAAATATGTTTTTTTCCAAACCAACCATCTTCTACATCAGAAGTATCAAACACTTCGCATAAACGAAGATTTATGTAGGCTAAAGTTACATTAGATATCATAGACACTTCATCTATAATAAATAATTCGACATTTTTTAAGTCTGTCCGTAAAACTTGAAGTACTTCGTCTGAAAGCGGTTTGTATTTAGGAGTTTGTTTATGCTCTACGGGCAGTTGTAGTAATCTGTGAACAGTTAATCCGTTTACGTTAAATGCTGCAATTCCAGTCGGGGCAGTAATAGCAACATTTTTATGCAGGTTGTTTTTAATCCATATTTTTAAGGTTTTTATTAAATAGCTCTTGCCGGTGCCACCGGTGCCACTAACAAAATGTCGCAATATTTCTTTTTTGTTCGTAATTTTATTAATAACTGTATCAAATACTTTTTTTTGGTCAGAATTCAGTTTATCTATCATTGCTTGCTCATTAATTTCAGAAATATTCGCTTCAACTAAATCAAAGTTGTTTAAATCTTCCATAGCATTTACCGCTTCCAAAGCCTCAAACTCTAAAGGATTGTCGGGTCCTTCGTCTACTATGTTTTCCCTTTCTTCGTTTACTTCTGCTACTTTTTCTTCTACCTTTTCAAAAGCTGTTTGTAAAATATTACGTAATTCAGTCCGTAAATTTCCGTAGCGTAACGCTTCTTGTAAATCGTCCTTTACAGCATTAAATGCTTCTGTGTATGTCTCATGTTGCATTTTTAGGTCATGTAGTATTCTCCAAGGTTTAAATAATAACAACAAGGAAAAGAAATATTTTTCTGGCATTTGCTCTACATCATACAGATAATGGTTAATTAGGTATGGTCTATCTCGTTTTTTTAAGTATTTTTTATTTGCTAAAACATAATACTCTACTTTATTTGAAAAAGGCCGTGTATTAACTAAATCATAGTCTTTCGAAAAGTCAAATAGATTCATTTCTTGTAATTCGTCAGGTCTGGCAGGGTAAACGTTGTCTATCCAAGAATCGTAATATATGTCAGTGGAATTCGGGTCCAGTGCACTCATTTCAGATTTCGATTTAACCCTGCGATTACGATGAATGTTTACGTCTAACCATCTTATTGTTGTTTGTGGGTCCGTGCCGTAAAGTGGTATTCCCAATAATGTATCGCTGGCTTCTAAAGCTCCGCATTCTCGATTCGATAATACTCTGAGACCAATATTATATAACCGGCTTCTAAGACTTTTTGTAGAGTTAATATCGTTAAACATGTCGGTTGCATGGGTCTTTTCACTTTTAGTAGTATACTTGGTCACATAATAGTTCAAAATGGCTGTTTTCTCTCCAACATATTGAATGTCAATATTTCCATTCCACGCCAAGAGCAAAGCGGGATTGTAGTCATTAATCATATCTGACTCCTTTGAGCGGACAATATTATAGAGGCGATTATTAGAGCTGAGAGTTTTTCTTGCCGCTATAGTTTGAAAAATGTCTCTTATGATAAGAGAATCCGTCACAGTTCGAGGAAATCCAAAACGGCAAACTGAAACGAATCCTTTTTTCGTTTTCTTTCTCCTCATGCAATAACTGTTATGTTTATGCATTTGATACGAAGTGACCCGTTGATGTAAAGTAGGAGAAATATCTTTTTTTGGAATGGAACATGTCACGTATTTAGAAATAAATGACGCTACCTCGTCTATAGATGACTTATGTAGAATAGGTGCATCCTTAACCCATAACATTAAATGGAAATGCTGAGCACCCCTAGATTGGTACTCTCGACGCCAAAAGTAATGAATAATCTTACCTAAAGGCTCATCTGAACTAGTTATAAAGTCTAACATTGCATGAAACTTGTTATCTATAAAACGTGATGTAGATACGGGGTCAAGAGCAACCAATTCACTGATTGTTTTATTAGCCATTTCAACGCCATTTACTTGCCTAATGTACTCTCCCAAATCCTCCCACATCCACTCAGATGGACTCATGGTAAGAAACCAAGTTGCTGGACCGTAATTTTGAGTCATACAATTTACATTGTTTCTTGGTTTCTTCCAGAACTGTTCGGTGTTCCTCAGTCGGCCAAATATTGCGGTCAAATCACCTTCCAGCTCATCATTGTTAAGCATTTGGAGATACTGTTCTGCCGTAATTTTATCTCTCTGATTAGCACAATTCATTTTATAAAAGATTCCGGAGTTTAATTGGCGCATATTAGCATCATTCAATAAGAAAAATAGATACTGTTGGTTAAGTCTGAATTGAGGATGTTTTGACATAAGCCGAGCTTTAATAAATTCACTAGAAGTTACTTTCTGCTGCCGATTATGAAATTGGCCGTATTTTCCTTCTACATATAAATGTGGAAAACATTTAACATCAAGGTCTTTATCTCGGGCATCAATCGGTGCTGTGTTTACTTTGAGCATTTGGTATAGTTCTGAAGCTGTTGCATTTTGTCTCCGTTCATTCAAAGGATAAATGGTGTAATGCTCATAATCAGTTTCCTTTTCTCTTGTGATTTGGGTCAACAGTGCTGCTGTACCACCTTCTAAAATACCTTCTTCAGCATTATCTGGTGCATTTATAACATTATGTTGAATATTTTCATGTATGTTTATGAGCTGGTTAGGTAAATCTGGTAATTTGATATAAGCATAATGTTCGTTTACATTTTTTAAGTATTGTAATGCTTTGTACACTTTATTAACGTCAACAATGTCTTGCCATATAATATTTGCTTTGTTTGGCGTACTTCGGACTATAATATAAAGTTCTGCATTTTCAATTATTGCGTCCTCAGGTTTTGGGAGTTTTTTTAGGGTTTCTTCCATCGGAAGCGGTAAATGAAAAGTCCTGCCCTTAACTTTTTTAACCATCTGACGATTGGGTAGACGTTTATTAGCCACGGGATTCATTGTGACAACCACCTGAAACGCTTTAGCGCGTTGGATTAAAATGTTTTCATAGTCGTTCAGCTCAGCTATTTCTGGTGGAACAGTGCTTACGTTCATGTCATTGAGGATACAGACAGCAGGCATTTGGTTAGCACGAATCTTAGCAAGGCATGCGTGGCATATGTACGGACTGTGAGTTATTACGCTAGAATTATAGTAGTTCAGGAGCTGATTCCAAATATCTGTTGATATTGGCTTTCTTAATCGTTCTATGGAACTAATATCCCTAGAATAACAAAGTTTATTGCACGACATACAGTCCAGTTTCGGTGTGTCTACACTTTTTTTGTAAAATAATTTAAAAGCAACCTTATTACTTTTTATTATGTCATCTTCCACGATTTCACTATCAAGTGTACGCTCTACAACGGCACTTCCTACCGTCGGTTGCTTTCCTAGCTCCATAAGCTTATCAACATTACCATTCGTCAAAGAATCGTCAATATCAAGCAGTAACTTACAGTCGCTGTGTATTTGATAAATCTGTCTGATAATAGTCCTAAGATGTGGGAAATGCGATTTAACGTTATTAATAAAGTTGATATTTTCTTGCAGTTTTCCGGTTTCTACAGACATCGAGTAAATTTGCGCAGTAGTTTGGAGGCTCAATGCTTCGAAAATGTTTTTCAATTTTAGGAAGATTTCATCATTTAATACGCACAATGAATCCGAACAAGACCATGTCAGACTTTTGTACATTTTTTTAACATTTGTAAATGTTTTTGCTTTGCCAGTATCATCAATCTCAATTGGTTTTTGTTTATCTTTATAAACCTTATAAGCTTGTTCAGAATAAAATGGCTCCTGATTACTGCGATGTTCTGATTTACCAACAAATGCTTCGAATTTGTCTTTAATATCCGTGCTTTCAGGACATATTTTTAACTTCTCTAATGCCGCTATTATTTTTTCTTTTAATTTATTTGCAGTCTTGTTCAAATCTTCTAAAGTTCTTTGCCTATTATGGAGAGTCCACTTAACTATTTTTTCTGATTCTAATCTATCTTTAAGTTTAGTTTTAAGAACTCTAGTGATTGTTTCAGTGTTTCCTTTAAACTTTAATTTGTCAGTAGATCTCTTTCGCGATAAGTTTTGTCTGTTTACATTCGGATGTGAAGCACGGTAGCGAGATACAGCAGCCTGATTTACTTCAGGATATGAAGCACTGTAGCGTGCTACAGCCGCCCGGTTTACTTCAGAGTGTGAAGCACTGTACTGTGCTACAGATGCCCGGTTGGCGCCTGGATTTAAAGAATTATAAAGTTCTGCGGTTTCTCGACGTTTTTCAGGGTGTTTTTGTCGGTAACGAGCTGCAGCTTCTCGAAGTTGTTCAGATCGTGACAGTTCGGATACTTTCGGTCTTCCTTTTTTAGTTTTAGTTGGTCTACCGCCTTTTCCCTTATGCTTCATGTTCAATTCACTTTGCGTAGAATTTAAGTCATATAATGTACATATAGCAGTATCTGATGTTACAGAATTTAATGTTATGGGATCAAAGGGGAAAGAAGATGGAGAGGCATCTCGTATAGGAATGAGTACATCGTAGTGGCCGCTTAAGTAACTACCGGTAAAACGTAAACACTTTTTTTGGCCAGCATCGCCAAAGGAACCTCTTAGTATACCGTTCTCATACACTTCAAAAGTGAAGGGATAGATTTTTCCAGCAGCTATAAGCTCAGAAGCTGAGCCGTAAGTAGTGGGTTTCATCATATCGCTCGTGTAGGATTGCGCGCTCGTGTATACGTCACCATCAGCATCACACGTGTACACTTGCATTTCATCCCAATGTTCAGCAACGTATGCAACTATAGCAGATCTGATACTGCAAGATGAGTCAGTTCTACCATACACTAAGAAAGATATTGAATGGAAGAGACAAGACCCGTCTTTGGGCATACCAATTACTTGGTAGCCACTAAGTTCATCGTCGTCTTTTAATATTATCGACATTTTTTACGATATTATCTTGCGAAATCAAACACTGTAAATTAAATATTTAGAACACTGTAAATCAATTGCAAACACGCATAAAATATCCACTTTTTAAATGCGAAATCATCCAAACTCTTGAAATATGTCACTTGTCAAAGTGAAAGGCTCTTCTCTCACATGGTACATTTCACAGAGAGCAAAACTGCTTATATTCATGTACATGGTTTTACACGGATCTAAGTTCTCCTTTTACTCATTTCTCTGTGATAACAACCTGCTAATTAACCTTCTTAGCCAAACCTCACGAAATTATAATTGAAATCATCGAGAAGATGTGTCCCACTACGCTGTATTTTTGCAATGAAAGTCGATTTTCTATCAGGTGTACGAGATAACAACCGGGACCGACGGTTTTGCGTGCTCTCCGAGGCACGGTGGGAAGACCCACAAGGACTGCACAAACACCCAGACCACGGCAAACATCTGTATGGCCAATACAAATGTTGTCGTGTGCGGGGATCGAACCCGCAACCGCCCGCGCAACAGCCAATCGCAATCTAGTGCTGTGACCGCTGCGCCAAAGCGGGGTCATTATTACAATACAAATCTTTCTTTTCTTTTTTTCCGGTTCTGATTCTTGTAGATTAGCAACGGAAAAACAAAACTTAAGCGCGTTTTAAAATACAGTCAACGCCATCTAGCGACGTGTGCGGGTATCACCGCCACTCTTAGTCCAATGCCTATTTTGACCAAATTTTGAGCGAAATTAATATTTTAGTGTAATTTGTTTATTCAATTTGTGTAATATTCGAGTAGAATAAAGTTAGTCGTTCGCCTATTTTTTCTTGTAAACTTGTAAGTATAAGTATAAAAACCAGTCTAGTGTTATCCAGAGTTTTCCTATAATTTTATTTATATGCGTATTAAAAGCAGAAGTGGAGGCATTCGCCCAGCAGTGGGACGCTATAGGCTAGATTAAATTAAAAGATGTGTCCCACTACGCTGGATTTTTGCAATGACATTCGATTTTTTTATGTACCAACTAGCTGGGCCCCGCAGTTTCACCCACTTTGATTTGAGGAAAAAAATAGCCTTCCTTCTTCTTAAAGCATAACCTTTCTCTTTAAATAGGCTATCCACCTCAGAGGAATTTTTCAATTCGAATCAGTAGTTCTTGAGATTAGCGCGTTTTAAACAAACAAACAAACAATTCAACTTTCAGGTTTACAATATTAGTACAGATTAGTTATACAGATTAAGATCTTTTACACTTCCGCGACGAAAATATTTATATGCTGACTTCGACTGGATTGACAGAATATCTGGAAATTTTCAAGGAGACCAATCAATTGAACTTTTTTTTGTATCTAATTCAATCAATTGAACTTTCTTTTTTTGTAATCTAATTCTTTTGTATAGTACCCGGCCATAAATATTGCACATCGACCTTTGGAAAGAGACAATCGGCTAATTTCGACTTCGTAGAGCGTTATAGTCCAAGATCCCAGACCCCAGACTTCCTTGTTTCTGATTGACAAAACATTACAGTATACATCGTAGTATAAAGAGTTGCTAAAATATTTTCTACATGTTTTAAAATATAGTAATATAATTAGTGTCTGGCGATAAATACTAAAATAGCTGGTTAATAACATTTTTACGTATATAAAGCAGCCAAATTAAAAAAAATTGTGAAAGAACGTTTGTGTACTAAAGGATATTATTCGATTAACGATTTTATAGAAGACAGTACGCCTTGGGAATGATGTGATCGCCGCCAGGCTATTTCAACCTATAATATTATTGTAAATTTCAATCTGCTTTGGAAAAAAAACATGATAAAAAAAATGATATTAGTCTCGCTGAGTTTCTTTCGCCAGTTCTTCTCAGGTCAGAGGCTTTTTCTTTCCGAACTGGTAGTAGACTCATGACGTTCAGTAAGAAATTGTAATAATTTTATGCTGAATAAAATATTTTGAATTTGAATTTAATATATTTTGTCCTTCAAAAAAATATGACAGGTGATCTGGGAACTGGGTTCTTACACTATTAGATCTGTCATATGAAATACTGACAGTCCGATACGTCTCATAGGTAATGTGCGTCAGAGATAACGCTCTACAAAGTTCAAATTAGCTGATTGTCTCTTTCTAAAAGTCGATGTGCATTATTTACGGCCGTGTACTATACATTTATTATTTATTGTATATTTAAGTAGCTTGATAATTTTCCTTAGTTTACACTAAATAAATTTCTGAACGCTCGCATAAATAAATATTTGACAACCAATATGTATAATGTCAATCCGTTTTCATTACTGACATTATTATTAATTTTTAAAATTTAAAATACGCCAATATCCGTATATTGTGGATATATGTTGTCGATTCGAAACCTTTATTTAAATACGTTCTTTAATTTAAGGGTAGAGTTTACCATATCGACAAGATGAACATTAAATGTTTGACAGTTACGAAACACGAACATTATATACATATACTTCCATACAAATTTTCATTCCCACCTTTCAACCCCTTACACCCTGTTTTTCGCATTATATTTTATGTAAAGGTGGTATTTCGATCTCTTCTAATAGTTTGATTGGGCTCTTGTGTTTTTTAATCAGGGTCACCAGGTACTCCAGATCTTCGATTATCCTAGTTTTTATAGTTTTCCCTTTATATAGCCATTAAACCCTAACTCTGTACCAAATTTCAGCTCTCTGAGTTTATGGGAAGTACTAGTTCTATTTTGATGATCATGAGTGAGTGAGTGTCGTAAATGCGAAACTTTGCTTTCGCTTAACTTCTGAACTAAATGACCTACAGACTTGAAATTTTGGATTTTAAGTATGTGATTATAGCTTACTCGATGACGAAAATTTCAGCGTTCTGGTCTTATCCAGAGGTTCTCAAATAGGGGCCTGAAAATGCAGCGAAATGGTTCGGGTAAAGGATGGTACGGCAGTGTTTGCTTCGCGCTCGACTTGGCGGGGGCACTGCCGTGCCCCCCGATGTTTTTTTTTTGCTTGTTGACAATTTTGGTTTTATACACATTCTACGACCGCTCTAGTGTACTGATGCGAGTAGTCACCTACAACGCTGACGGTTCGCGGGTTCGATTCCCGCTCGGGATGGATATTTGTATTTGTAAAATATCTCTTCCCATTTTGGATGTCTGTCCTTGTGGGTCTCCCCATCGTGCCTCGGAGTGCACGTTAAGCCGTGAGCCGATTGTCATCATAAATACCTGATAGCGATCGTTACTTATAGTATTTATAGTTACATATCTGAGAACTCGCAGTGGAACAGCGTGGTGGATTAAGCTCCAACGCTTTTCCTATATGGAGAAAGAGGCCTATACCCAACAGTGGGATGTTACAGGCTAAATGTGTTCATGCACATATTTTATAGTCTATAGTAGGATAAATATCTTATGTATATTTAAAAAAAACGAGAAAAATAAACTGACACATCCTTCTTCCTCTGAAAAAGTAGAGCTTAGCATCTGGTTATATAACAACACTTCTAAAAATAAATTTCTCTCTATAAGAATTTATAAGAATATATCTTCTATATGTTAATACGTGAAGCTAAAACTTTGTACCCCTTTTTACGAAAATTGCGCGAACGGAGGAGTACCTATTAAATTTCGCACACTTAGTTTACAGAGAGGAGTGCAGGATGCTATAATGTTCAAACTTATAATTTAAATTAATTATACTCGAATTTCGAGCACTGGACGAACACTAGCAAAATTATTATTTCATAAAAAATCAGTAACCTTCAGTAAATTGTAGAATTATTATTCTTTTTCTTTTGGATTATTGACATCCAATGGTGGCAAAAAATATATAAAATAAAGAAATAATTGCCAATTGAATGCCTCTCTCTTCTTAATGGATATCGGTGATAAATCTATGATAATAAATTATATTGTCCAAGATGAGAAAATAAAATTGGGACGGTTTTTTTTATTTATTTATATAAATTACTTTGAGGTCGACAGATATAGTTATAATTGATAATTATTACGAGTTAATTATATCCGAGAGAGAACGAATGTAACCGACATAGCCCACAGAATATAGCAAGCTAAAGTGGTAGTGGGCCGGTCACCTGTGTCGCAGGACTGATGGCTGGAGCAGACGTATCCTGGAGCAGACGTACCCTGGAGTTGAGATTGCGTATTGGCAAACGCAGTGTGGGATGTTCTCAGGACCTCTGGAGCGACGATCAACGTAAGATTCCCCGTGAAGGCTGGATAATGAGAATCACGGAAAACTGGTATGTCTGGCACAAACTTGGGGAGACCTATGTCCAGCAGTGGACTGTAACAGGCTGAAATGATATCAATGATAATGGGTAGATATGATGATTACCAGTTCTTAGACAACATGGATAATTTTACTTAGAACATTTTAAGACACACAGAGATAAATTTATTTATTTATTTATTTATTTATACTTTATTGTACATCACAACTACAAATATCATAAATCTGCACACTTGAGGTTAGAATTTGAAATGAATTTTGAAGACGTAGATGTGTTAAGATATTTTTTTTTGAATTATAAAGAATCAATAAGTACTTAGTGTGTAAGTTTCTGCTTTACCCAAAACACAGATGTTACGATTATCAATTAATTAAAATAAAATAAAATACATTGGGCTCGTCCGGGATTTGAACCCGGGACCTCTCGCACCCTAAGCGAAAATCATACCCCTAGACCAACGAGCCACCTGTATGTCCAATCGAAATAATTATATCAATTTTTATTGTAAGCAATTTCCTTTCACTTATGACCTATGATAAGATCAAATACGTATATACTAGCTTTGCCGCGCGGTTGCAGTCGCGTTTTCAGAATATGGAGCAGCCCGACTGGGGTAGTACCTCGACCTTACAGAAGATCACAGCTAAATAATACTGTTTTCAAGCAGTGCCAGTGTTGTGTTCCTGTTGGTGAGTAAGGTGACTAGAGCTCCTGGGGGAATGGAAGTGGGTCGTTTGAATATTAGTAAAGATTAAAATCTAATCAATAAAAAAAACAACAAAAAGTTAAAAATGAAATACTAAAAAATAGAATTAAAAAAAACACAATGAGAATTTTAATCACTATTTAATGGTGGAGTGGGGCAACGTTGTAAAAAAACAATAAATCATTTTGACAGATACGTTTTTACATATTTTTTTAAAGGGAATAAATCTTCACGTTTATTTTGTCAATAATCATCTATCATCTATGCAAAGCCGGATTGATCACTAGTCTATTAATATAAAAATTCAATTGATTCATTATTTTTATTGCCTGGCTTAAAGAGTTTATGTTATCTTTATACAGACTATCTATAAATGGAGAGCCGGTTTTTTGTTCGATTATATGTTTCGAAGAAGGTTTTAGTATATCATATGTTGGTGATTAATTATCGTGTAAAAATGTGATCAACAGAGGTCGCTAGTATCTATAATAAATAATTATATCAATGGACATCATAATAAAATAAATACAAATTAATTCAACTATCTGCGCGTATTCACTTTGTATATTTAGTATATAAGAGCTCCTGGGATTTGAGGGTAGGGTTGGCAACGCGTTAGCTATGCTTCTCTTGTATGTGAAATAGTCATAAACTAGAAATATATCTTGTTTTTGAAGTCATACTTCTTTTAGCGCGTTAGAGAAAAATGACGAGAGTATTACGATGCGAGCGCACACCGTCACAAAAAAAACCGACACTCTGAAGTTAACTAGTCAACGAAGAAGAAGTTAGTAACGTGAAGTTAGCTAGTCAATGGTGTACAACTTCTTACGTGCGTACATAAGTACACACACACTTTTTTATTTCACTTCCCACATACTAAAAATACTTTCTTCTTGTACCTCAGCACGAAGGTAATGCTCCTGGGAAACACACGCTTCCCAAATTAAGTGGCCCTGTATTTTTCCCGGGTTATGAGCTATTCCCAAGCTGTTTACGAAATACCGCCTATCTACTAATAGCTTTGCAGTAAGACAGAGAATATTGAAATAAATTGGCCAATGGAGAGTTTGTATTGTGAAGAAAGTCCCACGACTTATGACATTCAAATCCACTCTTTAATTGTTTGTATAAGTGGTATTTATGGATAAAATATTCGTATTTTAATAAACTTATAAACCGACTTCAAAACAGGACGAGGTTCTTAACTCGACTGTGTTGTTTTTTATGTTTATTTATTGAATATTTTTTTAGTGGAGAGCCACACTGGACTACCCACATCGTATTAATTGTTGATGTAAATTGAAGTCAATTTTTTTGTGTTTTTTTTTCGTTTTAATTTTTTTGTTTTTTTTCTGTTTTTTTCTTTTTTTTTAACATACACACGCACTTTTCGCATACATTTGAGAGCAAATACAATTAGCACGTCTTTATTTTTAATATTAGTCGATAGCACTTATTGTAAGTAGGTACTTGCCCCAGATACAAATCTGTGATAATTAATTTCAGCTGTCTCACTTTCCATCAAGAGTATCTTAGTAACGTCGTCAGTTTTGTCAACAAGAAACTTATTTATTATTTGCGTTTCATTAACAATCACTGTTTACTAAAGATCTCTACAGACGAAACACGACACACACTGGAGTCGCTAACTTTCCAAATTATAGAAGCCATCTTCTGTTTATAATTTAACAGGACCACACGACAAGTACCAGAACATGAAAAATGAATCATCTAAAACAATAGACCATGTAAAAAGTTATGAGGTCACATAAAAAGAAGTCGAATTGTGAATCTCCTCCTTTTATTAAAGTCAGTTAAAAAAAGAAGTGACATATACCTAAAATAATGTACACGGGCCAAGTAAAGTCACGTAATCTATATACATATATAAAAGAGATTTCCACCCGTTGACTCATCACGATATCTCTGGAACCATAAGGCCTAGAGACTTGTTTGGTAGGAATATTCCTTTCGCCAAGTAGAGGTCAGCTAAGAACGGATTTTACAAAATTCCACCCACAAGAAGGGTGGCGGGGGTTAATATCATATATGGCAAAACAACGTGTGCGGGGTCAGCTAGTGATTTAATATACAATGTGACATTGAAGCAATGCATGTACAATAAAAATAATAAAAAATAATTGTGTTTGTTTGAAAACGAAAAAAAAATCACTTCAATTACATCGATCAGTAAATACAAAAAGGGTAGACGGAAAAATAGTCAAGTACATGTACTAATATATTCTCAAATTGAAATGAATTCACGTGACAACCATCAGCTTTCGATTACAAAAAAGAATAATTGAAATTAACAACCTTTTAAAAATAGTTATAAGGTAACACACATAAAAATACAGTGGAATTGAGAACTTCATCGTTTTTTGAAGTCTTTTAAAATACTGAAGCCTGCAAGATCACGCGGTACCGCATTTGGTGTGAGTCGCTCCTAAGGTATATCTAGGTTGACTCATTATATGTTCTGGCTTACATCCAGACGAAAAGAAAAAAGACATCCCACCAAAAACATTCTGTAAAAAAACTAGCCAAGTCTCGATGGAGCTGCTTGTTTATCTCTAAAAAGTAATGAAATCTAGACAAAGTCGTACCAAGTCTAAGGTTCATTACTGCGATTTCTTTATTATTATAGTTAATGTTGTGTGACTTGGCCGTTAAAGGGTACACAAGGGTACAAAACTAAGAATAATATCCCATACTGGTATTGGTAATTGGACACTAGTGTCTCATTTTAGGCGGTTGTTGATAACACATGAATTCAGCATTGACAATGCTGACTTCTGTTCTCTTATTTTTGGAGCGTTAAATCGACCACCGATCTAACATAAAATAGACGTACAGATGGACTTCTATCAATGATTAGAAGTCCGCTGGTACTGGAAATAATTTTTTATACAGTTTGTTTCAGGCTTGCCTATACAAAAGTATTATTGAAATACGCAGCTTTATCAAGCCTATAATAGACTGGTTATTCAATCAACGTTTTCCAAGTGGCAATTTTCCATCGTCAATGGGTAGCGGTTCTGGCGACAAATTGGTGCAATGGTGCCATGTAGCACCTGGTTTTGTACCCTTGTGTACCCTTCAACGGCCAAGTCACACAACATTAACTATAATAATAAAGAAATCGCAGTAATGAACCTTAGACTTGGTACGACTTTGTCTAGATTTCATTACTTTTTAGAGATAAACAAGCAGCTCCATCGAGACTTGGCTAGTTTTTTTACAGAATGTTTTTGGTGGGATTTCACTTCTTTTTGTAGAAAGTAGAAACGTGGGCATATTCGTGCATATTGATTTATTTTTTAGAATTTCTTATTTGACACATTTTTTTCTTTTTAGTAACAGTTTTTTTATTATTACAATACAAATATTTCTTTTCCTTTCTTCCGGTTCTGATTCTTGTACTTGACGTGTTGGTATCACCACCACTCTTAGTCCAATGCATTATATTTTGACCAAATTTTGAGCGAAATTAATATTTTAGTGTAATTTGTGTAATATTCGAGTAGAATTAAGTTAAGAGAGCAGGCAGAGGGGAGGCATTCGCCCAGCAGTGGGACGCTATAGGCTGATGTGATCTGATTTTTGCAATGACAGTCGATTTTTTTATGTACCAACTAGCTAGGCCTCGCGGTTTCACCCACTGTGATTTGAGGAAAAAAATAGCGTTCCTTCTTCTTAAAGCATAACCTTTCTCTTTAAATAGGCTATCCACCTCAGAGGAATTTTTCAATTCGAAATTTCGAATCAATAGTTCTTGAGATTAGCGCGTTTAAACAAACAAACAAACAATTCAACTTTCAGGTTTACAATATTATAGACCGGGAGATAGTGACACAAAATATTTGGTCATTTGTACCAGTATTGCGGTTCGTCAGGGGTCTAATTACGTAAAGGCAAAAAGGAAAATGATGGTCATATCGCTCGCACCGGCGGCCCAATCGCGTGGGCGTTAATCGAACGCGTCGGATAAATAACGAGTGTCGAACGATTTGTTCCACAAAAATGCTTGTATTTTCAGATAGTCGGAAAAAAAAGAAGTAGGCGGTAGCGGAATGCCATACTTCTCGGGTGTGACTTACAGCCCGCCATACCGACGCGAATACATTAATTTAAATAAAACAATTCAACCATTTGTACCAGGCTAATTTTTGCATAGCTAATCATCGTCGAGTAGCCATTCACGAAAATCACCTTGCCACACTTTTCCGACAGTTCCTAATGGCCGCCATACCACTGCAAAGGAGTATTTTTTTTATATTTCGCCAAACGATTTGTACCAGTATTGCATTTGAATTATTGGAAAGTATTTGACAAAATGTGACAGTTATTATTTATCCCATACTTCTAGTAGGGGGAAAAGTGCTGCCATACTTGAAATACTTATTTATTTGACACGTTTTTAAAATACGACTGTAAAATACGTAAAATCATTTTTTACATCATGGCATCATTGTATTCTCGTCGTTCGATTAACGCCCACGCGATTGGGCCGCCGCACAGTGGGACAGAACCGTGCGTACCGTCTCAAAAATAGCTTTTCGTAATGTTCTATATTGAATATTTGTTAATGCATATGTCTAACTGAATGTTCAATGCATATTACATAGCAGTTGAAATACACTATTTCTCATTTTTTGTATTAGAATAAGGCTTGCAAGTTGACGCTCAAAATTATGTCAATTATGTAGAACACAATTCCACCAGTTTACATGGTCATATTTGCATTACTTTACCAGCAAATTTGTAAGTGTGATATATGGTTAGAATGGTGATGAAGTACTCTATTTAAAAATAATTTAAGTGAACCATTATGTGAAACCTGGGGAGGTAAAGAATTTTTATTTCAGGACCTAATATTCTATCCTTATTAGAAACTTTGCATAGACTTTTGACAGTTAGCGGTGTCTGCCCATGTCGTAATTTTGATAGCATCGTATAGAGCAGCTAATGTAAAAGTCAGGGCAAAAAAAATTGAGTGCCCGAATCTGCCCCCCTTGAAATGAAACGAAAAATGGCTAATGGGGAGAAAATACAAAATATTCCAAAAATTATTTTAGTTCTGATTAATGAGATTTTCGGATATTTAGATCACTTTTGAACTTTTTTTCTTAAACAATATTATCTATTTACTCAATCTTTAGGTAAATTGGGAGTTTTGGCTAATGTATTAGTATGTAGTATATTTTTTTTATCGTGCGGTCAGATGTGGTTAATGTTTTGTTATGACTGTGTGAATTACATGTTTCTCATATAGTTTATGTATTTCACTATCGCGGTGAAGGAAAAGGGAGCAAGTGGTATCTATTTATTTATTTATTTAAAAAAAGGATCATGAAGGAAAAATTATTGCATGAAAGTCGCAATGGAACAGATTTTACGGTGGATGAAGCTTTAAGTATGTTTGCAGATTTAGATCTTTCGAAATCACAATACGGATTTCTTCGAGCAAGTTTGATTAACAAAAACTTCGACATATTGCCATCATATAATATACTGACGAACGCCAAAAAACTGTGTTATCCTCCACTATCCAGCATTCGAATAACCGATATAAGTGCTAAAGTAAATCTACAGATCGTATATATATATATATATATATATATATCGTACATCTATCGTCAGATCCTTATATATCAAGTATCAGAAAACTATCAGTCACTATATCCAAGAAATTGTTAGAGGAAGCTAAGAACCTCTTAGCTATTTAAATCGAAATAATTTCGTACATTATTTGTAAAACATATTTTTGGAGTGGGTTATTATATATTTGTCATTTATTTAAATGTAAGATTCATATGTAATATAAAATAATTGTATTTGCTCGCAAACGAAAAAAAACCGACTCCAATTATATCGACAAGTAATACAACGTAATAAGACGAAAAAATAGTCAAGTAAATACGCGCGATTAAAGATTACTCAAAAAATTGTAATCAGTTCTCGATCTTATTTAAACAAGACTACAAGACAAGTATTAGCTTTCGATTAAAGTAAGAATCATCGAAATCGCTACACCGAGTAAAAAGTTATGCGGTATAATATAACGTAGGTCGACGAAAAAGTAGTCAAGTAAATACGCATTATTAGATATAACTCTAAAAGTACTTGTCAGATCTCAATTAAATTAAAATGGGACCACATGACACGCAACACCTTTCAATTAAAACAAAATTGATCGAAATCGGTCCACCCAGTCAAAAGTTCTGAGCTAACATACATTAAAAAAAACATACAGTCGAATTGAGAACCTCCTCCTTTTTTGGAAGTCGGTTAATAACATAAAATAGGTTTATTAATATCATAAAACTGTAAAATTATAATTCAATAAGTTAACCAAACCATGGTTTAATATTAAAATAATACATTTTTATTTGTTTTATTTTATTTTATATTATTTATTAAACATTTGACAATGATACATTCATTATTGGATTGTATGTACTCTGGAGACACTACATAGCAAATTTCAGCGATTTACTTCAATCAACAAAAAAGTTACAGATTTTTGAGACGGTACGCACGGTTCTGTCCCACTGTGCGCCGGTGCGAGCGCTATGACCATCATTTTCCTTTTTGCCTTTACGTAATTAGACCCCTGACGAACCGCCATACTGGTACAAATGACCAAATATTTTGTGTCACTATCTCCCGGTCTATTAGTATAGATTAGTACAGATTAAGATATATAAAACATATCTTTTACACTTCCGCGGCGAAAATATTTATATGGTTTAAGACTTTGATTGGATTGACAGAATAATCTGGAATTTTTCAAGGAGACCAATCAACTGAACTTTTTTTTCAATCAATTGAACTTTCTTTTTTTGTAATCTAATTCTTTTGTACATTTATTATTTATTGTATATTTAAGTAGCTTGATAATTTTCCTTAGTTTACACTAAATAAATTTCTGAACGCTCGCATAAATAAATATTTGACAACCAATATGTATAACTAGCTTCTGCACGCGACTTCGTCGGCGTGGACTCCGCTCCTATTGGTCTTAGCGTGACGATACATAGCCTATAGCCTTCCTCGATAAATGGGCTATCTAACAGTGAAAGAATTTTTCAAATCGGCCCAGTAGTTCCAGAGATTACCATGTTCAAACAAACAAACTCTTCAGCTTTATATATTAGTATAGATGTCAATCCGTTTTCATTACTGACATTATTAGTAATTTTTAAAATCTAAAAAACGCCAATATCCGTATATTGTGGATATATGTTGTCGATTCGAAACCTTTATTTAAATACGTTCTTTAATTTAAGGGTAGAGTTTACCATATCGACGAGATGAACATTAAATGTTTGACAGTTACGAAACACGAACATAATATACATATACTTCCATACGAATTTTCATTCCCACCTTTCAACCCCTTACACCCTGTTTTTCGCATTATATTTTATGTAAAGGTGGTATATCGATCTCTTCTAATAGTTTGATTGGGCTCTTGTGTTTTTTAATCAGGGTCACCAGGTACTCCAGATCTTCGATTATCCTAGTTTTTATAGTTTTCCCTTTATGTAGCCATTAAACCCTAACTCTGTACCAAATTTCAGCTCTCTGAGTTTATGGGAAGTACTAGTTCTATTTTGATGATCATGAGTGAGTGAGTGAGTGTCGTAAATGCGAAACTTTGCTTTCGCTTAACTTCTGAACTAAATGACCTACAGACTTGAAATTTTGGATTTTAAGTATGTGATTATAGCTTACTCGATGACGAAAATTTCAGCGTTCTGGTCTTATCCAGAGGTTCTCAAATAGGGGCCTGAAAATGCAGCGAAATGGTTCGGGTAAAGGATGGTACGGCAGTGTTTGCTTCGCGCTCGACTTGGCGGGGGCACTGCCGTGCCCCCCGATTGAAGGAAATATCGTACCCGAATTAATCACATAATGACCAATGACATTTCTTATTCTGTGTTTTTAATATTTTAACAGACTAGCTTTTCGCTTGCAGCTTTGATAAAAAACGTGTGTGTCAGCTTCGACGCACGACTGGAGTTTACTCCTTCAGTACGTCTACCATGAGTTTCCAGAGACGATACACGTTAGCGAGTGTAGTTTTCTATATGGAAGAAAGATAAAGATATTAGTAACTAATACGCAATATAACGCATTTAAAACTATAAGTCTTATCGAGTGCTCGATAGACTCTATAGTAAAATTTAGAAATACTCATAATAGGTATGTTATAGTTAAATATTCCAGTTGCGTTTCTACGTTTACTACTGTAGTTACGTCATGTGCGCTTCTAACAAAAACTCTTGGTAGACCTACTGATTGACTGTATAAATAGGCACAAAAATGGCTTACTAGTCAGTAGTCTAAGAAAAAGATTAATACCATATCAAATGGTAAATAAACAAATCAAATAACGCCGATAGATAGCGTTACGAGAAACGTAACGAAGTCACTAGTTCGGTAGATTTTACTCCTCATATTTTTTTTCATACCGGGGGCCTTATATGAAAATCGATTCTTAAGGAGTAAACTCCAATGAAACTGTAAACTTTTGGCAAATAACTTTTCATATCATAAATTAATATGATTGATATAAACTTTAATGAAGCTACCTTATCTAATAGATTATAACAGTAATACCTATCATAAAACACGATTGAAGTGTCACTCTGTGTAAACGTAACATCTGGCTTTTGTTGGTAAGAAATTTTCTCAGTTATTCTCTTGTACAAGTTTGACTTCGATCTGAGGTCGGGAAAATTGACTATTCGGCGATATTTTTTATTTTGACCTTTCTTTTTAATATTTCAAGCAAATTGGTCATTGAGTCTAAAAGAAAGGGCACATTTGTCTAATTGTGTCTTTTTAATGTAAATTTTTATTATTTCAAAGTAGTTTTTAGTAAAAATCTGTATGAAGTAACAGTCACATCTACGTTTTTATGCTTTTTCAATATAATGGTAAATAAATATGCCTTTTCATTCTAAAAAACTTGAGTATTAGTCTCATTTGTGCCTTTTGAGCCTATTGTATCTCTGAATTCCTTGGAGATAAAATTCTACAAAAAATTGAGCAGATGTGCCGTTTTTTTTCTCATTCTAAATATGTATATAACTCAATTTTCTTAAAAATGTTAGTTGTGCCCTTTTTTCTTACGACTTCAGTATACTGTATGTGATATAATCTGTTATCTGAGTTACTTGTAACTAATTAATTAATTTTTTTGGACTGATCACGGATTAAAATCCCGCTTAAAATCGCCGCTTTAATAAGAGTAACTGTGAAGTTTCTTGGCGAGTCTTTTGCTGAATTCACATTACTAAACATTATTATCTTCGCTATAACCATAATTAATTCAATAAAAATAAAGATAATTTTAATATAATTTTGAATCCTACTTTAATTAAGTAATTTGCAGACATTGTTTCTGTCAACGTCAATCTAAATTTTTACATTAATTATTTTAATTAGTAGGACTGGAATTATTAATTCGCAAGATTTGTCTATGCTTTCTTAGCTGTTTAGCTATTGAACTATAAATTGTAATTTCAATTGAGCACGCTTCGTTAATAAACTACGATAATGAATATCGTATTGTTTATGAGATGTACGAGTATAATTTAAGCATCGTATAATTGCCTAATTAATTATTATTTGGATATAGTCCAGAACTCGACCGAATAATCGAGATATTTGACTAAACTGAATGAATAATTAAAGTCTAATACGCTTGGACAATTACGGGGTGGCCTTTTAGGATATTGAATAGTGAATGTAGTGTGTACAGTAATATTGTAAATCTCTTATGTAAGTTACTGATATACTATCAGGTACTATATAAGTAGAAGAGACGGGAGAGAGTGAGAAAGATTTTGGTTTCACAAGTTTGTAAAAAGAAATATATATTTGTTGTACATAATGTTGACGCGTGCATGCGCAGCGAAGCAGTCGATGTTGTGTTATGTCCGTCAAAATGTCTGTGAATACTGTTAAATGTGTAAACTGTAATGTGGTTATTTCGGAGGTATTGGCGTTTATACGCAATAAACATGATGTAATGGACAATGAGAGTCTAATTCGGATCTGTGAGTCTGCTTTTTCTGAAGAGGAGATTGACAAGGCGAAGAAGTTGTTATTTACATCCGTTAAGACAAAACAAAAATGTGTGTCTAGACGGAAACAAAAGAAGCAGAAGGATCTGGACGATATTATTACCGTATTTAAAACAGTCGATCCTGAGCAGATACCAGTGTTTGTGGCTTATGATCTACACAAATTACCGCCTATTTGTTTCGACCATGTAGATGTCACAAAGTTATTGAAAGATTTGTTAATTTTACAAGCTGAAGTTAAGCAGATCAAAAGCAACTATGTTACTACAGATTTATTAGAGGACATAAAACAAAATTTTCAAACATCAAGGCAGCCGTTATCGTTTTTAAATGACGATAATATTAATATGCGAAGAGGAGGGTATTTCAGAGATAGCGGACCGATCGGCCTACCGCACGTTACGTCGGAGTTAACAGCTGATACGGACGTCACAGTGCCTGCTAAGGGCAATGACTCAGCCGCAGTTATGAGTGCTCACACTAATGATGACAACAATGAATCAATGAATATGCCGGCGTATAGTTCACTCTTTCGCTCTCAAGTGAATAAAAACAATAATAATACCGTTGTTCCTTCTGCATCGCATGTCGACGCTCCAATACTAAAGAAAGATGTTTTTATCGAAAACAGACATAATGATGGTTGGACTTTAGTCCAGCGACGTAAGTCGCAAAATCGTTTTACTGGAAAAACAGGAAAGGCAGTGGCGTCTCCCTCAGGAAAGTTTAAAGCGGCGGAGACGAAGATTCCATTGTTAATATCAAATGTAAATAAGGAAACTACTGAACACGATATCTGTGAATATATTAAGAGTAAAACACAGGAACCTGTACACCTGGAAAGGATTATTATGAAAAGAGAAAAGCCTTACAATGCTTTTAAGCTATTTGTGTCTAAAAATAAGTTGCATATTTATCTTAATGACAACTTATGGCCAGAAGGAATTACGTTTCGACGTTTTATTTTCTTTAAGAAAAAACTGGAAAGAGGTAACACTCAGATTATGAATGATATTTCACCGTCATAATGGATAAGCTGGACAAAAGAAAAGTTATTCTATCGACTTTTAACTGTAAGTCGATTATAAGATCTACGGAGTGTGTACGGAGACTATGCAAAACATCTGACCTCATCGCCTTACAGGAAACTTGGCTCTGGCCTCATGAATTACCATATCTGGGAAGCCTGGATGACAACTTTGCATACACGGGCAAGTCATCCATGGACACGACGGTGGGAGTCGTCAAGGGGAGGCCTCATGGTGGAGTGGCCTGGTTGTGGAGAAAAGGAGCTTTCCAGTCTGTGTCTTTAGTGTCGTGTAATAGTGACCGCCTAGTTGCAATAAAAATTATGCATGAGAACCGTACATTATTGTTGTTTTCCGTGTATATGCCATTTGATAATAACCAGAGTGATAATTTGATAGAATTCAGTGATTGTCTCAGTGAAATTTCCGCAGTAATTGACAGTGAGAACGTGGATTCGGTTGTCATGGTGGGTGATTTCAACGCACATCCTGGTGAAAGATTTTCGAGGGAACTGCTGAGTACATGTGCCGAGCAATCATGGTATTGTATAGGCTCGGAACTTTTACCTTCTGACACGCACACTTTTGTTTGTCAGGCTAGTGGGTCTCAGCGGTGGTTAGATCACTGTATAGTAACAAGCGCAGCGAGAAACCTATTTATAAAATCATCTGTTTTATACGGAGTTTACGCATCTGATCACTATCCTGTTACTTTTGAGTGTGACATTACTATTGTGAACCCTAAAGTATTTACTACTTATTTTATGTGTGATAAGGTTAAATGGGGTGAAAGAGACAACATACAAATAAATAAATATCGGGAATTTTGTAATTCAAAATTAAAATCAATTGACTTTCCCCCTGAATGTAAAGAATGTTCTTTTAAAGTATGTAAAAACCCTAGTCATCATAAATTAATAGATGATATGTATAACAATATAGTGTGTATACTGAGGGAGGGTTCATGTTGTACGTATGTAGGAAATCATAAAGTAGGAAAACGTAAACGTGTGGTAGGCTGGAACAGACATGTGGGGACAGCTCACAGGGAGGCTCGATTATGTTACCAAGAATGGCTTCTGTACGGTAAACCTACAAAAGGAAATGTTTATAACAAAATGTGTGACTCTAGGAAAATATTTAAAGCTAAATTAAAATATTGTTTAAATAATGAACAACAGATAAAAATGGACATGCTAGCACAAAGTCATGCAGCTAAACAGTTTAGTAAGTTCTGGAAATCTACCAGTAAACTTAATGTAAAATCGAGCTTACCTGTGAGTGTTGGGGGTTTCAGTGAGCCTAAAGATATTGCCAACCTATTTCAGCGGCATTTTAAAGTCGAGTCACCTTTGCCAAGCGTGCAGAGGGTGCTCAGCGTTGAGTCCGGAGCTAAGAAGGTTTCTAACATGTTCACGGCGGAGAAAGTTGCCTCTGTTATTAATACCATGGTGAGAGGAAAGTCTCCAGGGCACGATGGTCTCAGCGTTGAGCACCTTAGGTGCGCTGGCCCGCATTTGCCACGGGTCCTCGCTTTATTTTTTAATCTGTGTCTTGATCACGGATACCTACCACAGGATTTGATGCATACTGTGGTTGTACCTATTGTCAAAAACAAGACTGGGGATGCCTCTGACATGTCCAATTATAGACCCATATCTTTGGCTACTGTTGTTGCTAAGGTGCTGGACAGTTTGCTTGACAAACAGATGGCTAAACATTTTGAACCCCATGACGCTCAGTTTGGGTTCAGGCCCGGACTGTCCACGGAAAGTGCCATACTGTGTCTCAAGCAAACTGTACAGTACTACACAGCTAGAAAAACGCCGGTCTTTGCATGTTTTTTGGACCTGTCAAAGGCATTTGACCTAGTATCGTATGATGTGCTGTGGAATAAATTGTCTAATGATACCACGTTGCCACCTGAAATAATATCTGTCTTTGCATACTGGTATCAAAACCAAACAAACTGTGTGAGGTGGGGTGATGCATACTCGGACATGTACAGGTTGGAGTGCGGGGTGCGGCAGGGGGGGTTGAGTTCGCCCCGGCTCTTCAATCTCTATATGAACCGGCTGATCGGTGAGCTCAGTAGCACCAATGTCGGATGTCATGTTGATGGAGTTTGTATGAACAATATCAGCTACGCGGATGACATGGTGCTGCTGAGCCCATCCATTGGCGCTCTTCGGGATCTATTGGCAGTATGTGAATCCTATGCGGTGGCTCACGGGCTCAGGTATAATGCTGTGAAAAGTGAGCTTATGGTTTTTAAGTCTGGTTCTAAGACCTACTTGGAGATACCGGTAGTCTCGCTCTGTGGCACACCGCTGTGTCGAGTAAATAAGTTCAAATACCTGGGTCACTGGGTTACCGACAATTTAAAGGACGACTGTGATATTGAGAGGGAACGTAGGTCGCTGTCTGTCCGATGCAACATGTTAGCTCGGAGATTTGCAAGGTGTACAAAGCCAGTCAAATTAACGCTTTTTAAAGCATACTGTCAGTCATTTTACACCTGCAGTCTTTGGGCTGACTACACGCAGCGGGCATACAGCGATCTACGCGTCCAGTACAACAACGCATTCAGGGTTCTGATGGGGCTGCCGCGGCAGTGCAGTGCCTCAGGCATGTTTGCGGAGGCGTATACGGATGACTTTTACGCCATTATGAGAAAACGGTGCGCCTCCATGTTAGCCCGCCTCCGCGGCTCCTCCAGCGGAATGCTGAATGTGTTCGTTGACCGGTGGGACTCGCCACTCATGTATCGGTGGGTGCAGATCCATCAAAAACCAAATTGTGTTACAATGTGTCGTACTAACATTAGTTTCTAAGTTTTCATGTATCTTTTACTAACAATTTAATGAGCGTGTTGTACTAACATTAGTTTCTAAGTTTTCATGTATTACTAACAACTTAATGGATGCAAATCTGAAATAAATAAAATATTATTATTATTATTATTATTATTATTATTATAATAAAAATAGATATTAATTGACATGTAAGGTGGGTTTTGATGTTTGAATAATTGTGTTTGCTCGCAAACGAAAAAAAACCGACTTCAATTACATCGACAAGTAATACAACGTTATAAGACAACAAAATAGTCAAGTAAATACGCGCTATTAAAGATTACTATAAAGTTGTAATCAGTTTTCGATCTAATTTAAACAAGACTAGGTACAAGACAAGTATTAGCTTTCGATTAAAGTAAGAATCATCGAAATCGGTACACCGAGTAAAAAGTTATGCGGTATAATATAACGTAGGTCGACGAAAAAGTAGTCACGTAAATACGCATTATTAGATATAACTCTAAAAGTACTTGTCAGATCTCAATTAAATTAAAATGGGACCACATGACACGCAACACCTTTCAATTAAAACAAAATTGATCGAAATCGGTCCACCCAGTCAAAAGTTCTGAGCTAACATACATAAAAAAAAAAAAAAAAAACATACGTGTCGAATTGAGAACCTCCTCCTTTTTTGGAAGTCGCTTAAAAATAAAGAATACCAGTAATTTTGTCTGTTCTATACTTTCATCAGATAGCCATTATCATGTAATGGATAATACGACAAGCACCAAGCTTTTGATTAAAAATCGGCCAAGTGCGAGTCGGACTCGCGCACGAAGGGTTCCGTACCTTTGACTAGGTACATTGATTTTAATATCGGGCAAAAAGCGGCTAAAAAAATCACTTTTGTTGTATGAGAGCAAAAATAGGCAAAAATGACGTTTTTTTTGTATGGGAGCCCCCCTTAAATATTAATTTTATTTTAATTTTATTATATATTATTAAAGTAAAAATAGAACTGAGTATTTTGTGAATATTTCAAGTGCCTACCTGTTGCCATTATTGATATCGAGCAAAAAAAGGCAAGAAAATCGCGTTTGTTGTATGGGAGCCCCCCTTAAATATTTATTTTATTTTGTTTTTAGTATTTGTTGTTATAGCGGCAACAGAAATAAATAATTTGTGAAAATTTCAACTCTCTAGCTATAGCCGTTCTTGAGATACAGCCTGGTGACAGACACACGGACGGACGGACGGACGGACGGACGGACGGACGGACGGACGGACGGACGGACAGCGAAGTCTTAGTAATAGGGTCCCGTTTTTACCATTTGGGTACGGAACCCTAAAAAAGAGTTATCAAAATCGGAACCCTTAGTAACACTCATAAAAAAAAACTTGCGTGCGTACAAAGTACACTTGTCAGAAGGGAAACTTCTTTGGCAAACTAATTAAAAAAAACAAATTAAAAAAAACAAATTTAAAAATACAAAAAAGCTGATTGAAAAAAAAAAACAAAAAGCCAACGTCACGCAGTGGTCCCAGGCGGTCACCCATCCAAGTACTGACCGTCCCTGACGCTGCCGCGTTACCGGACGCTCAAATTTTGCCCCTCATGCGCCTAAAGAAGTTTTACTTCAAAAACCTAATTATGCGTATTTAATTGAATACTTTTTCGACTACCTACGTTATATTACTCGTTAATGTAAATTGAAGTCGGTTGTTTTTTTCATTTGCGAGCAAACACAATTGTCGGTATTATTAATCGAATCACATTTCGCCAAAATTACATTGACCCTTAAAGCCTCAGTTCAATGGAATAGGGTTAAACGTCGGTATTTGGGTATTCAGATCATTCAAGCAATTTAAGTTGAGCGTCAATATGTGAAAATCAGATCGGGGTTAAGGTTTCATTGGAAGCGTCAACTTAGAATGTCTGCCTTAATTCTGATTAATGTTAGTAAATAAAATCTACTTTTAACTTAAAATAATACACAATTACTACCAAAAAGTTGAGATTACATATTATAATTATCCGCAAACGTTGTTTTGCCATATATGTTATTAACCCCCTTGACCCCACCCCTTATAATTTAAAGGTATGAAAAATAGATGTTGGCCGGTTCTCAGACCTACCCGATATGCACACAAAATTTCATAAAAATCGGTCCAGCCGTTTCGGAGGAGTATTATAAGTAACATTGTGACACGAGAATTTTATATATAAGAATATACCTACTATCTATCTATGTAAATATATGAAAGCAGTATTATTTAGCTGTGATTTTCTGAAAGATCGAGATATTTCCTTAGTTGGGCTCAATAAATTGTATGTTTTTCTTATTGTGATGTTATATAATTATTTGCTTTCTAGACATTTTTTGATTAAGTTAGATTCAAAACTATATTAACAAAAAATTGTCTAAGTTTACTATAAATGTGTTTTCGTACTATTGTAGTAGTGTGTAAGAATTGTTTTTGTAAATGTTTTAGCAATATATATGTAAATGTGTGACACTGTTACTTGCGGAAAAGCCTAGGCTTTTGCAGGTAATTGTAATGTAATACATGCTTTTCTTAATGTTAGAAATAAATTTAAAAAAAAGAAGATATCTCTAAGGTATAGTTTAGTCTTAGTTGTTATCACATTCTTATCATACGTCATAAGTGAAAGGAGATTGCTTGCAATAAAAATCTATAGCTATTACAATTATTTCGACATAGAGTACAAGCGGCTCGTTGGTCTAGGGGTATGATTTTCGCTTAGGGTGCGAGAGGTCCCGGGTTCAAATCCCGGACGAGCCCAGATAATTTTTGTAGTTTTTATGATTCCAATATTATGTGATACTGTAGAGATAGGGTTGTAAACGCCCGAATTCAAGAATTAAGTTAATTCAAAGAATATTATAATTGTTTTATACTTAGAGGACTTTTTCACCACTTGCAGTATATCTTTCATGTAAGATGCTGATTATGTGTTTTAGATTAGCAGTGCAAAAAAAAACAACAATAAAATCTTTTACACTGTAAGGCTAATTTCACAACAGTCTTAGAATATAAAATTAGAATTCTTCATACCTATATAAAATTTAATAAAAAAGTGTGTGTGAAGTACCGAGAATATAAAATACTGTAACTGTGTAATTATATTCTATCTCATTCTCTCCTATACATTTAGGTATTTGTTTGTTTCTTTATCGTGATGCATTATCGTTTCAACGCGTTTTAAGTCACAATGATTAAAAAAGTTTACATCAAAAATGTCAAGTTATTTTCTTGTATTTTATTTATCAATTTCCCTAACAAGTAAATATCTTTATTAGATAACTATTATAGTCCACTTCGTCGACGTGAAATAGGACTAATTCTGTCATACATGATTTGTGCGAAACTTTAACCGTTTACGTAGCGGAAGCTCTCAAAAGGAAAAAAAACCGATTTTGAAACATTCTTCATTAGTGATACGCTCCTGTTGATCTTAGCGTGATGATATATAGCCTATAGCCTTCCTCTATAAATGGACTATCTAACACTGAAAGAATTTTTCAAATCGGACCAGTAGATCCTGAGATTAGTGCGGTTAAACAAACAAACAATCAAACAAACAAACTCTTCAGCTTTATTATATTAGTATAGATAGGAATAGAAAACAAAATACTTCTTATATTCTAAACCATACAACAGACATAAATACATACATAAAAGAAAGAACTCGTACAAAGCAGGTTTTATCGGTCAAAAAACGATCTCTTCGAGACGATTTGGATGTGGGGCACGATAAAGTAATAGGGTTTGAAAGCAATGAGAAAATTTGTAAGCGGACTTTATTTGTCATGGCCGTACTTTTTTCACGATTTATTTTTATACGATTTATAAATTATCCTCAAAGCTTGTTTTATATGTTCAGGTAATTAATATTTTACGTTTTTACATTGGTACAAATTTCACCTGTACAATTATTATTATACTTTGTTTTATTCTTTACTAGCGACCCGCCCCGGCTTCGCACGGGTGCAATGATGACATTTTTAAATGACAGGATCTTTACGTAATATTCCGACGTGGCGGCTGAGGTACTACTCTTTCAACACGTAATATTACGGCGATGGCGGTTAAAGGGTTAAATGTTTCGCTGTTAATTACTTCTAACGACGATATCTGAAAACCTATTCATCTGATTGATATAGTGTAAAGGGCAATTTTAATCTGCATTAAATTTCTAAGCTAACTAAAATATTTGTTTGGATAAGGATTAATACTGAACTAAAGAAAATAGCTTGGAAAATAACGTAATGTTTTTAATTAAAAATTTGACCATAAAAGTGGTTATTGTAAGTCAACCGTAAGAGATAGAGATATGCTATAGCGGACTTTTTTGTAGCATTTTTATAGATTTAGAATTCGCTAGTACATTACTCTACTGTATCTTTGCTAGTTTACGCGGCGTTTGCGTGGAAAGCTCCCAGTTGGCCCGATTTTGTGCGACTTCTTCAACATTTATCGCCGTATTTCTGCTAATTTACATAAAACTATACTAAATTATATACATAAACCTTCCTCTTGAATCACTCTATCTTTTAAAAAAAACCGCATTAAAATCCGTTGCGTAGTTTTAAAGATCTAAGCATACATAGGGACATAGGGACATAGGGACAGAGAAAGCGACTTTGTTTTATACTATGTAGTGATATATAAATCTGTCAGTTCAGCCTATTTCAGTCCACTGCTGGACATAAGCCTCCCCGATTTCGCGCCAGACATCCAGCCTACACCAGCAATCTTACGTAGATCGTCGAGCGGGCCGGAGGTCATCCCACACTGCGTTTTTATATTTTCTATATAAATAATACGAAAAAAATATTTCTAAACATGAATCTGAATTGTCGTAACCGACAAGATAATGAAACAGGACGTTTTAGGGCATATTTTGCTCAAAACCTGTAGACCGACTTAGATATACATCGAGCTAACAGAACTCTCACATAAATAATACTGCTCTCACGTGGGGTTATGGGCCTGTGGTGTGTCAGAGCTCATGGAGGTAAGCTGTGTTGACAGCGGGGGTAGAGTCGCCAAAGGGCTTTTGATGCTTCTGGTGTTGCAGGCGTTCATAGGTAACAGTTAGCGTTTACAATCTAGAGATTGCGCTTGTGTGTTACTTTTTGTAACCCTAGGGGTACAGAAACGACTTATGAATGTCCCTCTGGTGGGCAAAAACTTTTACTCCAATGTACCCATCCTACATCCCATGTAGGTTTACAGTTGAAGCCACATTGGTATATTATATAGTGAACCGATTTTCTGAAGTTTATTGGAGTTTACTCCTTAAGAATCAATTTACATATATGGCCCCCGGCATGAAAAAAATATGAGGAGTAAAATCTACTGAACGAATGACCTCGTTACGTTTCTCGTAACGAGGGTTATTTGATTCGTTTATTTACCATTTGATATGGTATCAATCTTTTTCTTAGACTAGTAAGCCTTTTTTGTGCCTCAGATCATCAGACAGTCGATCTGAAGGAGTAAACTCCAGTCGTGCGTCGGAGCTGACACACACACTGTTTTATGTTTGTTTAATAAACTTGTAATTTCAAAATTATGATACATCAATATAATGAAAACCATGGAATAATTTTAAAAAATATGTAATTGAAAGTAAAAACTAATACACTCTTATACCCACCTACTGTAAAAGTCAACACGAAACACCATCAAATCACCGTACCGTATCCTAAGTTCACGATGAAATTTAGAAAACATGGCGTTATTCGAAAACGATAAAATCGTCATAAACCAAAACAGGCGGAGGGTGCTTTTAAATATATTGCTTCATTTTTCAGCGTCGATCGTCTTTCCCGCCGAGATAGGGGCTTGAGCTAGTGTTGCCATCTGCAAAATGTTACCCCGTGGCTTGCAGCCTTAGTGGAAAAATTTCTCAAGACATAATCTATATAATAAAAATGAATGTTGTTTTTGCACGTTCCTTAAATCCCACGGAAGGTTTTTATACAAAAAAAAAAAAAAAAACAGACGGAACGAAGTCTGTCCGGGCAGCTAGTATCATATAAAATTAGTACTTATATTGTTACTAATTTATCTGAATAATTTTATTATCTAGTAGTCTAATTTTAATAGTTTTGTTTAGTGTAAGATAGGCCATGGTATCTATACTAACAGTTATAGGTTTTACAAAATCAGTATAAGTATTTTTGGTACAAAGTAATATCGATCAAGATAATAACAATCCATTTGGAAAACTAATCTGGAATAATTGTCGACTTTCTAGACGATTCTTCTCAACTGCGTCTAAATTCCAAATTAGTAGTAGCATTGTTTAAATAACTATTACTAATTAATTAAAACTAGTGCTCGCCCAGAAGTCGAAATTCGACCATAATTAAAAAATTTAATTCAAGAAAACCAAATAATTATGAATAAAAAGAACCTTTTAAAAAAAATTCAACTTGACTACAGACTTTGACAATCAACAAATAGTATAATATGCGTGTGTGAGTGCTGTAGTGTGTGTAATGGTTTTTTATTAATTTAATGTATATTTTATGTATAATTTTAAATAAATATTAGCATGCCGCACTCCTTCTCTATATAAACTATAAGTGTGCGAAATTTCATACTCCTACGTACGCGCAATTTCCGTGAAAAGGGGTACAAAGTTCTTGCTTCACGTATTATTAATTAAAATATTATCAGCTTTGTAAATAAAGATTCCTTAATTTTTTTTTCGTAGGCTACCTGAGTGAAGAAGTGTTTGATTTAAATAATAAATTAGTACTAATTAAAAATAAGAATGACTATTTTTTATAATTAATTTAATGAATTTATTGAATTAATTAAATATAATTATGAAATATTTTTTGATTTCGTTAATTTTCAGAATTAATATTACTGATAGGAATAATATTATAAAGTGAAATGAAATTTAAATAAATAAATAAAAACATTTGTACTGGCCATGTTTGACGTGGGTGGTTGGGTGTTTGTGTAGTCCTTGTGGGTCTCCCTACAGTGCCTCGGAGAGCACGTTAAGCCGTCGGTCCCAGTTGCTATCATGTACACCTGATAGCGATCGTTACTCATATATCCGCCAACCCGCATTGGAGCAGTGTGGTGGATTAAGCTCCGATCCTTCTCCTACATGGGGAAGAGGCCTATGCCCAACAGTGGGATATTACAGGCTGAATCGTGATCGTGAAATATTTGAATTAAGGTATCCTTTTATTACTTGTCGATGCCGATTAAAGTTTTTGAAGGAAATCTTCTTTACGCACGCTTGACTTGGGGTGTAAGCTGGTGAAGCATTACGAAAATTGTGATCTGGCGAGGCGAACGGAAGTTGAGAGGGAGATATAAGTTAGTGAAGATAGAAAGAGAGAGAGTTACGTTTCGTAAGTTTTACTTCAGTCGTGTGGTCTAAAGCAACCTCGTCTTTTTTTTTTTTTGGTTGAGAAAGATTTTTGAGTTAGCATCCCTGAACACTAAACTCTATCATCCCTCACGTACAATGTTTACGTAAAACATGGTGACCTAGTTATCTCACTGGAGGCATCGACTCGAATTTTTGTGGACATTTTGTAGACAATAATTTTCCTTGAGTAAGTTCATTAATTCAAATGGACGAGGAAAATGTGTGCTAATTTAAAAGGCTTCCAAAAAAGCACAAGATTCTCAATTCAACTGTTTTTTTTTTTGTAATTAATGTTACCTGAAAGTTTTTACTGTGTTTCGACCGATTTCGATTTTTTTTTTAAATCGAAATCAGGTGCTTGTCATGTGGTCCTATTTAAAATTGATCGAGATCGTACAAGTGCTTTTTGATTTATCACTAATAATGTGCATTTACTAGACTATTTTTTCGTAAATATATCCGGCCGGGGGTCGTCCCTCACGTCACACTGCGTTTACCAAGGTAAACGCAGTTTGACTTGACGCGGTCACTACTATAGTACACGTCTGCTCCAACGGCCATCGGTCCTGCGACACATCACACAAGTGACCAGCTCACTGCCACTTCAACTTGGTGATTCTGAGGGCTACCTCGGTTATTTTCGTTTTCTCGCGGATAGTCTCATTTCAGTCTAATCCTATTTTTGAGAGAAACCCCAAGCATAGCCAGTTCAATTGTACGCTAAGTGACTTTAAACCTGTGGACCTCTTCGTCAGTGTCCACGTCTCGGCTCCGTATGCTAACACAGGTAGGACGCACTGCTCGAAGACTTTTGTTTTCAAGCATTATTTATATTATTGACTAGTTACTAGTCGAGTCTTTACTTCGAAGATTCCGCACTTATGTATAACTATAACTGTATGTATAACTATAACTATAACTGTTATCATTCATCAAGTTAATATTAAGCAGAAATAAAAATGTATAAAAATATGTCTTGAATCTTCTTTGAGATTGTTACCTGTTATTTTCTTTTATAAACTTTACATGTTAGTTCACATCTGCCGAAAATCACGGAATTGCTCCGAAGGCAATTCCTCTTAGGTAAATAAAGTTAAAAAATGTTGTTGTTTGTTACACATTAGTGTAAGCTGTATTTTTTTTTCATTCCCCACTGTCGCTATTTATTTTACGATAACATTATTTCTGTGTCGGTACATTTTATTTTCTCGTGAATTTTCGGTTCGTCAAAATGTTTTCTTTTTCTTTTTTATAATCTTTCCTTCCTTACTGTACCTTACCTTCCCGCTGTCTGCATGCTTAGATCTTTCAAACTACGCAACGGAATTTGATGCAGTTTTCTTTAGTAAATAGAGATTTAATACATGCATGATATTATAGTAGAGGAACACTGATAGTTTTTGCAACCGTGTGAAGCCGGGACAGGTAGCTAGTTATATTATAATTGTACCGAGATAAATGTAAATTAAATCTTTTAATTATTTTTTTGTGTTGGATAAGTCCATTTACCGAGGAAGTACCTATATAGGCTTTATAGTATTTAGTACGATTTTTCTTCAAATTAACGCCGATGAAACGGCCTGGAACAGCTAGTAGATAAATAAATAATTTAATAACCATATACGTCTCAATAAATAAATAAATTTCAAATTAGTCAAATGACGCCGATTTTATGTTCACAGTATTAATAGTTCGATCGGAAAATGAAAAGCGGATGATTTAATTTACGATTCAAAGGAAATATTAAAACTCGATCGTGAGTCCATTATCCAATCTGAAAAACAAATGATTGAATGATTGAAAAAAAAAGATCATTATACGAATGCGGTCAACTCAATTGATTGAACGGTAAATAAGCCTTTGTTAATCGATTTTAAGCTATTTTGATTGAAACGAGTTATAATCGTTTTGTAACAAAACAATTTCATCAATTTCAATTTAATTTAGATTAAATATAACTCTTGATTATTGGAGTTTGTATGTGATCGCTTTACCGATATTTTTTATATCAATACAAACAATTGAGAATGGTCATTGTTCGTTTTACTTTTATCCCTAATTGGGTTTGCCCTGCGCTTACACCAGCGCTAATTTAAGGAAAATTCATACAAAAATACTTTATAGTCAATAGCTTTCTAAATAGACTTATTCAATGCAAAACCGCACTAAGCCCCTGCCTTCAGCCGCTATAACTGGAGGGTCACGAATCTGCAGGCAACAAGATCCCTCCACCGACAGGCTGGCCTCGGCGAAAAGCCCAGACTTCTCCTCCATGGGGACTGTCCGGCTCACCTCTGAACAGTCCCGGCGACGCCGTGTCTAGCAGGACCGGGTATTCAATGCAAAAAGAATTATTCAAATTGAAACTAGTAGTTTCTGATTCAAGCGCGTTCAAAACTAACTCCGTTGTTGGAGCAGACGTGTCCTGGAGTGGAGACCGAGTGTCGCAGCGTGGGATGTTCTCCCACTGGACCGACGATCTATGTAACATTGACGCTGAAGGCTTGATGAGGAATGCAGAAAACCGGGATGTCTGTCGCGAACTTGGGGCGACCTATGTCCAGCAGTGGACTACGATAGGCTGAACTGGCTGACTGACTGACCTGTCAGAATAATTGACATTTGACTAACTTACTCTATTAATAGTTGTACATAACCATCGTATATGAAGACGCCCAGACAGAACCAACTGTACAGCTATATCTATACTAATATAATAAACCTGAAGAGTTTGTTTGTTTGATTGTTTGTTTGTTTGTTTGAACGCGCTAATCTCAGGATCTACTGGACCGATTTGAAAAATTCTTTCAGTGTTAGATAGCCCATTTATCGAGGAAGGCTATAGGCTATATTATATCATCACGCTAAGACCAATAGGAACGTAACACCAATGAAGAATGTTTCAAAATCGGGTTTATTTTCCTTTCGAGAGCTTCCGGTGCGTAACACAAATCATGTATGACATAATTGGTCCTATTCCACGCGGACGAAGTCGCGCGCAGAAGCTAGTGATTTAATAAATATGGTATCCTACTTTTAAATAGTCTTTAATCTCATGTTAATAGCCTTACCACATTATTATGCTTAACTCCGACAATCCTGTTTAGATGAATTAAGATATAAAAGCCATTATGAGATAAGTCTGAAAAGGAAATTAGATAACTTGTGATCCTCTAAAGTTCTAAACTATTTATATTAAAATATTCTTTGATACTAAAATATTTATAAAAAGCTTATACATTTATCAAGTAGTATATAGATATACGTGTATTTATGTATGTATGTTTTTGTGTAAATGTGTATACATGTGTAATTTTATTTCATTTCAGTGTAGCGATAGTGATAAATTGATAACGTATGCTTCAGCCTGTAATACTGAGAGCCACCACTGAGAGGCCTCTTTCCCCATGTTGGAAAAGGATCAGAGCTTAATCCACCATGCTGCTCCACTGCAGGTTGGCGGATATATTCCCTACTACGAGTAACGATAGCTATCAGGTGTACATGATAACAACCGGGACTGATGACTTAACGTGCTCGCTGAGGCACGGGGGAGACCCACAACGACTGCACAAATTCCCAGACTACGGCAAACATCTGTATGGCCAATGCAAATGTTTGTCATGTGCGGGGATCGAACCCGCAACCGCCAGCGCCTCAGCCACAAACCATTCCATATAATAAAAAATACCTTATGTAATAAATACTAAGCAAACTTGTCTGAAATATTACTAAAAAGTACAAAACGGTAGTTAAGAAAGTATTGTAAGGTAATTTAAAAAAGTACCAATCACTTAGCTAGGAAATTTATTACAACGCGATCAGCATAAATTAAAAATCTCCCTTCCCAGCAGAATCTTGGGGCTGAATAAATTTAGTAAAGTTCTTCGGGACTCGATAGTAAAAAATATTCTTTTCTTAATTCTTTTTTTTAACCTGATATTTTACTTGCAGTAGGTACCTATGTGTTTGTTATACTTTTTGAAATTTAATAAACTATTCATATTAATCATATAATTTTTTTAATGTTTACGCGAATTTCACTCATTATAATGAAAAAGCGTTTTCGGATTTTATCGCGGTTTATTATGTGTTTTTATATGCCTGACGTTTCGGATGCTTTACAACAACCATGGTCACGATAGCACTGAGCCTACTACCATATAGTAATCGATTAGAAATATTGATTCTGCTGAGAAGAATCTGAAAAAACTTTGTAGTAACTATAGTCTATAAATAAAAATTTGAGGTAGCAATTTTTTTTTATTCAACTTGGTCGGCAAACAAGCGTACGGATCATCCGATGGTAAGCGATTACCGTTACCATCTGCCTGTAAAACCCGAAGCATCGCAAACGCGTTGCCGATCCTACCTCTAATCCCCCCCTAGGAGCTCTAGTCACCTTACTCACCACAGGAACACAACACTGCCTGAAAGCAGTATTATTTAGCTGTGATCTGATCTATAAGGTCTGACTCGCAGATATTTCCGTAACTTTATATCTTTACCTACTAACTGATTTAGCGAATTTTCCCGAAAACATATCAATATATTTTATTAAAATTTCTTTAATGCGTGATTTCTTTAATTTTCCTGACAATACAATTTTTTTTTATTGTCCAAATTGAAGTAGTCGTGAATTTCGGAGAATATATATATATACATATAGATAATATATTATGACTGATTTTATATACAATTAGATATACCTATATTTACTCCATAATCATAAAAAGTACATAAAATAAATGAAACAAGAACAACAAATTCGAGTTCACTACGTCTAACGTCGAAGTAAATAAGGCTTCACGGAAGAGCGCTCGCAACCGTCACAAACACTTTCCAGCGCGTCTTAATAGCTGATCGTTACAATAGATTACGATGATAGTGTTGTCCATCGACGTTATCGATAGTGAAAATATGTATCGATACATTAAAATAACTATAACATCACATTTTGCCAATTTTTAACTGGTTCTGAGGTCTTGTTGAATTACCCAATTTCCCCCATCCATGAGTAATAGATATTGAAATAAATTAGTTATTAAAAAATTCAATTTACATATAATCATATAATAATAATGGATCATGAGATATGAAACAACTGCTAGCCAATGTATTATGTAAAAAAAATATACATATATCAAAAATTACATTATTCAAATAGGCTTCTAAGCACTTTTTAATTGTCATTTTTTAAATTAAAATTATACTTATCCTAATTAATAAATTATAATTAAGTTAACCTACCTACCACAAATTCGGAATGTAGATGTTTCGTTAATAATAAAATACCTAATTATTATAAATATACATGTATCGATAACGTGAAATTATAATTAAGTTAACCTGCCTACCACGATATACTCCATATTACTCCATATTACATTATACGGAATGTAGATTTTCGTTTAGTTATAAAATAATTATTACAAATAGGTATAAATGTATCGATAACGTTACAACACTAGAGCTAGAGCGGTCGATGAATGGTAATGCGTGCGTTAATCACAGGTGAGCCGGCAGTAACAAGCTCACGGACCGTCGTATTATCGTCAGTAGTTCGAACAACACGTGCTTAGTTCTTATTAGTACTGTACTAGTACTGAGATACTATGAGCTCATATATTAGACTAGCTGGTATGGAGCAGTTTGTAGAGGCACTGATTTCTGCTCCGGGGGTTGTAGGTTTGATTTCCTTACCCAAATTGGTTGTAATATATATTCTCGATTTTTCTCTGCAGAATCTACATTCCGAATCGGTGGTACCTAGCTTCATTTTTAACGATAAATCAAATGTTAATTTGTAAGATGACGATTCGAATGTATGTATGAAATGCATTATCCAGTGTTTTTGTCGATCAAAAATATGTATAGGCATAACAGTCGGCTGTTACCTATAACACAAGCATTATGTTGCTTACCGTAGGAACAGACGATCGTGTGTGTGTGTTATAATGATATTTGTTTATTTGTAGATATTAAACTCATAAAGGAATAGTAGATTATTCTTTTTTATTGTCATGTGTTCCATTTCAATTCAATCGATATCTGATACGTACTTTTTGAGTTATCTCTAATAATGCATATTTAATTGACTATTTTTTCTTCTGCCTACGTTGTATTACTGGTCGATGTACTTGAAGTTGTTTTATTTTTCAATTTGTAAGCAAATACAATTATTCGTACCCTGTTTTATCCTATCGTACGGCAAACCTTTGAAATAAGATACTTTAAACTTTTATAGGATAATTTAGATAGATCTATATTAAAGATAAAATGGACTTAATTAATCTTAAATTCATAATAAAAGCGATGGCAATTTTGAAAGAAGTCACGGGCAGAACTAGTTGAAACGATCTACTATACTATGGGGTGTGATGAGAAAGACCCCAACATATATAAATTTATAACATCCTGGTCACGGCACCAATTGAAACGTTCCTCTATATTGGATATACATAGATATCCTCATCATCACGGCAGCAATTGTAACTATACCTATGGAATGATAACTATTCACCATATTTATGATAATCCTGGTCACGGCACCAATTGAAACGATCTACTATGGATGCTGTGGTGACTATTCACCTCGTTTATGAACATCCTGGTCACGGCACCAATTGAGACGTTCTACTACTATGTGGCATGGATAACCAATCACCATATTTATGATAATCCTGGTCATGTGGACCAATTTGTAACACTATCATGGTAGTGGCGTTACAAGCTAATATTAAGCTTAAGAGGATATCAATTATCTTTGGCCTTATAATTGTGATCGTCTAGTATAAGGAAGGACTCTACGTTGTGTTTGATTTTTGTTTCAGAGTAACTTCAGTTCTTTTTATGGTATGCCGAAGGGAAGACATAGTATATGTTATTAGAAGCCTTGATTTCTATATAAACTCTAACTAACATCCTACCTAGCCATTAATTTAAAATAACATCTCTGCACAATGACATTAAGTTACTGAAATTAATTTATCCTAAAATTTAATTGAAAGATATTTACACTTACCTGTGATATAAATGCTATGGATAACTAACTCCTGGAATACTATTAAAAGGAAAGAAAGATATTAAACCTTATAACACCTTATTAGTAAATTAATTAGGAATTAATAAAATTTAGTAAATTAGAACCGTTAAGAATAAAACTTATTTATTTAGAAATAACTATCACCTATTGTTTAACTAAAAGATCTAATATCTCCTTAAGAATGTGTAAATTATAATTGTTAATGTTTTAGTGAATCTAAATAGCTAAAATAGAAATAAATTTAAATAATTATATTCAGGATATCCTATATTGACATTGATTAATTGAATAGTGTCTAAGTTTCTTTTACATGTATTTTTAGTTCAACCCTGATATAATAGATAGATTCTAATAACTCTAAACAAATGAAATAAATAAAAATATATAAGTAAATGAAATAATGATTAAATACATATTATATAGTTATTAATTATCTTGAAATAATTTATTCAGTTAATAAATTATCTCAGATAATTGTGAAAAATAATGTGTAGTGTTTGTTTGTATGTGTTAATCTGTTAGGATAGGGTTTATAGGTATTAGGGAATTAAAAGGCCGGGTTCAACTGAACCCGGGGGGTCGCTTCCACCATTCCCCTCCGACCCCAATCCAATCCACACCGTGCTGAAAGCACTAAATTAAATTAGGCACAACGTTGGTGCTATCAAATCAAAAGGGAAGTAGGTAGGAAATGAGAGTACCCAATTTCTACAGTAAGTTAGACGGAAATATATCCTGTCTAACAAATGCTTGTTTCATATCTCTGCAGCTCAATCATGCAATGACTGTATTTGAGTAATCCCTTGGGACGTCATATAGACATAACCAGTGAATTACTAGAGTTGATGTAATTACCAAGCTGTAATCAGACATGGTATTAAGATGTGTTCCACGTGAACAAAAGGAGATCGTGTCTACTGATCTTTTCATTGTGTGCTTACTAGCCCATACGGGAACTTCGGTCACACAACTACTTTGAAATTCGATCACGAAACCTAACACTTTTGCCACAATTGGATTGTGTAGTGTAATTTCCCATAGGAAAGACCTACTGAGTTACGGGTCTATAGTCAGCTATATTGTCAAGCCTCGCCACCATTGTGAGATGGGTCGTCGGCGACTAGCGACTGGCGACAGCGCAACCTTTCGAGTGTCCTATAAGGAAAATAAGAATAATTAAAGGTATAAGACCAACGTGTAGAGTAGGTGTATTGTGTAGGTTTGTCTTTGCATGACTCACAGCATTCAATGAAACAGCATTCATTAACCAGAATAGGTTGTTCAATTGAAACATTGAACCAGTAATTAAGTTGTTAAACATTTGAATATATCAGGCTCTCTTAGGAACTGAATGGATTTATCAAAGGACATAGTAGTGTCGAGAGATAAATAAAACAACTAAATATAACATATTCATTTACTCAATCAGAATCTCTGAGAGTATCTCATTTTCACAAGGAAGAGAGAATGTATATTTAATAGGTTTTATGATCCATCAATGTTTGTATGTTTGAAAAACACAAGAGGACTTGATTAAGGCTTGGCTTAAATCTCAGTAAATCCGCCTTAGGACTTAACAGAGACTGTCCACAAAAATTAGCAATAAATTAATTGGAAAAGTGAATATGTTTCTCTATTAGTCTAAAATAGAACTTCATACCACTGTCCAAAACTAAATTACTAACCTTTGTTGCAGTTCAAACATCGACCATACACTGGTGTTTGGTGGAGTTTGTCCAATGTCTCTCATCAAAGATGAGGAATTCTTATCAAAGATAAGCAAACATACGTATAGTATTTACCAAGAACATAGTTCAGTTAGGCAAACACAAACGCAGAGGTTGGTAGGAAGTACTCGCAACTTTCTTTACTAGATAGACCTAGATTAGGAACTACCTAGCATCGATGACGCGAAGAACTGTGGCTTAGACAGGCCTTGCCTTATAGGGGAAACCTATAATAAAACACTGGCGAATACAAACATTCATGGATTCACCTTAACATAGTTTATATAGTTCAATGAAAGTCATCGTGAAATTGAGACACTCCAGTCTACCAGATACCTCGTTTTGACACTTATTTAAGAACATAAGTTCTTAGATCAATGTTCAAAACTACAATAGTTGTGTAATGTCATAGTTCAGTGTGTAATTACCTCATCTTAGAATGTATTCAAGAGCTAAAAGTATCCTTGAACTCATTCAAGACTACAAACCACCTGTGTTACCTCGCTCCAACATATATTTAAGATCTACAAATTCTTAAATTAATGTTTGAACTACAAAGTTTGTGTAATGTCAAAATGAAGTCAAATACACACATATATATATATATACATATATACATATACATACAATAGAAGCATATTTATATGTAGAGAATATTCAATAAAATACGACAACTAATCATTAGTTTGTTTATAGGTCATATTTTCCTAGAATTATTCACCACTCTATTTACTTCCAAAGTAATGACATAGTAAAATCTCATTTCATTATTTAAATACACCCTAACGAAAATCTATTTAACCCTTAATATCTAATATGATAGTTTTAACCAAGATTAATTCAATTTATATATGTACTTTAAAGTATAACGGATGTAATTTCATTTTATTCTAACAACATCATATTGTGGTTATGTACTTAAGTTAGATTTTATTTTATTAGTTAAATTCAATATAATTATGGTCATAAGGCTTATTTCATAATAATTCCATTCATTAATCAATCAATAATTAATATTATCAATGTAACCTTTTCATAATAATTTCATTCAGTAAATAATCAATAGTTAATATCAATGTAAACCTAGATAATAATTCCTTTTCAATAATCAATAATTAATAGTTTCGATGTAAACCTAACTAATAATTCATTAAATATCTTTTATTAAAAATCTCCGTAAAAGTTATAAAAATTAGTAACAGAACCACTACATGCAGAAAAACACACATGCAAATAAAAAAATTAATGCATTCGAACCAATCAGGAGCGCTTCTTCACAGGTCTTTCACTGAATTTATTTAGCGGATTACAATTAAAATTTTATAATAAAGAATTGCACTTAATATTAATCAGTAAAATTAAATTAAAACTATTTCGCGGACTAACTGAAGCTACATAGCCACTCGGCCAGCTTACGCTAAAGAAATCCCTGAATCAGATCTAAAAAATACCTTTTTAGGTATTTCTATCTTTAATCTAAGTCAGAAGTTCCATAGCTTCGCTGGCCAAGAGGCCGCGGCGGCCGCGGAGGCCTACCGCTTCGATCTCCGAATTCAAATTTGAATGTCAAACTGACTCCCCCGAATTCAAACTCCCCATCGTATATATTGAAATCTCGCGTCTGTTTTTCCCCCACCCTAACACGTCCACCAATGCGCTCTGCAGTGATACCATACTCACAGCAATTCCCGTGTTTTACGGAAATTCGGTGATCCCCGTGGTACATTTCCGTATTCAAAAAAAAAATACGGCAATCCCATGTGTAATTGTTCTTTCCCGATAGTTTATAAGTCATTATAGTGCAACACAAAACAAGAACAAGAAATAAAATTATTACAAAAACAAGGAATAAAGTTATTACTTCCTCAATAATTTGAACTTTACTGGCTGTGAGCACTTTTATCCGATCCAAAGGAAATTGCGTAAATCAATTAAACAAAACACAATAAAAGATAAACAATAAAAGGGAAAACCAAATATACATTGAATAAAGCCGAAGAAAACAATGTTAGTTATAATAAATTTGTATGACGGTTGTGAAGAATAATGTATTATTCAACCGATTTCAAAAGGAAGTTATTTAACCGATTATCGTCATTTTTAACCTTACGTGTTAATGTAAAGTAAATACACGTCAATTTTGTAGTTTTTAATCCAAACAAGGTAACTCAAAACTTTGTGATGGCAACCCCGGCGTCCTGTAATTACAGCAAAAAACCCACTCATACGCCGGGTCGAACTCTTAGGCCCGGGTTCCACCGCTTAACAGAATTATGCTTTGCTTAATCGAATTTATAGTTCGATTCTAACCTTGCTTTCGTTTAATTATTATTACGAATTATTTGTATGAGAACATAGCAAAGTGCTGTTTTAAGACTTTTTCAGGCAATCCCTTTAAAATTCCTCTCTGTAACAAACATCCTCATACTTCAAGGAACACAAAAAAAAAAGAATTAGTGCAATCGGTTCAGCCGTTATTCTCTAACTGCGTTTAGTTTATGTTAGTGAAATGCAATTTCCAGCTCTAAACTTTGTTAAATGCGTAAACCGACTTTACGTCGAACTAATCCCGATTATATCAATCAGTGGAAACTGGCCCTTAGAACGTTCCCTTATCATCGTTTTATCGCATCTGTCAACACAAAATTTTAAGCCTGTCTCGAATATAAAATTTATAACTCTAATATTTTAACAACTAGCTAATAACTGTTTGAGTTCCCAGCCAATAAATTTCTATTCAAGTACAACTCAAAATTTGAGTCCCTAATGGATTTGAACCATTTTCGTTCATTGAGTTGACTGTTTTATGTTTATATGTCAACTCACATTTCAATTTATGCGTTTGTAATCTTAAGTATAACTAAAATTTATGGCACCAATAACTTAAAACTGAACTGTGTTTACGTGTTACGTTACAATCGCCCCTTAATTATATAATGTAGTTTATCGTAATTATTAATTAATCACAACAACGTAACCAAATAACACAATTCTGTATCTCGTTACCTCTCAACTGAAGGACACTCATGACTCTTTACATTCAGCCTCAATCAGCAGCACATAGAAGCATACTCTTCTCCCAAACATCCAACCTCTTATCAATCATACTACTAGAGTTATATTCAATGGTTAAAATCAAAATAATCAATTTCAACCAACCATTCCAGCTCCTTCACCCACTCTCACACTCACATAGATCCAATTTGATTTGAATTCCTACATCTAGGCTCAATTTTATCTTATAACAATACACATATTGTTTTTAAAATATAAAATCCGGCTCTCAATGTTAAATATACAACTTAACAGAGTGCAGTTCATCTTATTTTAGAGGAGATGGGGACTTTTAGGCTAAAATGTATTAAGTACAGATATGGTTTTAAAAAATTGGTCATATATATATATATATATTTTTTTTTTTATAAAATATAAAATATCAGCTCAATTCTGAATCTGGAAGCTGAGAAAAATGAAAAAGATAGTTTTCGTCAAATTAATTGGATATCGATTTAACTATAATCGATTATAGCATTTAAAAAAATTTGCACTAGTTAATTAACTCAAAGTATTCAGATACACAATTGAAGCTATAAACAATAAAGTGTATTTAAATAAAGCCACATTAATATCGAAAATAAAAATTAATATCTGATAAACCCAAATTATTATCGATTTCGTATCGATTAAAATTAAATCATAATTATTTTTAATAACAGCTTTGACAGCTGACTGATATTGAAACTGTGTGCCCCGTCATGGTCCCGTCACTGTCACTTGTTTCATGTAATCATGTTTATAATTGTTTAATGTTTTCAGTGTATTCAGATGCATCCTGAGTCCATTCCTGATATTTATTTATGGTTTCAAGTGATTGATATTTGTAATGATATAATATGATAACCTTTAGTGCTTCAGGAACTTAGTGATTTTCCATAGACATTGTAACATAACCTCAATTTTACAAAACGTCTAATAACTCCGCTCTTAAATAGCCAAAATGTACAGAATTTCAGCAAGGAATCAATAAGCGTAAATACATTAATTGGTACTATTTCATTACGTTATATTTTACATTGCATTTCGGCCCAAGAATGTATGGAATCGTATCCGTTTCCTTTCAGAATGAATAAATTAAAATATTTGAATACAGTTGCACAATTCATATCTAATACTAATATGAATTGGTGATATGTTGTTTAGTATATTGCAGTACTTGGACAACTCGTATTGCAAACAGTCAAACTTTAAGGTCTGACCTATATTTTTGCAATTCAATTTAGATTGAATATAACTTAAAATGTTCAGTTAATTTTGTGAAGAAATGACCGCCCTACTCCCCACCAACTATTTTTATTAAGCTAGCGCTTAATAAGTATTTGATGAAAGAAAGAAAATTTATATATGACTTAGTAGTCAGTTGAAAATTAAATTGTTATTTCTATTAAGCTAGCGCTTAATAGGTTAAGAATTAATGGAAAAAAATTTATATATGACTTAATAGTCAGTTGAAAATTAAATTGTTATTTCTATTAAGCTAGCGCTTAATAGGTTAAGTAATGATGGAAAAAATTTAATATATGACTTAATAGTCAATTGAAAATTAAATTGTTATATAATTATGTGAGAACTTTTAAGCGCTCCAATAAAATTAGTTGAGTCATTTCCCTGACCCATCATTACCTTAATTTTTATTTTTATTCATAACTAAACCTAATTACAATTACACTTATCTAACTTATTACTATCTATTTTAATCATTTAATTACTATCTTAATAACCTAATCTTTTACTTATATATCTAACTTATTTAAATGCAATTCATTTTATAAAATCATCTATAGTTTCGACATTAAATTATTGTGAAATATAATAAATCTTCGATAAAGTTTATTGATATTCTAGTTTAAAATCTATCCTTTTCAATTCTACATTATTAATTCTAATGTTTGTATCAACAGTTAAACATTGATAACATCTATAATTGATCGTGATCAATTTATTATTGATAATATCTATTTAAATGTATTGTATTAAAGTTTCCTCTAATTTCTTTAGTTATAGGGTCCATTAATGTGTAAACATTTGCAAATGGAATCGCACTAACTACATAAGGTCCTTCATACAGCAATTGAAACTTTTTTATAAGTTTCTTTTGAGCCTCTGACTTATTTACCTTACGAATCTTTACATAATCTCCAATCTGAAATTCAATTAAGCGATGGGACCTATTAAATTTAGTTTGTCGTTTAATACTGTTATCTTTTAAATTTCTCCTAACTTGAATTCTAATTTGATTAATATCTCTAGACTTATTTAATTGAGGCAAACAACTATCAAATGACATGTCATTACTCAATCCATATAATATTTCATTAGGAGTAAATCCCGTACTTTCATGAAATGTGTTGTTATATAATGTTTCGATTTTATTTAATATCGTTACCCAACTTTTATGATTTTTATGGCAATATGTTCGAAATAAACGTCCTAGTTCTCTGTTAACCCTCTCTGTCGTATTAGGTCGAGGATTTCTTACAGTTGTAAATATAGGTTTTATACCCATATCTTTTAAAGTTTGTTTCCAACTTTCAGATGAAAATTGACTACCATTATCAGTCATAATTACTTTAGGCTTAATTATTTTAACAAATTGTTTTAATTTTGTAATAACTGAACGAGAAGTGGCTTTAGACAAATCATATAATTTAACAAATTTACTAAATGAATCCTGAATTACAAATATATAAGCAGAACCAAACCGTCCTTTCGGCAATGGTCCATATAAGTCTGCCATAACTAAGTCACCTATTTCTTCTGTCACAATAGATTTACATTTGCCTACATATTTTATATTATCACTTTTAGAAACTTGACAGAGATGACAAGTCTTTAATAATACTTTAACTGTTCTATGCATATTAGGAAAATAAAATCTATCTTTAAGATATTTGAGTACCTTAAAAACCCCTTGATGTCCCATTTCTTTATGAATTTGAGAAATTACTTCCTCTCGTAACTGAGAGGGTAAATAAATTACATGTTTATTTGAATCGATTTTAAAATATAACACTCCATCCTTGATATAACAACGCTTAGCAATATTATTTATTCTACCACTATGATTATTACTAATGTTATTTATAATATCCATTATCAACTGTACTTCATTATCGTTAGATTGGAAACTAGATATATTTTTTAAGTTTGTTATTAATGTTTTATTCTTTTTAATTTCCATATAATGTATTTCAGGACAATAGATTCTATCTTCTTGTATCATTGATGAATCAGGTGGGAACCTAGATAACACATCAACAGCGACATTATCTCTACCTTTTATATGTTCAATACTATAATCGAATTGTTCAAGAAACAATATCCACCTAATTATTCGACTATTATACAATTTCCATGTCCTAACAAACGTCAATGCTTTGTGATCAGTTCTAATTATAAGCTTTGCGCCCCTCAAATAGGTTTCAAACTTCCTTAAACAATAGATTATAGCCCAAAACTCTTGTTCAGTAACAGTCCATCTTAATTCGGCGCCCCTAAGAGATCTGCTACAATAGCCTAATATTTTCATTTCCCTTTGTTCATCGTACTGAAATAAAACCCCCGCAAGACCTACTCCCGAACTATCTGTTTGTAAATAAAAAGGTTTAGACATATCCGGATGATGCAACATTATTGTCTTTAAAAAACTGTTTTTCAATTTTTCAAAGGCTACTTGTGCTTCTGAAGTCCATGTCCATCCTTTACTCTTTTTTAATAATTGGCATAAAGGTTGAATTATACTATTATAATCAGGAATAAACCGCCTATAATAATTACAAAGTCCTAAAAATGCTCTTAAATGTTTTATTTTCTTGGGAACTGGGAAATTCTTAATTGACTCTATTTTCTCTGGGTCAGTTTTAATTCCTTCGGTAGAAATAATATGTCCTAACATTTTAACTTCTTTACATATGAATTTACATTTTTCAAGATTACATGTTAACCCCGCTGACTTTAATTTGTTTAGTATTATATCGATATGTTCTAAATGTTCATTTAAAGTTCCTTGAGTTAAGATAGCAAGGTCATCTAGATAATTCACGCAAAAATGTCTAACTTCAGTCCCTAATATTAAGTCCATAGCCCTACTGAAACTACCTACTGAAGTCTTAAGTCCTTGTGGTAAAACATTGTACATATAAGATTTTCCATTAAATGTGAACCCGGTATACTTTTTACTATCCTCAGAAATGGCAATTTGAAAATATGCATTATTCAAATCTATTATACTAATATAATTAACCCCGTGAAATGAATTTAAAACATCTATTTGCATTGGAGGTGCTTCCGACTCAGCTATCATGTATTTATTGATTTCACGTGCATCTAGTAAAACTCTAATTGAACCATCAGTTTTTAAAGTGTAAGTTAACGGACTACAATACGGTGTTGAACCTCTAGATATTATTCCCATATCGACCATTTCGGCTAATTTTTCTTCCATTTTTTGTCTATATGCGTACGGAACGGGATAAGACCGTTTAATTATTGGACTATGGTCCATCATTTTGATAATATGTTGATAACAATTAGCTCTACCTAACCTTTTAACAAATACTTCGCTATATTTAATTAGAATCTGTTTTAATTTATTTAATTGAGTTCCTTTAAGAGGTGTACCCGTCTTTATTTCTTGTAAATATTTATTGAAATCAAAACTATTATCTACCTTTGTAATATCACAAATTCTCCTTTCCTCAAAATTATATTTAATAAACGGAATTAATACTCGTTGATCTCTATGTTCGATAACTAACCCTATGGATGGCTCTTGTAATTTAATATTAACATTATTTGCCATAAGCCAGTCAAATCCTAATATCATTGAATGAACTAATTTTGGTACTATAAAAAATCTAATCTCTAAATCAATTACCCCAAATCTTACAGGCAATAAAACCATTTGTTGTATTTTAGCACTCTTTTGTCCTACTGCTCCACGTATCTGAATCGGCTTAACAGGTAACATGTCTAATTTGTTCCCAGTTAATGATTTTAAAGATTCCCAAAATGATTCTGAAATGCAGGTTATGTCACTCCCTGTATCGACTAGACATATGACTCGTTTACCAGATACTATCACTTCAATCTCAGATTTAATTATTTCTAATTTATCCGCGGTAATATTATCTTCCTCGTCAAATAATGAAAAAACTGTTTCGGTTTGTACTAACGACTCATTATCTATTTCCGATTGATTTTTTAATGTTTGTATGATTTTATACTTGAAATCTGTTGAATTATTTTTATTTAATCCTGAGCCTAACCCTGATTTACAATATTGTCCCTTAGCTATGATTGGTTTACGTATACCATTATTATGTCTACCTAATGTCTGTCCAGGTTCCCACCCGAGTTTAAGCATAATTCTTAAAGCTACTGATGTACTGTTCGCCCCTACTAACGTTGATGTACCGGGGTCTGTCACATCAACACTTATTAGTTTAAATTTTCTGTTGATACAGAGTTTTCTATAGAAACATTGTTATCATTATCTACTCTATTCGTACCATTAATGCTATTCTTCTTGTTTGGTATCACCTTACTCATTGATCTAGTGTTCATAATTCGCTTCCGGTTGAGACCGCCTCTGCCATTCTGCTGTTGAACTGCCTTATCAGATCTTTGAACGCTGCTAGAATGGGCATTAATGCCACTACTGAAGTTATTTTGCTTATTAATGTTATCTAACTTTCGTAGAAACTCCGTAGCTTGAAGAATCGATGTGTAATTACTTGTTGACCAAGCATATTGAACATCCTTAGGAAAATGATTCATAATGTCGTTTATTAATTGTCTCTCTTGAATAGGATACGTCAACATCTTCGCTTGTCCACATAAAGTAATGAAATGGCTTAACATAGACTGGACTCCGTCCCACGAATTCTGACTGATTCGTCTTCTTAATTCATTCTGCTCAGCCTCGCCCCAATATGTGTCTAAAAAATCCCTTTTGAAGTCTTCAAACACTGTCCATCTATCTCTATAAATACGCGCCCAATTTCGCGATTCATTTTCAAGACAATCTATGACAATGTCTATTATATCTCTCGCCTCTGGTGCAGACCTTCTTAAATAAGCAGTCAGGTCTTCGATGAACGTCACAGGATGTTTTCCTTTAAATGGAAACTTAGGTCTTTCCGTAGGCATCTGCGCCACTGGATAGTATACCGTTGATGTTCCCGGCTGTATGATAGGTTGAATACAATTTTCTCTCGGCATAACATTGTCCGATGATCCACTAGAAGTAGACATTCTATTTTCCAACTCCGAGATTCTATTATTGATGTTATTCATTGCCTTTTCCACCATTCGAGATATGTATTGTAAAGAATTAATCTTCCTTACTTTAGTAGCAGGTCTAACTGTAGACACTCGCTTGTTATTAGAATTAGTCGCCTTGGTTCCAACAGGACTAGCTTTAGATTGACGCCTAGGCATTGTTATAGATTTAATTTGCTTCAAATGTAACACTGATAATGTTTATCTAAATTTTAATTAATTTATTTTAAATTAAAAAGATTCACTGCACTCTATTTAAGCTACTCATTTAATTTGAGTTTAATTTAAATAAACTTCCCAAATGTTCACACAAAAACTATCTCTTTCTAATCACCTTTTAAACTCCTAATATTTTATTGAAATTTTATCAAGTCGACCGAGATCTGCAATGTTAAAAATTTTTAGTTTTAATTTTAAAACATTAAATGTTTATAAATTTAATTAAGATCCAACTATCACACTTCAAATGAAATATGACAACTTCATTTCTTCTCTAGTATTCATTGATAACATTCTTAACAACATCAATTCCATTCCATTCACACCAAACAATACATCCATCAACAAAAGAATAATAAAACTATCACAGTGAAATCATAATAATTAGATAAATCTCAAATCCTCATAATGTTAACTGCCAAATTCATACTATCCCTAATTGTCCTTTTTTATAATAAATACTACAGTATATATTTTTAAATTGAAATTCAATTTACTCGGATTGAACTTTCCACCTTGCATATGACATTCAATTCCCTCATCCACTGAACCATTGTATACAACTTATAAGATCACAACCACGCCATCTTTGTTTCACAATAAACACTTCCATATCTACACTCGATACTACGCCATTTCTATTTCAAAGCCTACCTTTCAATACCACTCACTCTCAACAGATGGCGTTACTGATATGAAACATTTTGAAATTCTTTCAGCGCCATCTACGAACACATAGCACAACCATCCATAACTTCCGTAAGCAACTCGATATTAATTCACGTTTGTCCACCAGATGTCGCTACCAACCCTACTACAATTTTACTGTCGCTATTAATTCACGCTTGTTCAATACATTTAAAACCACACATCCTCTGATATAAATACTAATAATTAACAAGGTTAATATAAAATTCTATTCAATTCAAATTTGAAATAAAAGTTTCCTCCCTTTGACAATTTACAGTTCAAAATTCGAGGAAAGCTAACAAAAAAATAATAATAAATTAAAATAAATAAAATGTAATAATAATGTTCATAAAAAAAAATGTTCTAAATTTTTTTCCAGTAATGTCTTATTAATATTTAAAACAAGAACTTTTTCAAAAGATTTTATTGTAGTTGTTTTTTGAACGCAATTTCTAATGTCACATAAGAAATTATCCTGTTTTTTTTTCTATAAGTAACAACTTAAATATTTGAATCGATATAAGTTTATATCGAAACAGCACGTAAAATATATATAATTTAATTAAATGTGTGAATTGGATCATTTTTCCGTGGTTGGTATTTTAAACTTGTTTGTTGTCAAGAATTGAAAAAATATACAAATTCAGACTAGGCTGTATGGATTATAGACTTTTGCCTTTTCCTATTGGGGATAAATTTTAAAACAACAACATTGTTTGCTGTCAAATCAAGCCAAAATAAAATAGACAATTAGACATTTTAAACTTTAAACTTGTTTGTATTTTAACTTGTGAATGCTAAGTCATTCGGTAAGCTATACTCTTTTTTTACAAATAAAATTATCTTAAACAGTTGCAGTCAATTCCTAAAATTCAAGGTCAAAATAACCCTGTTACCTTCATAACCTAATTCAATTTCTATTTAGCCAGTACATTCTCGCACACATGACTAAAATGCACTGAATTTCTATACTTTAAAATCTGTTATTTAAACTAAATATAATTTGCTATGATGGCAATGACTACGCTTAATTATTTTTAAAATCTAACATTAAAATGAATAAATATACCAAAATACATAGTTTTTCCTGTACAGTCTTTGCAAATAAATGAATAAAAGTTAATTCCACAGTTAGTTAATATTATAATTAATTTCCAATTTGCACTAACTATAATATTAATACATTCTATCTTCACATTATGTGTGCATATTTTTAATACCATTAAATACTATTATTTCAGTCCGACTTCCACGTACATCTAACCAGCCCCTGAGGATGTCCAACGCATAACTATTGGGACCAATTTCGACAAGGAAGGAAATTACTTCAGCGTCAGTGACTAAATGTGACAAAATAAGTTTAAATTGTACATAACCTAGAATAATTTGTATCTGTAAGTAATATTAAAATTTACTGCAGGCTTTTATTTAAAATTTCCCTAACAATATTTAATTAATACAATCTAAATTTTATTAACTATCCTAACAATGTCTATTGATTGACGATAATATAATAATAATCAGATAATAATTAGATGTGCTTGAGACACACTTCAATATACTACTAGCCAATTTTAGTAATGTTGTGTAGGTAGATACTTTCATGTAATTTCATGAATAAATAATTATTTAAATATGTAACTATCCATCATTAGTAATAATACATGAGACAGTAGGCTGCTATGGTCTGACCATTTAAATCTTATTACTGAGAAACTTAATGCAACTTTTAAGTATTAAACATCTCTTCAATATTACTCTTAAAACAGATTTATTTAGATTTATGTACCTAACTGTAATTCTAACTGCGCCAAGATGCTATATACCTATAGAACCATTCTTAGATTGTCTAAAACAAGTTAATGTGCTTATATAATATAAATTTAATAGGTTTAGCTTATTTTGTGTAAAATGAACTTTAAAGAATTATTAAGTAATATGTTTTGTGTCTTCTTCAAGATGCAATCAATAAATACATGTATATTCTTGTTATCTATCAGTGCAACTATTATCATTTTATCACTGGCATTACATTTATTCACTGTAAATGCTTTGAAAAGTTAACTTTAAGCTTCTAAGATACTCGCTTACTTCAGCATTTGTGCAACCATAAATATCCTGGTCACGGCACCAATTGAGACGATCTACTATACTATGGGGTGTGATGAGAAAGACCCCAACATATATAAATTTATAACATCCTGGTCACGGCACCAATTGAAACGTTCCTCTATATTGGATATACATAGATATCCTCATCATCACGGCAGCAATTGTAACTATACCTATGGAATGATAACTATTCACCATATTTATGATAATCCTGGTCACGGCACCAATTGAAACGATCTACTATGGATGCTGTGGTGACTATTCACCTCGTTTATGAACATCCTGGTCACGGCACCAATTGAGACGTTCTACTACTATGTGGCATGGATAACCAATCACCATATTTATGATAATCCTGGTCATGTGGACCAATTTGTAACACTATCATGGTAGTGGCGTTACAAGCTAATATTAAGCTTAAGAGGATATCAATTATCTTTGGCCTTATAATTGTGATCGTCTAGTATAAGGAAGGACTCTACGTTGTGTTTGATTTTTGTTTCAGAGTAACTTCAGTTCTTTTTATGGTATGCCGAAGGGAAGACATAGTATATGTTATTAGAAGCCTTGATTTCTATATAAACTCTAACTAACATCCTACCTAGCCATTAATTTAAAATAACATCTCTGCACAATGACATTAAGTTACTGAAATTAATTTATCCTAAAATTTAATTGAAAGATATTTACACTTACCTGTGATATAAATGCTATGGATAACTAACTCCTGGAATACTATTAAAAGGAAAGAAAGATATTAAACCTTATAACACCTTATTAGTAAATTAATTAGGAATTAATAAAATTTAGTAAATTAGAACCGTTAAGAATAAAACTTATTTATTTAGAAATAACTATCACCTATTGTTTAACTAAAAGATCTAATATCTCCTTAAGAATGTGTAAATTATAATTGTTAATGTTTTAGTGAATCTAAATAGCTAAAATAGAAATAAATTTAAATAATTATATTCAGGATATCCTATATTGACATTGATTAATTGAATAGTGTCTAAGTTTCTTTTACATGTATTTTTAGTTCAACCCTGATATAATAGATAGATTCTAATAACTCTAAACAAATGAAATAAATAAAAATATATAAGTAAATGAAATAATGATTAAATACATATTATATAGTTATTAATTATCTTGAAATAATTTATTCAGTTAATAAATTATCTCAGATAATTGTGACAAATAATGTGTAGTGTTTGTTTGTATGTGTTAATCTGTTAGGATAGGGTTTATAGGTATTAGGGAATTAAAAGGCCGGGTTCAACTGAACCCGGGGGGTCGCTTCCACCATTCCCCTCCGACCCCAATCCAATCCACACCGTGCTGAAAGCACTAAATTAAATTAGGCACAACGTTGGTGCTATCAAATCAAAAGGGAAGTAGGTAGGAAATGAGAGTACCCAATTTCTACAGTAAGTTAGACGGAAATATATCCTGTCTAACAAATGCTTGTTTCATATCTCTGCAGCTCAATCATGCAATGACTGTATTTGAGTAATCCCTTGGGACGTCATATAGACATAACCAGTGAATTACTAGAGTTGATGTAATTACCAAGCTGTAATCAGACATGGTATTAAGATGTGTTCCACGTGAACAAAAGGAGATCGTGTCTACTGATCTTTTCATTGTGTGCTTACTAGCCCATACGGGAACTTCGGTCACACAACTACTTTGAAATTCGATCACGAAACCTAACACTTTTGCCACAATTGGATTGTGTAGTGTAATTTCCCATAGGAAAGACCTACTGAGTTACGGGTCTATAGTCAGCTATATTGTCAAGCCTCGCCACCATTGTGAGATGGGTCGTCGGCGACTAGCGACTGGCGACAGCGCAACCTTTCGAGTGTCCTATAAGGAAAATAAGAATAATTAAAGGTATAAGACCAACGTGTAGAGTAGGTGTATTGTGTAGGTTTGTCTTTGCATGACTCACAGCATTCAATGAAACAGCATTCATTATCCAGAATAGGTTGTTCAATTGAAACATTGAACCAGTAATTAAGTTGTTAAACATTTGAATATATCAGGCTCTCTTAGGAACTGAATGGATTTATCAAAGGACATAGTAGTGTCGAGAGATAAATAAAACAACTAAATATAACATATTCATTTACTCAATCAGAATCTCTGAAGGTATCTCATTTTCACAAGGAAGAGAGAATGTATATTTAATAGGTTTTATGATCCATCAATGTTTGTATGTTTGAAAAACACAAGAGGACTTGATTAAGGCTTGGCTTAAATCTCAGTAAATCCGCCTTAGGACTTAACAGAGACTGTCCACAAAAATTAGCAATAAATTAATTGGAAAAGTGAATATGTTTCTCTATTAGTCTAAAATAGAACTTCATACCACTGTCCAAAACTAAATTACTAACCTTTGTTGCAGTTCAAACATCGACCATACACTGGTGTTTGGTGGAGTTTGTCCAATGTCTCTCATCAAAGATGAGGAATTCTTATCAAAGATAAGCAAACATACGTATAGTATTTACCAAGAACATAGTTCAGTTAGGCAAACACAAACGCAGAGGTTGGTAGGAAGTACTCGCAACTTTCTTTACTAGATAGACCTAGATTAGGAACTACCTAGCATCGATGACGCGAAGAACTGTGGCTTAGACAGGCCTTGCCTTATAGGGGAAACCTATAATAAAACACTGGCGAATACAAACATTCATGGATTCACCTTAACATAGTTTATATAGTTCAATGAAAGTCATCGTGAAATTGAGACACTCCAGTCTACCAGATACCTCGTTTTGACACTTATTTAAGAACATAAGTTCTTAGATCAATGTTCAAAACTACAATAGTTGTGTAATGTCATAGTTCAGTGTGTAATTACCTCATCTTAGAATGTATTCAAGAGCTAAAAGTATCCTTGAACTCATTCAAGACTACAAACCACCTGTGTTACCTCGCTCCAACATATATTTAAGATCTACAAATTCTTAAATTAATGTTTGAACTACAAAGTTTGTGTAATGTCAAAATGAAGTCAAATACACACATATATATATATATACATATATACATATACATACAATAGAAGCATATTTATATGTAGAGAATATTCAATAAAATACGACAACTAATCATTAGTTTGTTTATAGGTCATATTTTCCTAGAATTATTCACCACTCTATTTACTTCCAAAGTAATGACATAGTAAAATCTCATTTCATTATTTAAATACACCCTAACGAAAATCTATTTAACCCTTAATATCTAATATGATAGTTTTAACCAAGATTAATTCAATTTATATATGTACTTTAAAGTATAACGGATGTAATTTCATTTTATTCTAACAACATCATATTGTGGTTATGTACTTAAGTTAGATTTTATTTTATTAGTTAAATTCAATATAATTATGGTCATAAGGCTTATTTCATAATAATTCCATTCATTAATCAATCAATAATTAATATTATCAATGTAACCTTTTCATAATAATTTCATTCAGTAAATAATCAATAGTTAATATCAATGTAAACCTAGATAATAATTCCTTTTCAATAATCAATAATTAATAGTTTCGATGTAAACCTAACTAATAATTCATTAAATATCTTTTATTAAAAATCTCCGTAAAAGTTATAAAAATTAGTAACAGAACCACTACATGCAGAAAAACACACATGCAAATAAAAAAATTAATGCATTCGAACCAATCAGGAGCGCTTCTTCACAGGTCTTTCACTGAATTTATTTAGCGGATTACAATTAAAATTTTATAATAAAGAATTGCACTTAATATTAATCAGTAAAATTAAATTAAAACTATTTCGCGGACTAACTGAAGCTACATAGCCACTCGGCCAGCTTACGCTAAAGAAATCCCTGAATCAGATCTAAAAAATACCTTTTTAGGTATTTCTATCTTTAATCTAAGTCAGAAGTTCCATAGCTTCGCTGGCCAAGAGGCCGCGGCGGCCGCGGAGGCCTACCGCTTCGATCTCCGAATTCAAATTTGAATGTCAAACTGACTCCCCCGAATTCAAACTCCCCATCGTATATATTGAAATCTCGCGTCTGTTTTTCCCCCACCCTAACACGTCCACCAATGCGCTCTGCAGTGATACCATACTCACAGCAATTCCCGTGTTTTACGGAAATTCGGTGATCCCCGTGGTACATTTCCGTATTCAAAAAAAAAATACGGCAATCCCATGTGTAATTGTTCTTTCCCGATAGTTTATAAGTCATTATAGTGCAACACAAAACAAGAACAAGAAATAAAATTATTACAAAAACAAGGAATAAAGTTATTACTTCCTCAATAATTTGAACTTTACTGGCTGTGAGCACTTTTATCCGATCCAAAGGAAATTGCGTAAATCAATTAAACAAAACACAATAAAAGATAAACAATAAAAGGGAAAACCAAATATACATTGAATAAAGCCGAAGAAAACAATGTTAGTTATAATAAATTTGTATGACGGTTGTGAAGAATAATGTATTATTCAACCGATTTCAAAAGGAAGTTATTTAACCGATTATCGTCATTTTTAACCTTACGTGTTAATGTAAAGTAAATACACGTCAATTTTGTAGTTTTTAATCCAAACAAGGTAACTCAAAACTTTGTGATGGCAACCCCGGCGTCCTGTAATTACAGCAAAAAACCCACTCATACGCCGGGTCGAACTCTTAGGCCCGGGTTCCACCGCTTAACAGAATTATGCTTTGCTTAATCGAATTTATAGTTCGATTCTAACCTTGCTTTCGTTTAATTATTATTACGAATTATTTGTATGAGAACATAGCAAAGTGCTGTTTTAAGACTTTTTCAGGCAATCCCTTTAAAATTCCTCTCTGTAACAAACATCCTCATACTTCAAGGAACACAAAAAAAAAAGAATTAGTGCAATCGGTTCAGCCGTTATTCTCTAACTGCGTTTAGTTTATGTTAGTGAAATGCAATTTCCAGCTCTAAACTTTGTTAAATGCGTAAACCGACTTTACGTCGAACTAATCCCGATTATATCAATCAGTGGAAACTGGCCCTTAGAACGTTCCCTTATCATCGTTTTATCGCCTCTGTCAACACAAAATTTTAAGCCTGTCTCGAATATAAAATTTATAACTCTAATATTTTAACAACTAGCTAATAACTGTTTGAGTTCCCAGCCAATAAATTTCTATTCAAGTACAACTCAAAATTTGAGTCCCTAATGGATTTGAACCATTTTCGTTCATTGAGTTGACTGTTTTATGTTTATATGTCAACTCACATTTCAATTTATGCGTTTGTAATCTTAAGTATAACTAAAATTTATGGCACCAATAACTTAAAACTGAACTGTGTTTACGTGTTACGTTACATAGTACGTAACACATATATACGGATAACAAGCGTGTTGTGATGTATTTCGTCAGCATTCACGTTTTATGCTTGTAGGTCAACAATTACTTTCACCAAATATATCAACGGACCGCATGTTACGTTTCTATTTATCAGAAAATTGACTTATGTGTGTAAGCGGCTCGTTGGTCTAGGGGTATGATTTTCGCTTAGGGTGCGAGAGGTCCCGGGTTCAAATCCCGGACGAGCCCAATGTTTTTATTTCAAATATGACTTATACTACTATGACTACCGCTTTATATTCAGTATATTTCGTTTTTGGGTGTGTGTTATTATGTCAGTCAAGACTGTTTCTAATATATTTCATTATTTTATAGTCTTCAAAATAAATTTCACTTGAGTATTAATACAATAATTATATGAACTAAATAAATTTTAAAATTAAGTTTAGAAACACCTACATTCTTATTTACATACAAATTTAAGAAAGGAAAAGTAATAAACAGTTTATGGCCATAGTGATTCTAGTCTTAGGCTAAATTTTCTAAACAGAAAAATATGTTTAGTGTCGAAACCACGTCCCAGCTTTACTAGGCACTCACAAGGCGGTCGATCTGTAGCCTTAAGTAATACATCGCCTGTAGGATTTTTTATCATTTTAATCAATAAACTATTTTGTATTTGTATTTTGTATGGGCATTTTCGAACCTGTAGATGTTCATTTTAAATAATAAATAATTGTGTTTGCTCGCAAACGAAAAAAAAAACCGACTTCAATTACATCGACAAGTAATACGAGTACAACCTAATAAAACGAAAAAATTGTCAAGTAAATACGCGCTATCAAAGAATACTCAAAGAGTAATAACCAGATCTCGATCAAATTTAAACAAGACTACGGGCCTATGCAAACCGCGTTTTTTAAACGCGATACAGACGCGATGCAAACGCGCGTGTGACGCGATACAGACGCGATGCAAACGCGCGTATGTCGCGATACAAACGCGCTGTCGACGCGCGTTTTAGAAACGCGCGTCGACGGCGCGATTAAAAAACGTGGTTTGCATAGGCCCATAGTATTAGCTTTCGATCTAAGGTAAATGTAATAATTAAAATCGATAAACCCAGTGAAAAGTTATGCGGTTTGATACAACGTAGGTTTTATTAGATATAACTCGAAAAGTACTTGTTAGATCTCAATTAAATTTAAATGGGACCACATGGCACGCCCTTTCATTTAAAACAAAATTCATCGAAATCGGTACACAGTCAAAAGTTCTGAGCTAACATACACAAAAAAAAAACAATCTAATTGAGAACCTCTTCCTTTTTTGGAAGTCGGTTAAAAAAGGAATAAATTAATTTCCATACATTATATCTCTTAAAATTTTTGCCTACAGAAATCACAGTCTTGCTTTCTTGTAAAGTCTCAGCCATAATCATAAATTTCAACAAATCTGAAAAGTTATAGAATAAAACGTCTAGTAAGTACCTACATTATACATACAATTATACATGGAAAAATATACTAGGGGACCGTGTATATAAGGGAGGGAAAGTCAGTGATGTTTCATTTCTTTCCTTATATCGTGTGACCACTTTGACCCAGTTCTGTCTGAGCTCGTAACTCGCAAATGGGCCAGATTACTCAAGGACTGTCCGTAACAGTTTAAACAGCCTTTATTAAATCCCATTATCCTCGATTCCTTATCATGTCTTCTCCAAAGAATTCACGTCCCAGATCGACTGACGTGACAAAATGGAATTTTTGAGGCGTTTTCCTGTTTTTCCCGTGGTACATGTCAGAATGTCAGATTGATTGACATTTAAATGTGTATTATGTTGTCGCCTAAATTGCTTTCCAAATAGGTTGTCATAAAAATAAGCATGTTTGTCTATCATAATGTTTTATTTAAATTTTAGAAAAGTTTTAGGACACTTTAGGAGGGTTTAACTGTGGTAACGCAGGGCAGGAAATTGCTTCAAAAATCACAGCTAAATAATACAAATTACAAGCAATGCTGTATTTCTGCGGTGAGTAATGGTACCAGAGCTCCTGAGGGGGTAGGGCCTACCATCAGGCGTGCCGTATGCTTGTTTGCAGATCTAGTTGTATAATAAAAACAGCACAGAAAAATTATTTATAAACAAGGAATACAAGGAAGCAAGCTTGCATAACAAGGAAGTCTTATTGCTAAGCACGCGTCTATTTCAGACTACTTTGTAGGTTAAAAAACGAGACAAAGTTTGTTAAGGGTTTTCGCATAAAACACCGACGGTGTACCTCTGGGTACGCTCTGGTGTAGTGGTCGCATAGTCACCTAAAGACCGACGGTTTGTGGGTTCGGTTCCCGCTCGGGAACTAGATATTTGTATTTGTACAAATATTTCTTTCTGGTTTGAATTGCTATTCTGTCCTTATGAGTCTCCTCACCTTGCCTCAGAGAGCGCGTTAAGCCGTCGGTCTCGGTTGTTTGAGCAGCTTCGTGGATTAATCTCCTACATGGAGAAAGAGGCCTATGCCCAGCCCTGGGATGTTACAAGATGAATGTGGGCATTGCCTAGTGTATGTTTTCGGACACCCAACATATTTATAAGTAAGTTCTGGCAGGGAACGTTGTTTGTAGGCAATAATTGTGTTTCCTCGCAAACGAAAAAAAAAACGACTTCGATTACATCGACCAGTAATACAACGTAGGTCGATGAAAAAATAGTCAAGTTTACGAAATAGAAGTATTTTCGTAATAGAAGTAACCATGTTAATCTAAAATCTTATGTAGTCAAGTCAATTAGACGTAACTCAAATAATTGTGTTTGCTAGCAAACGAAAAAAAAACCGACTTCAATATTGCATCGGCAAGTAATAAATAAATTAACAAACTCACTACTCGTCACTACGATTTTCGAGCGTTTCCCTCGATTTCACTGGGATCCAGCATCAGATCCTGGTTTCCTTATCATGGTACCTAAGTTGTGATATCCCCTATCCAACAAGAAAAGAATTATCAAAATCGGTTCATAAACGAAGAAGTTATCCCCGAACATACATAAAAAAAACATAATTATATACGAATTGAGTAACCTCCTCCTTTTTTGAATTTGGTTAAAAATATAGTCAAATCGTCAAAAAAAAGTCGTAAATACCCCAGATAATAAATTGAATTGGAACTTCATTATAACTATCTTTCTGACTTCGCACAAGGGTAGTGCCATAAAGGTACCTAAACACCGCCGGTTGTGTGTTCAATTCTCGCACCGAATGGATATTTGTAGGCTATCCTTGTATGTCTCCTGACCTTGGAATTTACGTTAAGCAGTCTGTCCTGGTTCTTATCATAGACTCTATATTGCGATTTTTTACATTAATAATTAATATACGGCCGCTTGTTACTAAGTTAGGTATTTTAAATCCATGCTTAAGGTATACAAAGGAGTTATAATTGAATTATCAGGTTAATGAAATTGTCAAAATGTACAATAACCCCAACAAGCCCCAACCTAAATTTGGGTTCCTACGAATTACTACGGCCCACGTGCTAAAATTAGTTTATAGTAGTTGGGGGCCAAGTGTTTAATATCACTTCCGCAATAACTTGACATCGCTCTAGGGTAGTGGTGCCTGTGTCGTGTATGCGCTCAAACACTGGCGATTCCGGGTTCGATTCCCGGACAGAATGGATATTTGTATTTGCGCAAATATTTATTTCCGGTCCGGTAGTCTGTCCGTGTGGGTCTCCCCACCGTGCCTCGGAGAGCATGTTAAGCTGTTGATCCCGGTTGTTATCATAAATATCTGATAGCGATCGTTACTCATAGCCAGATTCGCTTTCCACTCGAATGAATGTTTATTTTGTATTTGCGTAAACATTTCTTTCCAATCTGGTTGTCTGTCCTTGTCAGTCTTCTAACGGTGCCTCAGAGAACGCATTAAGATGTCGGTCCTGGTTTTAATCATAGACTGATAGCGATCGTTACTCATAGTAGGGAATATAATTATCTTTCAACTCACAGTGAAGCAGCGTGGTGGATTAAGCTCGAATCCTTCTCCTATACGAAAAAATAGGCCTATGTCCAGTTACAGGCTGAATCTTGATTCACCTTCCACTGTAAACGCAACGACTTTTTGGTCTAAAAATGACAGGTTGACACTGTAAAAATTAAAGACGTGTTGAAACACGATTTGATAACATTTGATACAAGTTAATATTTGATGGTTTCCTTTGATGAAAAAATGGGTTCCATCTTCTGTAATTTTAAGTCATTATTCCATCATTCCATAATTTTGGGAACTGTATTGGGCCGTAAGATTTCAATGTTTTTGTAAATTAGATCTTTGGGACTTAGGAGGTTAAATATTTGAAGCAAGTCATAATGAACCAGAATGTTGACTCCGATAATTAATCATTTATCTATCATCATGACAACATAATTTATGGCCCAGGCTTATCCTTTTATTAAATAGAAATATAGATATTATACAGAGTAGTAAAAGTATTAATGATCGCAATAAAAATTAATGACCTTCCTGATTGGTGAACGGCGATAAATGCTCGGTTTGTGTGCTTTGATTTCGATTGATTTTATAAGCGGCTCGTTGGTCTAGGGGTATGATTTTCGCTTAGGGTGCGAGAGGTCCCGGGTTCAAATCCCGGACGAGCCCAAATATTTTTGGTAAAGATGAAAATTAACCTAAAATAGTAAAGCTGAATTTTGGATAACTGATCACAGGAATTTTTTCTACATTGGAAAAGACCTGAAGCTTGTATTTCATTATACGCCATATTCAATACTTATGAGTTTAATGAAAGGGTTATGAATTATGTGTCTGGGGGATGTAAGCATGTGTGTGTCCAAACGATCTGATGAGTGTTTGCTTGTTTGTATGAATATTTTAGAATACTTTTTGAAACATTCGAGTTTCGACACGCAAGCACATACATGAGTTGTATACACCCTTCAGAGTCAGGCCCTTTTTGGTATCAATAATTAACTGGTAATTTTTTGACAATTATTTTACTGGTTCTATTCTAGGTCGTACGTTTTACGTTTTTAAATGTTCCTTGGTATAGCCTATGGAAAATTCACTAATCTTTTTAAATAACTTCTGGTGAACTGGTACGAAAGATATACAGATTCAATTCCCGTTCATAACACATATTATGTTTTCATATAATTTAGACCTTGAAGAAAACATTAAACCGTTGATACCGGTTATTAAAACTATATATTGTATCATTAATTTCCGAAGTAGCTTTTTCCAAGCAATGGGACATTTTTAGAGTGTTTCAGTTCATTTTTATCAGGTTTTAAAAAACGTTAATAAAAAATTATTACTCGTTTAAAAATACAGAATCTTCTGCCCTTATTTGGGACATGCTTGGCCTAATAACTTCGGTTCCATTTTAATTCAAAACAAAACGTCAAAATTAGTTGGGAAGGCGCGACGAGATTTCAATATGGCGGTCGCGTCCCGCCAGAAACAATTTGACGCAGCGTGCGACTCAGAAGTTATAATGGAACGCTTATGGCGTCAAAAGTTCGTTAATTCGTATAGTTTGAAAGTGACACGCACTATTACGAAATTACAAGATATCCTCTAATATGATAACTAGTGTTTAGTTGAAGAGGCCGTGTTGTGATTTTACATATATATATAATTATATTTTTGTATCGTTGTATTATCATATTAGACGACGACACCGCGTTGGCGCAGCGGCACAGCATTGGATTGCGATTGGCTGTTGCGCGTGCGGTTGCGGGTACGATCCCCACACACGACAACATTTGTATTGGCCATACAGATATTTGCCGTGATCTGGGTGTTTGTGCAGTTCTTGTGGGTCTCCTCACCGTGCCTCGGCGAGCACGTTAAGCCGTCGGTCCCGGTTGTTATCGTGTACACCTGATAGCGATCGTTACTCATAGTATGGAATAATTATATCCGCCAACCCGCATTGGAGCAGCGTGGTGGATTAAGCTCCGATTCTTCTCCTACATGGGGAAGAGGCCTATGCCCAACAGTGGGATATTACAGGCTAAATCGTGATCGTAATTATCATATTAGTAGATATAGGTTTACTGGATAAAGCTATACATTTGTACGTATACTATACTAGCTTCTGCGCGCGACTTCGTCGGCGTGGACTCCGCTCCTATTAGTCTTAGCGTGATGATATATAGCCTATAGCCTTCCTCGATAAATGGGCTATCTAACACTGAAAGAATTTTTCAAATCGGCCCAGTAGTTCCAAAGATTACCGCGTTCAAACAAACAAACAAACAAACAAACAAACTCTTCAGCTTTATTATATTAGTATAGATTAGTATAGATTACACATGTACTATATTATACCTATCCCCTAACAAAACTGTAACAGGGTTAAAACATCTTGGCTGCGTATCAAGCTGAAAATACTGAATGGACTTATTAAACTATACAAATAAGTCCGTACAGCGAGGCAGATCATTGGATACTTTTTATACCAACTAATGTCTGTGTATGTCGTTTCAGTAATATAGTACTTTTGTAAACTTTTTTAATCCCCAACGTCCAACTCCTCTGGTGTTGTAACACGACATAGTTCTACGTAATGAATAGAAGTTATATTACTAACTCGTCTAGCCGCAAGGGTTTCCTGACTCCCTAGTCGTTATGAAGCAAGTACAATGTTAGTAGGTACGAATACGGCATTTTCGTTGAATTTTTTTTAAATATGATCATTAATTTTAAAACTTGTATACATTGCTTAGATCTCTCTGATATTAAATGTTTTGTATAGCTGTGATGTATTGCATATTTGGATTTAATTCGGATAGGTTTTGTTACATGGAATCTAAGCACTAACTTTGGATACACAAAATTGTGCAAAAACTATCTCTTTTGAATTCGTGTAATTTAATTTGATTAAAACACAACATTGTAGGCTCTGATATAGTGCTGCGTTTGCTAAGTACGCTCCTAAACGGTTCGATAAAGCTCGGGTTGGATATTTGTATTTGTATAAATATTTGTTTTATATTTGGATGTCTATCCTTGTGGGTTTCCCTAAAGTGCCTCTTAGAGCACGTTAGGTTGTCGGTCCCGGTTATCATATTATACACCTGATAGCAATCGTTAATCATAGTAGGGATATAATTTTATCCGCCAACTTGCAGAGGAGCAGTGTGATTGATTAACCTCCAATCCTTCTCCTACATGGAGAAAGAGGCCTATGCCCAGCAGTGGGATGTAACAGGCTGAATTGTGTATGCTAATACATGAAGAAACCTCTTATTCCATAAAACATACGTAACATGAACAATGTAATTTTGTACGAATGAAAATAAAAGTTAGGGAAAGTAATAAAGGGCGCGGTAACCTCACAATAACAGGTGCAGGTGAAATAGCAACGGTTAAATTAATCTAAAAACACTCGCAGAGCCGACATCGTAAATTTTAACTTCGGAATTTATTTGAGGGCCGAAAATTTGAAACTTTTACAAGATTAAAAAAATTGATGGATTTCATTTATATTGGATTTCGTCCCGGCTTTACTTAGGAATCACAATTTTTATGAAGTATTTTGTTGAAAGTTTAGTTTTAATTCTTGACTATTCTAAGGTTCGATTACAGGCTTCATAGTACTCGTAATCGTTTCATTAATTTAATCATGAAGGTGTTAAGCAGACTTTCGATTTCTTCTCCTTTACTGTCTTCTTTCTCGCTATTATTATTATTTTTCTAAGCAATTAAAGTTATATGAAAACCATGAAATTAAAACATTAAATTTCCTGTGTCAAACAGACAAATCTTTTCTAAATACAATATTGCTACAATTTATTTTCACAAGTTTAATTACGATCAGCTAAAAAAACTTTGCACTTAGAAAAATATCCGTTTAATTCTAGTATAACACTTTTACTTGAACAAGTGCACTTATAAAAGAAGAATAAATTAAAAGTAAAAAACCTTTTTTAAAAACAAGCTTTTATTAGAATGCACTAAAACGAAAAAAATAAATTTTTACCTTAAAACTTTTACTATCTACTTATAAAGTCATTACACATAATCTATATGATAGAAAAGCTTGTCGCGAGATAGTACTCGTATTTCCTTAGTTTGAAAATTTTAATAGTTAAAATCAATCACATCAATTTATTTAATTTACTTGTTTGCAAGCAAATCTTGCGACAAGCTTTTATATCATATAGATTATGTGTAATGACTTTATAAGTAGATAGTAAAAGTTTTAAGGTAAAAATTTATTTTTTTCGTTTTAGTGCATTCTAATAAAAGCTTGTTTTTAAAAAAGGTTTTTTACTTTTAATTTATTTTTGACTTTTTAGTCGGTTATCACGTCACTTTATTCGAATTATTCTTAGCAAGCCCTTTCATTTGATACCCATATTGTAGAAGTGCACTAAAAATAGCTAGTCCGCACTCTTGGATATGCCGCCATATTGGATTTAGAATGACGTCACAAAGGTAACCATGCATTGGCATCCAAATTGAACCTATATACAAAATTTCAGCTCAATTGGTTGAAGATATCTGCTTCAAAATTGAGTTGCAAGATTTCACCTGAACAAACATACATACATACAAACCATGGATTGTCATCCAAATTGAACCTGTATACAAAGTTTCAGCTCAATTGATTGAAGATATTTACTTCAAAATTGAGTTGCAAGATTTCACCCGAACAAACATACATACATACATACAAACCATGCATTGTCATCCAAATTGAACCTGTATACAAAGTTTCAGCTCAATTGCTTGAAGATATTTGCTTCAAAATTGAGTTGCAAGATTTCACCCGAACAAACAAACATACATACATAAATACATACAAATCATGCATTGTCACCTAAATTGAACCTGTATACAAAATTTCAGCTCAATCGGTTGAAGAGATCTGCTTCAAAATTGAGTTGCAAGATTTCACCCGAACAAGCATTCATTAAATTTACATACATACATACATACATACATACATACATACATACATTGCAAGTTAAATAAAAGCTTGTAAAAAAAATCATTTTAACTTTGATGAATTCGATTCGAAGGCTTTAATTAAAAAAAAAAGTTGTTACGAACTGAGAGAGCAGCGTGCGAAGAACGCTTTATTAGAGTTATTACGAGTTGGAACTTGTTTTGAAGCCTGGGTTTTCTTGCTTCAGCTTGGTATTATTTTTATTATATCTTTTTATCCGTCTTCAAAAAGAAGGAGGAGGAATGAACTAGGTCAGCATAGAAGCAACATAGCTCCTTTCTGGGATTGACTCAATAATGAAACAAGCATTACAACCTAGTAGTTGTAGCTAGAATGCTTGTACACTTATTAAACTATCGTGTGCCTCAAGAATGCGCCAAGTTGGTTCAGTTCGGCATTAGTCAGATTACTACGGTAAAAATAGTACCTGACACCGGTTTTCAACCAAACCAATGGACGAGTGCGTCACTGATGTCAGTTGCCTACAAATAAAACTATTAAATCTAAATAAAGGATTTAAATCTTAGAAAGAAACATACACATAATGCTTGTACACTTATTAAACTATCGTGTGCCTCAAGAATGCGCCAAGTTGGTTCAGTTCGGCATTAGTCAGATTACTATGGTAAAAATAGTACCTGACACCGGTTTTCAACCAAACCAATGGACGAGTGCGTCACTGATGTCAGTTGCCTACAAATAAAACTATTAAATCTAAATAAAGGATTTAAATCTTAGAAAGAAACATACACATAATGCTTGTACACTTATTAAACTATCGTGTGCCTCAAGAATGCGCCAAGTTGGTTCAGTTCGGCATTAGTCAGATTACTATGGTAAAAATGCTACCTGACACCGGTTTTCAACCAAACCAATGGACGAGTGCGTCACTGATGTCAGTTGCCTACAAATAAAACTATTAAATCTAAATAAAGGATTTAAATCTTAGAAAGAAACATACACATAATGCTTGTACACTTATTAAACTATCGTGTGCCTCAAGAATGCGCCAAGTTGGTTCAGTTCGGCATTAGTCAGATTACTATGGTAAAAATGGTACCTGACACCGGTTTTCAACCAAACCAATGGACGAGTGCGTCACTGATGTCAGTTGCCTAAAAATAAAACTATTAAATCTAAATAAAGGATTTAAATCTTAGAAAGAAACATACACATAATGCTTGTACACTTATTAAACTATCGTGTGCCTCAAGAATGCGCCAAGTTGGTTCAGTTCGGCATTAGTCAGATTACTATGGTAAAAATGCTACCTGACACCGGTTTTCAACCAAACCAATGGACGAGTGCGTCACTGATGTCAGTTGCCTACAAATAAAACTATTAAATCTAAATAAAGGATTTAAATCTTAGAAAGAAACATACACATAATGCTTGTACACTTATTAAACTATCGTGTGCCTCAAGAATGCGCAAAGTTGGTTCAGTTCGGCATTAGTCAGATTACTATGTTAAAAATAAAAAATAAAAAATAATCTGCATCTTGATCTGACCTGACACCGATTTTCAACCAAACCAATGGACGAGTGCGTCACTGATGTCAGTTGCCTACAAATAAAACTATTAAACCTAAATAAAGGATTTAAATCTTAGAAAGAAACATACACATAATGCTTGTACACTTATTAAACTATCGTGTGCCTCAAGAATGCGCCAAGTTGGTTCAGTTCGGCATTAGTCAGATTACTATGGTAAAAATGGTACCTTACACCGGTTTTAAACCAAACCAATTATTGACGAGTGCGTTACTGATGTCAGTTGCCTACAAATAAAACTATTAAATCGAAATAAAGGATTTAAATCTAAATAAAGATCGGTTGTTGTTGTACTACAAGATGTAAATTAATTCGATTATCAGCATCTATACTAATAAATAAAATTGGAGTGTCTGCTTTTAATATTAAAATAAACGCTTTTTACTAAATGCATATGGATGTATACACGGTACATATACCAAAAAAACATTTTTTACAATTTTTGTCTGTCTGTCTGTCTGTTTGTTCCGGCTAATTTCTGAAACGGCTGGATCGATTTTGACGGGACTTTCACTGGCAGATAGCTGATGTAATAAGGCGTAACTTAGGCTACTTTTATTTTTATTTTATAACTGCGAAGTGAACAATAACTTTTTTTGGTAAATTCCACGCGGACGATGTCGCGGGCACAGCAGCTAGTCTACAATATATTTCTAGCAATATAGATAACAGTCTTTCTGTCTTCTCAGACAGTAATCAAGGACAGGATAAAATTTATGACGGCTCCTGAAACTGTTCTGACCTGAGGGTCGTAATTAACGAGAGTTTGATATATGTGTTAATGTGATATAGATACGTGTCAGTGTGTGAACGTGCGTAGATGTATGACAAAGGTAGTACTATTACTTTTATGTATAGACATAGGTGGTAAACGTCCTATTTTATTGGAATTTTTTTGGAGTTTACTCCTTAAGAAACGATTTTCATGTAAGGCACTTGGTATTAAAAAAATAAGTATGAGGAGTAAACGCCATCTATCATCTGTTGGACGGGAATCTTTAAATCTAGAGTGAATAGGCATCTTCTAGGCAAGCGCGTACCATCTTAGGCTGCATCTTCACTTACCATCTGGTGAGATCGCAAAAAAAAAAAAAAAACATCTACGATGACAGCCACGTCTATATATATATATAATTGTGTTTGCTCGCAAACGAAAAAAAAACCGACTTCAATTACATCGACAAGTAATACAACATAATAAGACGAAAAAATAGTCAAGAAAATACGCGCTATTAAAGATTACTCAAAAAGTTGTAATCAGTTTTCGATCTTATTTAAACAAGACTACAAGACAAGTATTAGCTTTCGATTAAAGTAAGAATCATCGAAATCGGTACACCGAGTAAAAAGTTATGCGGTATAATATAACATAGGTCGACGAAAAAGTAGTCACGTAAATACGCATTATTAGATATGTTACCGGCCAAACCCGATTTCAGGACAAACTAGTTTTGCCTAGTCCAAACTAGTTTGTCCTAAGCGTGATAGGATAAACTAGTTTAGCCTAGTCCAAACTAGTTTGTCCTAAGCGTAATAGGATAAACTAGTTTAGCCTAGTCCATACTAGTTTGTTCTAAGCGTGATAGGATAAACTAGTTTAGGCTTTTCCAAACTAATTTGTCCTGAGCCCAATAGGATAGACCAGTTTAGTTCATATTATTTTTTATTTTTGTGTTACCCACACATGAGGAAATTCTAAATATTTTTAAATCATATCGATTTTTTTTCGATCCAGCGGGGTTCAAACCCGCTCTTTCGACATACCGTGTCGATTCTCTATCCAATTAAGCTATGGAACGATGCACGATGTACCAGCTAGATCGAAATTCTTGATATGATGATTTTTATTCGGTTTTAACGCAACCGTGGCGAAGCCCTCTGGATCGAAAAAAATTTGAAAAAAAAATTGATATTTATTTTATAAGGTTTGCTTTGGTGGCACAACAATTTTAGTAATTGAGATATGATTATTACTTATATTAAAAAACACTTATGGTCTAAGATCCGGGATATAACAAAATATTCCCTCATCTGTTAATTAGATGAAACAATTTTTTATAGGCTTATTTCAATATTGTGAATTTATAAAAACAACCTCTGCCACCATAATCCTGCTGCAAATAATAATACTTAAAAAAAAATTTTTTTTCTTCTAAAAAATCTTTTCCCTTTCATGTTAATTACATGTAGTAAGCTAAAACCGTTAATATTTTACATTATATACCTGACTGTAGTAGGCAGCCATCTCTATGATTGCTACACTTACCTGCAGCCAGGTCAGTAGCCTCAGTCAGCAGTAACATGAGAGGGAAAAGATAAAAAAAATTTGCAGCAGGCTTATGGTGGCAGAAGTTGTTTTTTATTAACCGACTTCCAAAAAAGGAGGAGGTTCTCGATTCGACACGTATGTTTTTTTTATGTATGTTAAATTTGAGAGAGATTATGAGCTCAGAACTTTTGACTGGGTGGGCCGATTTCGATCAATTTTGTTTTAATTGAAAGGTGTTGCGTGTCATGTGGTCCCATTTTAATTTAATTGAGATCTGACAAGTACTTTTAGAGTTATATCTAATAATGCGTATTTACGTGACTACTTTTTTGTCGACCTACGTTATATTATACCGCATAACTTTTTACTCGGTGTACCGATTTCGATGATTCTTACTTTAATCGAAAGCTAATACATGTCTTGTAGTCGTGTTTAAATTAGATCGAAAACTGATCACAACTTTTTGAATAGTCTTTAATAGCGCGTATTTACTTGACTATTTTTTCGTCTTATTACGTTGTATGTATTACTTGTCGATGTAATGGGCATGACGAAAGATTTAGAAAACCTATTCCGTAATGTGGGTACACATTTACTATTTACGAAAATACCTATATTTCGGTAATAAACTTAAGTTTATGGGCGCCTTCAAATTAGCCGCGCGGCGGCAGCGCGTCTGCAGCGCTGCTGACGCGCGACGTTGTAAATGTATGTAAATAACAACGCGCGACAGCAGCGCGTAGCCTTCAAATTTGTCGCGCTGCTGTGGCGCGTTGTTATTTACATACATTTACAACGTCGCGCGTCAGCAGCGCTGCAGACGCGCTGCCGCCGCGCGGCTAATTTGAAGGCGCCCTAAGGAAGTTTAAAACTATTTTTCTAATATGTTTTCAACGAGTGATACAAAACGGCTGCAGGTGTCATGGCGTCGGCTCTGACGTCACGGTACAGTAATTCGTTCCACCTACGACCCACAAGTGCCCACAACGCCATCGATCACGACCGCTGAAAACCGCTCAGTGGTCTATACACCGTCCAATCGTTTATTATCTTTTTGAACGCTCACGCCTATAAATTACAGGCTATTTTTCAACCATTTTCAACTTGTCGAATAGACTACTGAGCGGTTTTCAGCGGTCGTGGTCGATAGCGTTGTGGGCGTTATGTGGAACGCGTATTATAGCGTGACGTCATGAGCTGTAGTTTGTGTTTCAATCAAAATGGCCGATTGCAGTATTTTTATGTTTTATTTTATTGAAAATCACAATAATCTTATTATTTTACATAAAACTAAACCAGTTTTTTGAATTTTTTTAATATGAGTGTTCCCCTAAAATTATTAAATTGCCGATTTTTTGATACTGTCGTCATGCCCATTGAAGTCGGTTTTTTTTTCGTTTGCGAGCAAACACAATTATAAATACACAATATTGAAATAAGCCTATAAAAAATTGTTTCATCTAATTAACAGATGATGGAAGATTTAGCTTCTCGGATCTTAGACCATTCAACTTAGACACGGTATGTCGGAGGTGCGTGTTCGAACCCCGCTGAATCGAAAAAAATTGATATGATTAAAAAATATTTAGAATTTCCTCATGTGTGGGTAACATCAAAATAAAAAATAATATGAACTAAACTAACTGGTCTATCCTATCGGGAACTAACAACTAACCTTGGACTAGCCTAAACTAGTTTATGCTATCACGCTTAGGACAAACTAGTTAGGACTAGGCTAAACTAGTTTATCCTATCACGCTTAGGATAAACTAGTTTGGACTAGGCTAAACTAGTTTATCCTATCACGCTAAGGATAAACTAGTTTGGACTAGGCAAAACTAGTTTGTCCTGAAATCTGGTTTGGCCGGTAACATATATAACTCTAAAAGTACTTGTCAGATCTCAATTAAATTAAAATGGGACCACATGACACGCAACACCTTTCAATTAAAACAAAATTGATCGAAATCGGTCCACCCAGTCAAAAGTTCTGAGCTAACATACATAAAAAAAAAACATACGTGTTGAATTGAGAACCTCCTCCTTTTTTGGAAGTCGGTTAAAAAGAGATATCCACCCATTGACTCATCACGATATCTCTGGAACCATAAGGCGTAGAGACTTGAAATTTGGTAGGAATATTCCTTTCACCAAGTAGAGGTACTCACAGCACAGCTACAGCTAAGAACGGGTTTTGCGAAATTCCACCCACAAGAGGGGGCTGCGGGGGTTAATAACATATATGGCAAAACAACGTTTGCGGGGTCAGCTAGTGTTTGTATAAATTCGTTTAAATAGATAATTTTTACATTAAAATGTTTCAAGACCATTATTACGTTTCCCTGTTAATATACCATAAGTAAATTGAAATATATATACAGGGTGTCCCGCGATAAAGTGCAACCCCGAAAAGGGGGTGAAACTAGACCATAAATTATCGACAAAAACATAGAAAAAACTTTGTAAAAAATTATTTTATTTCTTATTGACGAATTAAGATTTTTATATCTTACGTAGACTCGATGTAGAAAAAATGATGATTTCTTCCAAAGTAGTGGGTCGATTACTTTAAAATAAAATGAAATATTACGCCACGTACTTGGCGGTAAGGATAAAATAACAATTAGCTCGCAAAAAAGTGGCATTATGACTTTAACTATGCTTCTTGTGAAAAAAAATTTTTTTTTCAATGATCTCTAATTTTCTCAGAATTATGCCCCCAATACCAGGAAATTTTATGATTTATTATTATTTCTTACCATATTGTCATTCAAATAAAAAAAAATTACGCCTGTATCCCAAAAAACACGTACAAAAATCATCATTTTTTGTACAAAGAAGCTACGTAAGCTATATAAAAATCTTAATTCGTCAATAAAAAATATATATTTTTTTTTTAATTTTTTAAATTTTTTTCTGGTTTTTGTCGATAATTTATGGTCTAGTTTCACCCTCTTTCGGGGTTGCACTTTATCGCGGGACATCCTGTATATTATTCAAATTCTTTTCAGTTTTATTTTATTTCAGCACTTCAACCTATTACAGTCCTGCTGGATATAGGCCTCCCCAAGTTCTTGCCAGACATCCCGGTTTTCCGCAATCCTTATCCAGCCATTATTTTATTTAAAAAATATATTTGGGCTCGTCCGGGATTTGAACCCGGGACCTCTCGCACCCTAAGCGAAAATCATACCCCTAGACCAACGAGCCAACTGATATTTTGGCTGAACTAGAGCTACAGAATTTATCATATATTTATCAAGATATTTAATGTGACGTATGTGGAATATACAATCTATAAAACTCGAGAGTGGCTGGACCGATTTGGCTGATTTTGATCTTTAAAAATTTGTGGTTATCCAGGAAAGGTTTAAACGGCGAGAAACATAAGTAATATTTAAGTAACGCTAAATACTAAAAACGACAATTTACTTTTCCTATACAAAATGTTGCGTAGCTATGAAACATATTTTGATGTCTTTTGTCAAACAAATTATCTCTTGGTTGACAAATATTAATAGGTGTGTTCAGAAAATCTTTTGCCTATATTTTGTCCCAAATATAATTATGTAGGTACGAATAATATGAAAATCAACGAGTCATCTAGTACCTACTTGATAGAATAAAATAAAAACTCCACTACTGGACATAGGCCTCTCCAAGTTCGCGCAAGTTAACTATATGTGTTTTGCCCATAGTCACCACGCTCTGGGCTGGCGGGTTGGTGACCGCAGGGCTGGCTTTGTCGCACCTAAGACGCTATATACAGGCTAATAAATGTATATTAATACCAAAATTTCTTAAAGTAATCATTATAAACTGATCAAACACTAGTTAAATATTGAAAAACTTTGGCAACCATAGGACTATCGTACGTAAAATAGGCGTAATCTATACTAACATTAGGTAGGTATATAGCTGAAGTTTGTTTGTTTGTTTATTTGAACCCGCTAATCAGGAACTTCTTTGAATTGAAAATTTTTTTTGTTATTGATAGATTATTTCCCGAGGAAGGCGTTAGGCTATATAATATTTAGTGTAATTTTCTAATATGGACGCGGGTGAAACTGCGGGCCGAAGCTAGCTATATTTGAAAAAGGTACGGCCTATTTAGAGCAAAATGTAATACATTATATTAAAGATATAAGCATAGGACGGGAATGACCTTAGCTTCTTCTTGTAACAAAATTCCTAATTAATCGGTATTTATGTAAAACCCGAAAAACAAAAGTATAACTTTTTAGGGTTCCGTACAATAAAAGGAAAAAACGGAACTCACTTTGTTGTCCGTCTGTCTGTCAAGACCCTTTTTTTCAAGAACGCGTGGAAGTATCGAGCTGAAATTCATATCAAACACTCAAGTCTACTGCTCCTTAGAGTTGTGAAAAAATCAATTTTCTAAGCCAACGCGATCAAAAGATGCAGCCGTTTATGCTGCAAATTTTCGACTCTCGCTTGGAAATCAAAACCTACAGGGTAGGTACTTCCCGTGAACTCAATGTCCTGAAATTTGGTACGAAGCAACGTTTTATAGCACAGATAGAGAAAATTTTTCGAAAAACATAAATTTTTAGTTACATAATATAATAATAATATTTTTAATAATTTTGTTTGTACGGATCCCTCGATGTGCGAATACATACAACTCGGACTTGGCCGGTTTTTAATAATTAAGTATCCAATTAAAATTTAAAAGCAGATAAGCCCGGAGGGCGTGGCGATTAATTAAAATATAATTATCGTACTTCCAAGCAACAATAAAAGGGTTATTGGTGTTCTTGTAACGTCGGCGAGTTAGGACAATGAAATGAATACAATACAATACAAATACATAAGGGATGTTAAGTGGACAAATCGACGGTGCCGTAGAATAACGTACTATCTGCAAAATAGTCGTTTTACAGTAGAGCCGTTCAAAGGTTTCAATTGTTATATTTCGGAAACGGAAAAACCTGGCGCTTTTATACTTTGGAAAAATTTACATTAAGCCTGTGATTATCTATCAGTATTATTAATTATTTTGAAACAGTTTTATTTAAAAAGATAGTAGGGTCGATGTTTATATATAACGTTTTATAATGGACTTGTTGCTGTCACATTTACACATGTGACGTTATTCACCGGAGGCTCTAAGGGTCCAGATGCAAATGGAACGTTTTTTTATGAAACTTAAGCTAGTTATTTCGTCCTATATGCATATTCCAGATTTATTTTGAGCTGTCATTTTCATAAGTAGCGTGTCATAAATAGTAAAAATAAAACATTTTAAAAACAAAATCAGTCCTATAATTTAAAAGTACCAAATTTATCAGTCCAAATTTAAAAATAATAATTAAACATAAAAAATATCTTCACTTCTTTAAATCAATCAACGTTTCTTAAACTCACATAAAATAGGTACTAAAATTATCAGTCTCCAACATCACATTTTTTTCTTTCTTTGTATTTATTATAATTAGCACCGGTTAACACCAGCAGCGACCACCAGCTATTACGGGGCACTCTGAATACCCGCTTGATGATGAAATCTACTCTCCGACCTACGCTGCTCCAAATACTATGTGGCTCCGAGCAGTTCCAACTGGAACTCCAAAACCGATTTGATTCGCTGGCGACGTGGACGAGATGACCGACAACATAGTGAAGATGGTGTGTACACTGGGTCGCAAACACTTTCCGCCGAGGTAGTCAACGAAGCAGTCTAAACTTTCTCCCGAAGCCTTGGATCTGATGCGGCGGAGGTGCGAGTTGCCCGCTGCCCAAGCAGCTTCGCCAGAACAGAAGGCTTTGTCTAAGAGGAACGGAAACTTGTACGCCAAGACCTCCGCTGCTCAAATACGAGAGAGATTGATTGAGCAGAATAGAAATAGAAACTATTTAACGCCGTCATCCACCGAGGTACCACGCCGGAGGCGTGGTCCTGGAGTGTGGTGGTGCTTCTTTAAGACAGGCGACAAGTCTCTGTTGAAGAATTACAGACCAATCTCACTTTTGAGCCACATCTATAAGCTGTTTTCAAGGGTTGTTACGAATCGTCTCGCCAGAAGACTCGACGAATTCCACCCACTTGAGCAGGCTGTGCATTTTCCTCCGGCTCGGCGTGGGGTAAGACAGGGAGATGTATTATCACCGAAACTGTTTACCACTGCGCTGGAGGATGTCTTTAAGACCTTGCATTGAGAGGAACGAGGCATCAACGTCAACGGCGAATACATCTCGCACCTTCGTTTTACCGACGATTTCGTAATCTTTGTGGAGACGTCGGATGAGCTAGGCCAAATGCTGGCCGGCCTAAACGAGTCCTCCCGACGAGTCGATCTCGGTATGAACTTAGATAAAACGAAAGTTATGTTTAACAACCAAGTGATACCGAGACCGGTATCGGTTGACGGTATCCTTTTCGAAGTTGTTCAGGATTATGTCTACCTTGGCCACACCATTCAACTAGACCGAAACAACTCGAGAAGGAGGCTGATAGGATGGTTTGGTATGGCTGGGCGGCGTTTGGCAGGCTTCGTCGAGTCCTGCCTTCGAAGATTCCACAATGCTTGAAGACAAAAGTCTTCGAGCAATGCGTCCTGGTTGTGTTGACATACGAAGCCGAGACATGGACACTGATGGACTGGTCCACTAGTTTAAAGTCGCTCAACATACAATGGAACGGGCTATGCTTGGGGTTTCTTTCAAAGATAGGATTAGAAATGAGACTATCCGCGAGCGAAAGTAATCGACATAGCCCACAGAATTAGCAAGTTTAAGTGGCGCTGGGCTGGTCATCTGTGTCGCAGGACCGATGGCTGTTGGAGCAGACGTGTCCTTGAGTGGAGACCGCGTCTTGGCAAACGCAGTGTGGGACGTCCTCTGGCCCGTTGGACCGACGATCTACGTAAGATTGCCGGTGTAGGCTTCATGGAGGATTGCGGAAAACCGGGATGTCTGGCGCGAACTTGGGGAGGGTATGTCCAGCAGTGGACTACAATAGGCTGAACTGACTGACTGATACGTCTTTTAGCTCTAAAGCAATGTTTTCTGAACCCGGATGTAATAATGGTGATGATGATGGGCTTACAGGTGTCTTTGAAACTGAAAAAATAATTTAAAATATAAAAATTACAAAAATAAAAGAAAACAATTTTATTTATATACGAATAAATTGATAATTTAAGTAAGAAAAAAGCAATTTAAACCAAATTACAGTATTTTTCTGGAAGAAAAAACGTACCAATGTTACATATTACATCAGTTTTCCGCAAAAGAACGTTCTATCTTCACAAATTACATTAGGATTTCCGTAAAAGAACGTTCTGTCTTCACATATGTCGTCAAGATTTCCGCAAAAGAACGTTCTATCTTCACATATAACTCAAAAACGTCAGAATATGTCCGTGATAAAACGACATATCACTACTTGTAACTCATACTTTAATATCAAGGAATTAAGTTTTCCATTAGTAGTCAAAGATGTCTGTTACAATTTAATTTAATTCGCAAGAGCATTTTTGTAAGAAACAATGAAAAGACTAATCTCCATTAAATAACGTCACATATGAATGTGAAACGCGAAGTTTGCCGTTAGTTATGTAAATTAAAATAAACCACCATAGAATATAAAACAATCTTTAAAATGCAATTTTGTTATACATATTAATAAGAAATAAGATTAACTTACCGGGATAATTCGAAATTTCCTTGTTATAACCAGATATCTTTCCACTATCAAATTCTTCTTCCGAATTTTTACAGTTGTTTTTCACCAAATCAAGGATTTTATTAGATCTGTTATTATATTTGGAGATGTTTTAGTACTAATTATGAATACTATTTAAGAAAAATAACTTTATCATCGGCAAATGCGGTAACTCGTGCGCACAAGCTCGTTTTCCACTCAACAACGTAACAAATGACTTTGGCACGGCCAACGCGTGCTACCCCCGGCCGCGAGCTCCGTCACATATGCATCTAGTTCGTTATAATACGGAGACACAAACACATGGGACGTTGTTCGCCTCAGAATCTCAGACACTATTGGTCGTAAAATTATTTTTTTTGCATGTATAGATAGATCTTCGATTCCTGAAGTAAATTATTAAATAAAATTGATTTCGTACTATATTCACATGTTACGTTATTCTACGGCACCGTCGAAATACAGGTAGGGGACCTGTCGTGTTTCAATATTCCGTTGGTAGGAGCGTATATACGTGCTGATTTTGTATTCATATTTTTCCACGTGAACGACGGTTGATGTTGTAAAGCCTAATGTCATGATGTGACGAAATCCTAATAATATTATTTTTTAAATCATCTATGACGCAAGGTAACGTAAAGAAAGCATTTTATTATATTTAGTTCAGAACATTTTGAAACGTTTCTTGAATGCATTCGAAATTATTTATTATAGGTACTCTATGTACGGGTTACCGCACATTCAGCAATCTGATTGTCTTTGCAAACTAATAACCCCCTTTAATTTACGTATTTATTACGAAAAATTGCTGTTTGCGTAATGCGGATGACGTCTGTACTTCTGCCTATATCAAAATAATCTTAATAAACTGAGTTTTAGATCGACTTTCATTGGGTTTAGTTTCCCTCATGACTTTCCCTCACTTGTCACTCCATAATAATTAACAGAATGGTCTGAACTGAAATAAAATAGTCTGGAAATATATCAACGGTAGACAAAAACCTGTTCTCTACACAGTAAATAAAATATAAAATATAATGCTGCTATTTGACGGACGCTGTACAAACACCCTGAAAAATTATAGTAATTTTAACTGAGGTAGGGCACAGCAGGTAATTTCCTGCTCAAAATATGGAGCAGCCCGACTGGGGTAGTACCTCGACCTTACAGAAACTAATACTACTAAATAATACTGTTTTCAAGCAGTATTGTGTTCCTTTTGGTGAGTAAGGTGACCAGAGCTCCTGGGGGAGGATTGGGGATAGGGTCGTCAACGCGCTTGCGACGCTTCTGGTGTTACAGGCGTCTATAGGCTACGGTAGTCACTTACCATCAGGTGAGCCGTACGCTTGTTTGTCGACTTAGTAACATAAAAAAAAGTAATATTATTCCAATATTTAATATTAAGTTCTATTAACAAACAGAGCCTGCTTTACGCGCTCTCCAAAGCATGGTGGACAGACAGATGGGAATAAAAACCTGGAACATAAAGAGACCTGAGCGAGAACCGAAATCACAAACATGAGCGTTAATACAACTTTCGACATCACAACACCAGAACAGTCATTTAAAACAAAGCAGTTAACTTGACCGAACTAAAAACTAATTAACTAAACGAGAAATGTATTCAGAATGTCCCTTACGTAAACCCAACTTTGATACATTAATTTCAATAGTGTAGTTAAACTGTTGGTATGTGAACCTTGGTCCTTAATAATATCATAAAATGTTAGTTTACTGTGTATTACTAAGCGTAACTGCTGAGTTTCTTGGAAGTTATGTTCAGGACTATTTCAATCTTTGGTGGCTGTGTATTAATCACTACATAGTATAGAACAAAGTCGCTTCCCGCTGTCTGTATGCTTAGATCTTGAAAACTACGCAACGGATTTTGATACGGTTTTCTTTAATAAATAGAGTGATTCTAGCTGAAGGATTATATGTATAATACATGCATAGTATAGTAGAGGAACACTGATAGTTTTAGAGGTTTATAATATAATGTTGTAAATAAACACATTTTTTGCGCATATATTATATTAATTTTATATTTAGTATATCAGCATTGCAACCGTGCAAAGCTGGGTGGGTCACTAGTTAATATATATTTATATAAAAAGGCTTTGGTAATTAAGGTGACCGCACATTTTAGAAAAAAGAAAAGAATTACAAGAGCAAGTAAGAATAGAAATAGAGAAAGGAAACTACGCCACCATCAGGTATGATAAATTGATAATACGCCACAAAAACGCAGAAGCATCAGACACAAAGAAAAGAACTCTTCCAACATCGCCGGATGATCATAATCCTTCACGAACAAAGCAAAGAACACAAGTCAACAAGAAGAACAAAACTCAGACAGGGCTACAGAGATCGTCAAGTTTATCAGAAGGGGTTCTCAAACCAGGAATACTCGGTTTTTTAACTAATAAAATCCCTGAAAACTCACCAAAAGAAGAATTAAGTAAAAATATTAAATCATAGCAACTACCGCCACCCTCTCTCAGAAAAAACACACTGAATACACAAGTAAAGAACAAAATACATCTTCCAAGCCGGCTGGTCACCGTGGAAGATCACGACCAAAACCCTCCAGAGAAAATTAAAACAAATTGTGCACAAACCAGTCATCAGAATACCCTATATATAGCAACATACAATTTTAGAACTTTGTCGACATATTCACGACTAGTTGTGCCCACGACTTTGTCCGCGTGGAATAGTAACTTTTGACAGCATTTTTTTTTTTTTTTTTTTTTTTTTTTTTTTTTTTTTTTTTTTTTTTTTTTTTTTTTTTTTTTTTTTTTTTTATAGATATATCTTTTGATGTATTTTAGCATAACTTTTTTTATTTATGAACCGATTGAAATGAAACAAACACTAAATGTTAAGTGAAGCTTACCAAAATATATTAGTGAAAACCACATCTAAATTGGATAAGCCATTTCTGAGATCAGCGTGCACAAACGCACAAACAACAGACAAAAATTCTAACAATAATTATTTTGGGTGCCGCGTTGATAAGATCCCAATAATATTTTTTCTCATATTATTATGTCTTCCATGTTCAGACAGCGATCCGTTGTTTTTTTATTGGAGTACTGGTACTGGTCATCTCTGGAGGAGGCCTTTACCTTTCATAGGAAAGGGTTCTTGCTAACAAAATTGTATCTTATTAACCAAATCAATATGTATTAATATTTTTTTAATTTTAAATCTAATATTACTAGGTAGGTACTTTACTAATATTTTCAATCACACTTAGACCTTAGTCCTTGAAACTGAAACATAATTAATTGTACTACTTTAACCATATTACTTTTTTATCGTTCTTTTTTAAATGCAGTAAAATAAGCAAAAATAAACATTTGAATCTATGTATAATTTTGCATGCACATTGTTACTGAAATTGTAATACGAATAAGCAAGAAATAAAAGGCTTTTTTATTTTTATTTTTTTTTTTATTTAATTAAGGTGACCAGAGCTCCTGGAGATTATTGGGGATGGGGTCGGCAACACGCTTGCGATGCTTTTGCTGTTGCAGACATCAATAAGCTACGGTACTTGCTTAGCATCAGGTGAGCCATACGCTAGTTTGCCGATCTAGTTATATGAAAAAAAAAATTGTTTTATGTAGCACTATACATAACAGAACTAATTTAACTATAAACATGTATGGGTTGTCTGGAAGAAATGGCTAAATAGCCATAAGACCGCCCATTGTACCTACTTCACAGTCTGTAAATATCTTTAAACTAGCTTCTGCGCGCGACTTCGTCGGCGTGGACTCTGCTCCTATTGGTCTTAGCGTGATGATACATAGCCTATAGCCTTCCTCGATAAATGGGCTATCTAACACTGAAAGAATTTTTCAAATCGGCCCAGTAGTTCCAGAGATTACCGCGTTCAAACAAACAAACAAACAAACAAACAAACAAACAAACAAACAAACAAACAAACAAACAAACAAACAAACAAACAAACAAACAATCAAACAAACAAACTCTTCAGCTTTATATATTAGTATAGATGTGTTTAATGTTAAAATGTAGTTGTGGTGTACAATAAAGTATAAATAAATAAATAAATAAATATTTATCGTGATAATAAACGCAGGTTTAGTAATATGAGTAATGATATAGATAGATTTATTTCACAGTTAAAAATTTTTCTTATTATCTTATCTTTTATAATTTATTGGACCATAAACTGTTAGTCGTGGAAACGTGATCGTATTAATATTATATGATTTTAATTTATTACTTTACAAATGTACAACGTATGTAGACATAATGTATGAGTAACGAATTTTTAATTTATTTTTATTTTATTTATCTATATTTAGAAAGCATACAGTATAACATAACACAAAAAATAAAAGACAACAACAGGATATCGCACAAATCAGTCAAGTTTCCTCCAATAACTAATATATAAGCAGAAAGGAGAAAGTAAAAATTGATATTATTCTGCATAATATATTTTTAATTTTTTTATTTGTGAAACAGCACACCTAATTAACGAACATTAAAGATTCCTATCAAATAATTATATGACAGATTTGCTTAACAGCAAAACTTTTAAAATAATGTGAGGTAGTTTTCAGATATGTTTATTATTAAAACGGTGTTCGCGCCACATTTTTGGCACGACGATTGAACAAGTGCAGCTGTCATTCTTGTCAATACAATTGACAGTTCATTCCGATATGTCACTCTTAAACCACCGCGCGCGCGGTCGAGTCGTCGGCCCATCAAAATTACCTTCAAACAGTGTGTGACCATAAAAGTAATTCTCTATATCGCCGGCCGGCCTTCTAGCATAAAACATAGTTAATTTAAGTGTAAAACGAGTGCCGAACATAACCAGTGAACCCAGTTCGACGCCAACGAGTTTCGACGCCACGAGGTCGAGACTATCAGCTGCGCCACGCAACATTCCCCATCAAGTAAGTTCCCTTCTGTATCTCCTTCGTATTTCCTTAGCATCACAATCTGCCCACCACTCGATGTGGACCTCGCGTCCACATTTTTGGTCCTTCGAGCCGGATTTTACCGGCGCCTGCCCTATGAACATTTTACAGTCCACTGCTCTCATTCTCAATTCTCTTAAGGTCCTTCGAATCATCCCCCTATGAATAAACAGTCCCTAAAACCCAAGAAAATTAGTTCGACCACACCCGGTCTTTTAACTTTCAAGTACCCACATTTCAAAAAATAAAATATTAAAATCTCGTAAAATACGTAAAATATCCTAAGTATCCAGTTAAAATGTATCAGCCCAATCATTAAAATTCATTTATGCATCTTTTATTATTAATATATGATAATAAATAGCTTGCATCTCAGTTTTCTATTGTTAAATGATAACCTATCGCATTCGAACATAATTCTATGTTCGATTCGTTTAGCGTAAGATTTGCAAAGTAACATCCCATATTTTAAAGTGTTTAATTGCATCATTTTAAATTTATAATGTAATAAACGTTTATATAAAAGTTACATTCTGCTCAATATTGCATTGTAATGCGTGGCGCCCCCTAGCGACATACCACAACTTCATTACACAGTACACGACCTTGCAACGACATTCAACTCGCAACAGTTATAAGAAATTATATACATGAACAGAACTCTTTTAATCTCAGAATTATTAAAATCACTCTTAAATCTCAATACAATATTAAATATAATTATAATTGTGCAGTGTACAAATCTCTCATAATTTATATTTCGTTGTAAGTACTTAGTGTACGTACAATTGGTAATAAAGTTTCGACTTTCCTAGGTATTTGAAAAATAAATGTGTGATTTCATCATCGTCTCGTTATAGGTCACCGAATAAGTACAAAGCGGCGAGCGTTTGTGCATTTATGCAATGTTTTATTGATTGCTTAGTAATAATAAATCTCAAATATATAATTTTCTTTGTATTGTGCGTGGTATTGTAGATTTTTATAATTGCTGCAGCGTTTTAAGGTCGTAAAATATATAAAGTTCTATAAGTAGTAGTTTATTCGTTATAATAGTGAACGGAGAAATTAATTTAATAATAGTATGTCGCCTTCCGCTCGATAAATGGACCGTTTTCGTTTACGTGTCTTTACTGGTTTTTTATTATATGGGTTTTTAGCATTGCATTCTTAATATTATTATAGTATTTACATATTTAGTATTTAGTGATCCACGGAATAATCATTTTTTGTTTGTTTAGTCTCACATCCGCACTTTCGTATTACATATTTCTTTTGTCTTTGGTTATTATTATGTCGTAATTCGTTTTCGTAGCGAATACATACATCGCGCGCCATTTTGTCGTAAAATCACATTGCTTACATTATTCTGGTGAAGAAGTAAATTATATTGGCATTATTATTATTCATCTCATAAGTATGTAGTTAGTTTTTATTATTCCGTTGGTTGCTTTTATTGTCATTATAATTTCATTTTCGTCATAAATACACAGTAGTGAAATCCCGCTCAGACAAATCTGTTATTCACGCCCTCTAGTGGCAAAAAGATCAACTACATACTAAATTTGCATATCGTAACACTATGGCGCCATCTGATAACGAATAGCACAAACACATTTCACAGTAACTGCACTCAGCATATGTTTTGCGCCATCTAGCGGTACAATGGCCACTCGGCTCACAACTTTATTGAAAAATATGTTATCTGCGCCATCTAGTTGCAAATAGCTTACAACTTAACAAAAGAGGAAATATTATTTCTCCGCCATCTGACGGCGATCGGCTTGCGATTCTCAATTATTATTCTCAACTATAACAAGGTATTTATTATTTGCGCCACCTAACGGCGAGTGGTTTGCAGTTCTAATATATTAACGTTAAATCAATATCACACATAATTCACATTTCACAGTTAAATAAGTAGTTAGTTTTATTATTCCGTTAGTTCCTTTTATTATCATTATAATTTCATTCTCGTCACAAATACGTGGTAGTAAATTGTGATATTCTCGTTGTAAGAATTGTTTACTAATTCTATTATTGGTTAAACTACTTTAATTTATTTCAAATAAATTTAGGTCGCATATCTATTTTATTCAGCTCAAGTATCTTAGTCGTTGTTTGCCCTAGTCGCATATTATAACATAGTACATTTCGGATTAGTTACATATGATAGCAAGCACACAGTTATTGTTTTGTAAGTATACACAACGTATTGTGGTACACAAGCATACATAATTATTAAGGCACTCATATATTATTTATTGATACACACATGGCACATTGTGGCACAAATTCACATTCGTTTAGTTTTTTATTTTCTCTGCAAATTAATTGTGATAGATCGAAGATGGGCGTTTGTGGCACGCCCAGCTCACGAACCACAACACTTGTGGGCACACGCCGCACAAGAAAGCACTAGGTCTCAGAACATTTAACCACAATACTCACACTGTAATTACAAATTTGTTCTCTCATTTTAATCATTCTCATTTTCTCACATTAGTCACACACTGTAGGGACAAACGCATTCTCTAAGCTTATTTAATTTCATTCTCTCATATCTAATCACAAATTGTACGCACAAATTAATTAAATATAATTATTCTCACTCATACATCGTCACACACTGGAAGCATACATCCATTCTCTTAGTATACTATTCACAATCAGCCCATCGTCCGATGTGGGATTCGCGCCCACATTTTTGGTCCTTCGAGCCGGATGATATATGTGCTTACTCAGGCCCCCAAGAAGCCGGGGCCCTCCCAGGATGTTCGCGCCACATTTTTGGCACGACGATTGAACAAGTGCAGCTGTCATTCTTGTCAATACAATTGACAGTTCATTCCGATATGTCACTCTTAAACCACCGCGCGCGCGGTCGAGTCGTCGGCCCATCAAAATTACCTTCAAACAGTGTGTGACCATAAAAGTAATTCTCTATATCGCCGGCCGGCCTTCTAGCATAAAACATAGTTAATTTAAGTGTAAAACGAGTGCCGAACATAACCAGTGAACCCAGTTCGACGCCAACGAGTTTCGACGCCACGAGGTCGAGACTATCAGCTGCGCCACGCAACATTCCCCATCAAGTAAGTTCCCTTCTGTATCTCCTTCGTATTTCCTTAGCATCACAATCTGCCCACCACTCGATGTGGACCTCGCGTCCACAAACGGTTTTATTTATTTATAATTCCAGTTGGCTACAACAGTAAATTTCTTGCTCAATAACCGGGGCAGCCCAACTGGGTATAGGTAGGGATCCCTAGTACATATTTTTCACCTGATTAGTAACAAGCTAATTTTCCGGGAGTAGCTTCATTTTGATGAGACGAACAAAAAGTTCCTTTTCGAAAATTCTCGATTTTGGTAGATAATAGAGTTAGCAGGAGATAGAGCAGCAGTGAGCGTAGGACCGGGATAACGTACCACGCAATTTGTATCACAATATTACCATCAAATTATATAAATATTAACTAATTAAAAGAAAAAAAAAATCAGAAAAAAAATCAACTTGATGACCTCGTAAGGTCATCAAAAATTATTATTACTAACCAGCTGATTTTTTGTTCGTCTCATCAAAATGAAGCTACTCCCAGAAAATTAGCTTGTTACTAATCAGGTGAAAAATATGTACTAGGGATCCCTACCTAGTAATTTAATCTTACACAAGTTAAGAGAAGAGGAAACAACACGCTTGTTTCTGGGGTTGCATGGGTTCATTTTCTTGCCAACCGCTTACCATCAGGGAGAGCATGCACTTATTTGCCACCTTTGAGGTAACTCTTAAAAGCGTCATTTAATCATTTTTAAGCACACATTATGTCCTAATAAATAATCTAGCTATTAAAATATAAAATATACATAACAGATAAATAAGCCCAAAGATTAGACTGTTGAATAAAGATAAAAAATAACTTCTCGTTATTATGTTATTCCAGGTAAGATAATAATAAAATGAAATTATAAGTGTGAAAATAACAAGTGATAACGGTTTAGGGGGAAAAATCGTATCAGATGCCTATTACCGTGTTACCGAGGCGCGGGGAAATGAGGGTGAAATTTGCCACTTTTCTTAAAACGTTGTCTTACGTGATTCGTGTACGAAGAGACGAATTTATTCTTTTTTATAGAATAAATCAAGTAAATTTGAAACAGTCTATTTATGCAATTGTCGTCATTTTAGGCTGCATTGTTATCAATTTTTTTTAACGTATTTAGCTGCTCATCACTTCAGATAACGCTTCAGCCTGTAATATCCCACTGCTGGGCCTTTTTCCCCATGTAGGAGAAGGATCAGAGCTTAATCTACCACGCTGCTACAATGCGGGTTGGCGGATATATTCCCTACTATGAGTAACGATCGCTATCAGGTGTACATGATAACAACCGGGGCGGACGGATTAACATGCTCTCCGAGGCACGGTGGGGAGACCCACATGGACTGCACAAACACTCAGACCACGGCGAACATCTGTATGGCCAATACAAATGTTTGTCATGTGCAGGGATCGAACCCGCAACCGTCAGCGCAACAGCCACAAACCAGTGCTGTGACCGTTGCGCCAACGCGTCGTCATCACTCCAGATATTGATAAATTTATTCATAGACGATTACTTTTTAAAGAATAACTATGGAGTTTCTTTCTAATTGTTTTCTGCGAAATCTTCACATTAAATTCTTCTTCTTCAATTTTAAAAGTGAATATAACACCGATTTGGAATGTAACTGAACAACTGTATTTTGAAAATAATACATAAACTGTGTTTTAGTACATTGCATGAAACACACCGTCAATATGAATATTATTTAAATTTGGAAAATGACGATTCAGTGTTAGTATAAATAAATAAATAAATATCTACACAATACACACTCGGTCGTCTGTTCCTAAAGTAAGTAACTTAATGCTTGTGTTATAGGTAACAGCCGACTGGTCTAGTTATATATTTTTTTTCTCGATATACATACTTATAAATAATACATATATAAATATATAAATGAATATGTATATTACACCCAGACTCGGGGTGGGAATCGAACCCACAAGCCCCGGAGCAGAAAGGAGAGTCACTACAAACTGCGACAACGGGCTAGTCAGTATGTATGTACCTAATAGTAGAAAGGGCAAGGTAAGTAAATTGCTTCATGGTTTCTCCTATCATATGGGTCATCATAGCGTGATCTTTATAGCATGTTATTTTCCTCGTCATAAGTAGTGATATGTTCTTTGATAAGACCGTTCAAAATAATAACTACACATCGTGCGAAGTTTACTTCCCATTATTTTATATGACGTCCAGTTGTGACAACATTTGAATATTTAAATGTATCCTAACAAATTAAAATACCCTTCAGCCTGTAATATTCCACTGCTGGGCTAATGCCTCTTTCCCCATGTAGGAGAAGGATTAGAAATTAATCCAGCACGCTGCTCCTTCTTCTGATATATATTCCTTACTATGGGTAACGATGGACCGACGGCTTAACGTGCTTTTCGAGGCACGGTGGGGAGACCCACAAGAACTGCACAAACATCTAGACCACGGCAAACAACTTTATGGCCAATACAAATATTTCTCATGTACGGGGATCAAACCTGCGGCCGCCAGCGCAACAGCCACAAACCATTGCTGTGACCGTTGCGCCAACGATGCGTTTTAGCATCTAAGCCTTGATTATTCGATTTTACATCTATCTACAAGTAAACACAGAGGAATACAATACTTCGTACAAAGAACGTATAGATCAAAAGGCATGACGAGTTATTTTGTTGATTTTTAACAACGTTCCTAAAAGCAGAAAGCAGCCCGGATAACAGCAATCCCTCTGGAGATAAATCATTTATTTATCATTTCTAACGTATGGCCCGGAGTTGTCGTGGCTTTCCGAAATAGTATTAATACCAATAGTCATGAAACATGGTGTGTTTCGTAACAGAAATATAGGTTACTTTCTTAAAAATGTACCGCTAATTTACAATAAAATTATATATAATTGTGTTTGTTAGCAAACGAAAAAAAAAACGACTCAAATTACATCGACAAGTTTTACAACGTAGATAGACGAAAAAAATTAAAAAAGGCACTAGGCGCTATTACGATTTTCGAAGTTTCCCGTCGATTTCTTTGGGATACCATCATCAGATCCTGGTTTCCTTATCATGGTAACATACTTGGGACATCTCATTTCCAACAAAAAAAAATTATCAAAAGTTATCCGCAAACATACATAAAAAAATATACAGTCGAATTTAGTTACCTCCTCCTTTTTTGAAGTCGATTAAAACAAATTCAAGTTTGAATATTCGGTTATTTACTTTCAGTGGCGGTTGGCAAAAAATTTCTAAATTGACCAGGTATTTTTCAGCCCACGCGTTCGCGATTTACTTTTAATATACTTAAATAAATATAAAATCATTTTTATCCAATTAACAGATGGGTGAAGTTCGGATCTCTTGCTAAAATATACAATGTTATTACATACAAAGATCTAAAATTACGTTTTGGGCTATTTTCACCAAAAGGTGGCAAGCGCAACCTTAATAAATCAAAATGATCTTTTATAGCTATGTGCCGCGGTTTTACCCGTGTCAGTTATCATCCCGTAGGATTTTCGGGATGAGAGTTGCTCTTCGGGTAATTCTGTATTTACCTTTATTTGGCAATTTTCTAATAATAGTAAACAATATTTATAGTCGGTAAACACTTATACATTCTTACAATTTTTCGCGTTTGTTTAGTAAATTTATAATTACCTACTTATTATGAAATAAAGTATAATGTAAGTTTAATAAATAAAAAAATATATGGTAAGAAAAGCCGCGTTGGCGCAGCGGTCACAGCAATGGATTGCGATTGGCTGTTGCGCAAGCGGTTGCGGGTTCGATCCCCGCACACGACAACATTTGTATTGGCCATACAGATGTTTGCCGTGGTGTGGGTGTTTGTGCAGTCCTTGTGGGTCTCCCCACCGTGCCTCGGAGAGCACGTTAAGCCGTCCGTCCCGGTTGTTATCATGTACACCTGATAGCGATCGTTACTCATAGTAGGGAATATATCCGCCAACCCGCATTGGAGTAGCGTGGTGGATTAAGCTCTGATCCTTCTTCTACATGGGGAAGAGGCCTATGCCCAACAGTGGGATATTACAGGCTGAATCGTATTCGTATTCGTATGGTAAGAAAAAAATTAAAAAAAATTTGTTATATGTTTTTTGTTATATTTTGTTATATTCCGGATCTTAGACCATTTCTTTTGTATTTAATTTCAAAACTTAATTTAATATTGTGTGAAATGTCAATTGTCAACAAAGTAAAGTTAGTGTTTTTATAGACAAGCTTGTAACTTAACCTCCTATTCCATAATATTACTTATTATAAGTCAGTAATGGTTCTGTGCACAGATTCAAATTACGCTTGTAAAATATTTGTTAATTATGTAACGATGTTATACTATAGTACTATACTCTCTGTTTATTGACGCATGTTAAGTTATGCATATTACCTGTTTACATCTGTGTTCTTTTTAATAATTTTATCTTTTTTCTTTGTTTTTAAAAAATGTAACTGTATTTCTTTTGCAGTCAATTTGTGCATGGGAATGATGTATTGTTTTTAATTAGTGCAGATTTTTTTAGTATTGCTGTTATTCTTTTTTTTTTAATACTTGGTATAGTTATTTTTAGTTATATTTTAATATTATATTTTATTATTATATTTCATTATTATAATTATATCTATTTATACGTATCTGTAATAATTATAGTATAGTGTTATGGATTATGATGAATACTTTTCTTGTTCTTCTTCGGATGACTTTGAAAGTATTGGTAATAGCTCATACTGTTCACTTTCGGATCACGAAATACTTGAAGACAAGCTTATAAAGGTTTTTCCTAAAAATTCTAACCTTCTTACCCTAGTGCATATTAACGCGCAGAGTATTCTTTCTCATTACTCAGATTTTCTCGCATCTTTTAGCGCCGGCGTGGTCGATTGTATACTTATATCTGAAACCTGGCTCAAACCTTCCATCCCGTCGACTAGTTGCTCCCTGCCCGGATTTCAACTTTTTCGTAACGATCGCACAGGTCAGGGTGGAGGTGGTGTAGGTATTTACCTTCGCAGCAACATTCAGGCCAGTGTTGTTTCCTATTCCAAATCACTAACATCCGGTACCCTCGAATACCTTTTTCTGGAATTAGTTATACGCCATAAAAAGGTACTTCTTGGGGTTCTGTACTGCCCTAGCGACAAAGTCAATTATTTTTCGGAGTTAGAGGATATCCTGATGAACCTGGTTCCTAAATATAGTGATGTAATTTGTATGGGTGATCTAAATACGTGTTTGTTAAAAAATGACTCTAGAACACAAGCGTTAAATAATTTGACATCTTCAGTGAACATGCACATTCTGCCCATGCAATTACCTACTCACTACTTTCCTAATAGTCGGCCTTCTCTTATTGACTTGATCTCTGTCTCTCAACCTACTCTTTCTGTTTCATATGGTCAAATGACTGCACCCTTCTCGTATCATGACCTAATTTACCTCGCTTACAAAGTGCGTCCTCCAAAGGTTAGAGGCAAAGTCCTACTTCAGCGCAATTTCAAGCATATGGACCTGGAACGTTTGAGAGAAGATGTTAAAAATATCGACTGGACATCAATATTGATGTTAAATGACATCGATAGCATGGTAAACTCCTTAACTGCTGAACTAATTAAACTGTACGACAAGCACGCTCCGGTTAGGCCAGTGCGCATGAAACATGTTCCCGCTCCATGGCTTTCTCCTGAGATCAAAAGCGTCATGGTCAAACGGGATAAAGCCAAGTCTAGGAATAAAAGAGAACCATCGGCCAAAAACCTTGACGCTTATAAAAAATTACGTAACATCTGCAACAGAATGTGTAGGGATGCCAAACGTCGCTATATTCACTCCACGATTCAGGATCTCAGTCAAGCGCAAGTTTGGAGATTTCTTCGGTCACTGGGGGTGGGCAAGGCCACAGAAGCTTGTCAAAGTTCTGTGGATCTTAATGCTTTAAATTCTCATTTTACCTCTCCACCTATAACTTTAGATTCTAATATTAAATCTGGTACTCTCTCATTTTTATTTAATCTTGCTACTCCTGACCAACCTCCATTCGTCTTCAAACCAGTCTCTGTAGATGATATAAAGAAGTGTGTCCGCTCTATTTCCACGAAAGCCATTGGCAGTGACCACCTCAGTCTTGACATGCTTCTTCCCATACTGGAAGACATTGCTCCTGTGATCACTCACATAATAAACTTCTCGCTTACGAACAGTGTCTTCCCGTTATTGTGGAAGAAAGCATTTGTCATCCCACTGCCTAAAACCTCTAACCCTAACAGTCTTACCCAATACCGCCCTATATCGATCCTTCCTATCCTATCCAAAGTCATAGAATCATTGGTACACCAACAACTGTACTCCTATTTAAGTAGCAATAATCTCCTATGTCCCTATCAGTCTGGCTTCCGTTCCTCACACAGCACAGTTGGAGCACTGCTGAATGTCACGGAGGATATTCGCGGTGCAATGGATAACACCAAGCTCACGGCAATGGTCCTTCTTGACTTTAGCAGTGCTTTCAACTCTGTTGACCTGGACATACTAATCGGAACTCTCCGAGCGGTCAACATTTCTCCTACTGTTTTAGACTGGTTTCACTCTTACCTTTTCGGACGACAGCAGTGCGTGAAAACCAACGATACCTCATCGAATTGGGTAGATCTCACTGCTGGCGTACCTCAAGGCGGCGTACTTTCCCCTTTACTTTTCTCAATCTTCATTAATAATATATCGAAAGTAATTTCTTCTCCCTTCCATTTGTATGCAGATGATTTACAGTTATATCGACACTTTGAGCTGACTGAGTTGTATGAAGCTATTAGTGCTTTAAATTCTGACCTGGTTAAAATTCAGTCCTGGGCAGATACTTTCGGCCTTATCATCAATCCTATCAAATCTCAGTGTATAATTTTTGGCAGCAGCAGACTGAGATGTAAAATCGACTGGAACTCAATACCACAGGTTCAGCTATCTAGTGTTACAATCCCTTATTGTAATAAAGTAAAAAATTTGGGTCTAATAATGGATTGTAACATGACCTGGGTGGCTCATATCAACGAGGTCAGCAAACGTATGCATCACACTTTCCACTCTCTCAAGCGTCTTCAATTCTTTCTTCCTTTTTCTACCAAAATTATGCTTGCGCAATCTCTTCTTCTCCCTATACTTGACTACGCTGATGTCTGCTACTTAGATGCGACTGCGGAGCAATTGAACAAACTAGAGCGTCTTCAAAATCTCGCTATTCGCTTTATTTTTGGCTTACGTAAGTATGACCATATATCAAACTTTCGTGCTCAACTTAAATGGCTCCCAATCCGCCTTCGCCGTGATATGCACATCCTGTCGTTCCTCTACAGAGTACTCCATGATCCTAATTCTCCTGCATACCTGCGTTCTCGTTTCCAAATTCTCCCTCCTCCCTCACGTTCTAGGCGGTCTTGCATCACTACGATGCTCGACGTACCGAAGAGCAACACCAAATTCCGCTTGCACTCTTTTTCGGTGTATGGTGCATCACTCTGGAACAAACTTCCTAAATATATCCAACTTAGTCCCTCTATCTATATTTTTAAAAAGAAGCTGAAACAACACCTCCTTACTCAAATTAATCCGTAAATATCTTTACATTAATGTTTACTTGTATTGTGTATTATGTAATATGTATATTACGAGTATGTATGTATTTTATATGAATATATATGTAATATTTATGTGTATATTATATATAAGTAGTGGCGTGTGTATGTATATAGTATGTATAGGTATGTAGTATGTATATGTAGTATGTATATACATATATATATCGTATGATGTTATGAATATTAATTAATTAGCTTTTCATTTCCAAGAATCTGTATATTGTCTACATCACTGCACTTTCTTAGCCTGCTATATTACATTAGTTTACACTATCACAGGTTGGCTGGAAGAGATCTCTTTTAGAGATAAGTCCACCGTTGCAAACTAAATTTGTATACAAATAACTGTACAAAATTTTAAGTGCAATAAAGAATATATAAAATTACAACGAAGGGAGGGAAGAAGAGTAATAAGTGTTTTTACTTGTAGGTATATGTACTCGTATATACACAACAAAATGCTGCTATATTAGTCGTCTGATAGTTATAAAACAAGCATTAGGTCATCTTTCTTATTTACAGACCGCTTGTGTTAAAGATATATTTATTTAATATCAATAAACATACGGGATAGATTCCCACGAGAGGAAATATTAAACAATTTGCCACAAAGTCGTTAAATTTGACGATAATTATATTATTCGTTTACTTACAATACAAACATCATTCACAATGTGAAAACGCAAAATTGTTTCATGATTTAATTGAAATAATTCAATGCAAATTTTTCCATTCCATAATTCGAATCATCGAATGTTTAACGAATGAATCGTGTTAACGTCATCACTCTTTGTTCCGCTATGCGAGATAATGAGAAATCATTTTAATAGTTAAATGTTAAATTAACTGTTCCAATAATAATTTCTGATTCGATTTATATTTCAACAGTTAATTAGATATTCGAAATTTTAAATTATTTCGCATTCACATTGATAATATTATGCTAACTTATTTGAATTCGTTGTATGAAGTAACTACGTGATACCAACGATTGGATGTATTCCATTTATAAATAACTAAAGAAACAATGAAAAATATTTTTAACCGACTTCAATAATGGAGGAGGTTCTCAGGCGATCACCCATCCAAGTACTGACAGTCTCTGACGCTGCCGCGTTACCGGTCGCTCAAAATTTTACCCCTCATACGCCTAAAGAAGTTTCACTTCAACAAAGGTATTTCTGGTGAAATACAAACAACAAGTCTATGTGTACAACTCTTAACACGTAGTTAACAGTAAAGAAATTGTAGTCAAGTGAAAATATAACCAAGCATTAGCTTAATAGTTAAAGGAGCTCCTGGGAGTGATTTATGAGTAGGGTCGGCTACGCGCTTGCAATGTTTCTGGTATTGAAGGCGTCTATAGGCTACGGTGATCCCTTACGATAAGGTAACCCTACGCTTGTTTGCCAACCTAGTTGTACTCGTATAATAAAAAAGGTAAAAATAAAGTGTAATCAATATAACTTCAGAGATTTTTATTTTCATCTCTTCTACTACAATTGACTCAATCACAATTAATTGTACAAGATTTAGAAATAATAAAAGTTTTATAATCATTTATTTTGAAGTAAAACTAATTTAGGCGCGTGAGGGGTAAAATTTGAGCGACCGGTGACCGCCTGGGAACACCGCGTGACGTTGGCTTTTTTATCATATTATATTTTTTTAATTTGTGCTGTGTGGCTACGGCATAGAATTTAGCCTCCCCCTCTCTTCCCGTGGGTGTCGTAAGAGGCGACTAAGGGATAACATAGTTTCACTACCACCTTGGAACTTAAAAAGCCGACCGATGGTGGGATAACCATCCAACTGCTGGCTTTGAAGTACACAGGCCGAAGACGGGCAGCAGCGTCTTCGGTGCGACAAAGCCAGCCCTGCGGTCACCAACCCGCCTGCCCAGCGTGGTGACTATGGGTAAAACACATGAGTTCGCGTCATAATGTCGGGCGCGAACTTGTGGAGGCCTATGTCCAGCAGTGGACTGCGATAGGCTGAAATGATGATGATGATGATGATGATATTTTTTTAAATTTGTTTGCCAAAGAAGTTTCAGTTCTGACATGACTGTGTACCTACTTTGTACGCACGCAATTTTTTCTTATATCTGGAATATTCGGTATATTTCAGTTCAAATAATATTATGTCTATATAGCTAACTACTAGCATATATACGAGCATAGCTGACTGATCGAAGTACCGTAATATCACTTAAAAGCGAGTGAAATGTCTAGTATGGCTGCGCTTTATACGAAGGAGGGAACCGAAAACCAAAATCCCACCTCCCTGTTTCAACCATAATCCCTGCTACTTCCATTTAGCAATGCATTTATGGCTCCAATAGCACTGCGTTTGACGTATCTATTAATACCGTTTGACCAGATAGCTTTTTTCTAGTGTCTTTTATACAAAATAATTATGTTTGCTCACAAACGAAAAAAAATCGACTTTAATTACATCGACAAGTAATACAACGTAGGTAGACGACAAAAATAGTCAAGTAAATACGTGTTGTCAAAGATTACTCATAAAGTAGTAATCAGATCTCAATCAAATTTAAATGTGACTATATACATTACAAGTATCGAATTTCGATTAAAACAAGAGTTATCAAAATCGGTACACCTAATAAAAAGCTATGAGGTATAATACAACGTAGGTCAACAAAAAAATATAATCAAGTAAATACGCATTATAAGATTTAGCTCGAAAAATACTTATCAGACCTCAATTAAATTTAAATGACACACACCACCTTTCAGTTAAAAAAAAAAATCATCGAAATAGGTCCACGCAGTCAAAAGTTCTTAGGTAACATGCATAAGAAAAATATAGTCGAAATGAGTAACTCCTCCTTTTTCTGAAGTCGGTTTAAAATTAAGTGAGTTTGAGAGCACCCTACCATTTGTCTTACAGAACTGTGCTCAGCATTATATGAGAGAAGTTTAATGCTCATTGGATCTTTTCCCTTTTAGTAAAGAAAACGTTTTTATTTCACAAGCTGTAGCGGGTTAACTATTAAATAATTTTCTTTGCACGTTACAAATGACATAAATTATGTTAAGCCTAGTTTAGTTAGTTTAATGTGAGGTTAGTGATAGCGAATTTGTAATAATAGAATAATATAGATAAAAAGTTTTCTAATTATTATTTAAACAACATAACTATTATAGGATATTCAGTCTGAACTCAAACTTTTTTTATGTAACTAAACCCTTTGCATAAGTAAATAAAAATAGTGTATAAGTCACACAGCTATCTGATATGGTCTGGGCGCTTCGGTTTTTATTCTACGTGTTTTCTAATTGACAAAATATTCCTATCTAACTGCGAAATATTAAGTGTCAGGTATTCATTTTGTTTTTCATAACTTTACCGCCCCTAATTACCCCAGGAACTCTGGTCACCTTATTCTCCACAGGAACACAACACTGCATGAAAGCAGGGTTATTCAGCCTATCATCTTTTGTAAGGTCGAGGTACTTTCCCAGTCGGGCTGCTCCAGCTAAACTTCAGCTCCAAGCTGTTACATTAATTGTCCTAGTAATTTTTTTACATGTTATTAGTATGCTGCAGCTTATAGATGTTACATAAATAGAAAACGCTGTTTCTTCTAACATGGTACAAGACGCCGAATCGAAGTTCAGTCACAAATGGAAATGAGTGCTCCTATTTATAGACCTCTAAGATAGATCGCAATTTATTGTTCATTCGTAATGATTCTTACCCGACGATTATCTCGGAGACTTCCCGGTATTTTGTATATTTTATATGTATCCTAGCTTCTCGACTATAAAATGAAAAGGAGGTTAATTTTGTACACTATGTACCAATGCAACTGTAGCAAAACAACATTGCTTTATCTATTTTCTTAATTTTTAGTGGCCAAGTAGTATTCGGTAATACAATTGATAGTTATATAGGGATTTTTTTAAATTCTTGGGAGATCGGGAGCGGCAATCTCAGTAACATGTAATGTATCAAGTATCAACATTTGTTGTTACGTTGTAAACAGCAGCTCATTGCATTGAAAATGGACCCTTCCCCGAAAAAGAAAAAAAAACAGACCACATTCCACCATTCTGCTACTTTTTTATATAGAACTAGGTCGGCAAACAAGCGTACGGCTCACCTGATGGTAAGCGATTACCGTAACTTATAGACGCCTGCAACAAGAGAAGCATCGCAAGCGCTTTGCTGACCCTATCCCCAATTCCTGTGCCCTACCTCAGTTAACATTAACATTGGAATTAAGCTCGAGATCGCAGTTAAGAAATTCTGCTCTCAAGTAGTGTGTAGTGTCCCTATGGTAAGGTAGCCTAAACTCCCGGGGAGGTTCGGGAATATAGTCAACACTGCGCTTACAAGCCTTCTGGTACCTACTGCAGACGCCCTGTAACGATATTCACTTACTGTCAGTAAGTGAAACTAACGGAACTCTATAATTATCAGCATAAAAGAACATTCCAACACCTAACAAGGTTGCGTGTCTTCTATCGATGTGTTTATCTTGCCTCGGTATCGTAACTTAGGTCTGGTGAAACTACTCCTATATAGGCGTATATTTCAAGCTATACATATCTAAGACATTACATGTGTAATGGTCATTATCCTCTAGAATACGGAACAGTGTTGATTTTTTATCGCTTCCTGCATCTATTAATTTATAGTATGAAAGTTTTTACTGAGAATATTTCGTAGAATATAAATTATTACAAGTGTTTTTCCATTTTTTAAACATCGTGGTAGCTAGTTGATAAAATATTTCATCTTTTAATACATATAACACTACATAAATTATGTCTTTGAGCAAATTGATTTAGACTTTGTCATAGGAGTCCCTTTTTGACTCAAGGAATATCTTAGAAGTGCTATGTAGCAATTCGACTGACTAAAACTCCTGTAATAACTGTCCTTGATGTAGATTGGATGAAATCTGCGAAATCTTGGAAGTTCAACTTAGGCTTTGCTAAGACATTATCTATTTTTTGCATATAGGATCCTAGGAACCATTCTTATCTAACGACAATACAATATTTGAAGTCATGTTAAAGTGTACAACTAACTTAGATTTTTGTCTCGTCAACGTTCGCTCTGAGATCTTATATGGACCTGTTGCTATTGGCTATGTTTGCGGAATATTGACTCGAAGCACTTCAGACTGATTGACATGCTAAACTATCGCTAAACATTGGCACACTTTTCTGAGTATCGGATCAGCTCAAACTTCTGAACGTTTTTCTTGATTGATGAATGCGATTTCATTCTAATTCACTTTTGAACGGGCGTGGTTATTAATTTAAATTAATATTCACATCACACGAGTCATGTTTAAGTTTAATCACCAATCATTGCATAAAATAAGCAAAAAAAAAAAACAATCCAATTAAGTAAATACCAATACACTGAGTGCTATAATATTAAAAATCTTGTTTTATTACTAAATTTTATGTCTTAATAAATTTTATGTCTTAATAAATTTTTCTTTGTTGATATTAAATACGTTTTTTATTCCTAATTAAGATTTCTTTAGTTGATATTAAATTTATGTACAAGAAAATTATTTAGAATTAACTATTATATTATATTATATATTGTCTATTTGTAATAAAAAAAAAATAAAAATATTAAGAGAAATAAATTTAATTAATAATATTAAAAGCAAAGATCTTCAATCGGATTATTTTTAAAGGCCTTTTCATCGGCGAGCGGATTTTAATAAAGTAATGCAGTTCATTTCGTTTCACTTGGAAATCTTTATAGGATTTTTACGTCAAAATGTATGATTTCTTTCATCTGATTGGTCAGGAGAGGGTAGTAATAAGTTTATCAGTGGAGCAAATAGAATCAACATGTTCCTCGTTTAGGACATTAATTTACTACAATTTCGGTGCCCTAATACCTTTGAAAGTTATTACCTTTTTTGTTCTTTTTATTTCCGATAGATGTAAATATAATCTTTTTATATAAATACATACATGTCCCAGTTTGAAGGTGGAAATCAAACCCATAAACCTGGAACAAAAGGCAGGGCACAGCTCATTGCGCCATCGGGATTGTCCAGATTTTTAAGTGTTTGAGATGGTTTCTTAACCTACATTTAAGTCGCACTGTAACTCTTTTACGGAACTCGCGCGAAAGTCTGACTTGTAATTGTTTCTTTGTCTCATCAACAAATAGGGTATGGCAAAGACTTACTTTTCTTGGTACAAAACGAAAATGGGACGTTGATGGAGTGCATTATCTAGAAAATGCCTAATAGTCTTCTGTTGAAGATACCCAAGTCTTTAATGTCTAAATATATTTCGTTAACAAGATACTTGAAAACAGGGCAGTAATTTAATCAGACTTCAAAGTGGATTAGATTTTAACTAAACCCAAATTATGTGGACCTTCTAAACATGTCAATTGAAGGGTCTGGTAGTAACAAAGGATGTCTTTATATGTACGAGTATATATGTATATGTAAGTATACTATTGTGGTATTAGACAATGCAAGAAAATTACTTGAAGGAGCGTTTTGTCTTCTATGTTTCATACACACACGTAAAAATAGTAAATACATATAAATAAAATAAGGTTCATATTTACATTTTAATTGCATAAATACTTGAACTTGGATTGTTTTATCGCTAATGATTACAACTCGTGAGAAAAATGCAAAAAAAATTGATTAACAGATAATTTTCGTGGTTAGAATTACCATCGATTTTTTTCCACAAAATATTGCAACAAAAACAGTATTAGTTTGTTTGTTACTTTGTAAGCCATTGCAAAATGATTAGATCAAAAGATTTATGTACACGTATTAAATGATGTACATTTATCTAATTCACTCTAAATTTGATCTAAAGTTTAAACATATACGACATTAAGAACAACCATTAAGTTTTAAATACGCAACAAGAGCATACGATAGACTTTTAATTATTCTTCTAGAAAACTAATTTAATGCTAACATCGATAACAGAAGACCATTAACAGTTTTAGCTCTCAATAGCCACGTTAAACGAAAAGGTCCATTAATTCATTATTAGCGAAGCATAAAACAATTATTACCCGGAGACGAGCAAAATGAGAGAATCGATTTAGAACTTAATTCTTCTTTGAGCTTTCAATGGCGGAAATGAATATTTATATTGTCCATTTAAATGTCGCTTTTATTTCTTACTATCTTAACCGAAAGATATGTCTTTGTAAAGATGATTTAGTTTTCCTGAACTTCCCGATGTTCTTCTCTGATGGAGTTTTTTTTTTTTCGTTTACTTTTATAAAAGTGTAAATAGTTCACTAGAACCGAGGAATGTATAGACCGTTTTCTTTTACTTCAGTTAGTTATATGACGTTTCTATATAAATAGGAAATCATAACCTTACGTATAACAAAATTGAACAGAACGGCAACATAGAGTTAATTTAATAAATTAAATTGACTAACCAGAAACAGCCTTTTAATTCCTCATTACTGACTGAAGACCTTATCTCCATAAAAGTAAAGTTTAATTAGATTTACTAAAAGTTTTCAGAACAATTGACACTATAGTTAATAGTTTTAAGCAAATAGCGCTTAATCTTAATTATGTTTTCAAACCAGGCGTGATGGCGTGTCAGGACATGTCTGAGAATATAATCGTCTGCTAAATTATTGTGCGGTCTGGATTAATTGAAACTAGACAGCTGAGAGTTAACTCGCATTATGTGGGTTCTGTACTTACTTACAAATTGATATTGATGGAAGTATAATAATTTAGTGAGTATTTTGGATGTGACTAAATTGACAGTATTATAACAAAGGTCCATGGCAAATGAGTACGCAGTTGTTAAACATTTTGAAATGTAAAAGTTTCCAGTAACCAAGTGGACTTTTGAAATATGTATAGATCAATCAAGCTATGAACACAATCAGCTCCAAAGAAGATGAAAATATTGTTACGTGTTAGGGTTCGATCGATTTGGAGAGAAAGACCTGCTGACTCTTTTAGAGACTTTATTCACTAGCACTAGGTCCGACACAAGCACTAGGTACAAATACTACGCACTAAATACAAGCACTAAGTACTAGGTACACTCACTGATCACTAGGTACACTTCACTAAGCACTAACAATGTCCGAGGTCGTAGCCAATGTCGTAGGTTTCCGCTGGTATCACTTCTAGTCTTCACTTCGAAGTCGCTTCGTCGTTAGCTCAAACTGAACTGACTCCGCTCGGCCTCAATCGGCCTTTTTATACCGGGCCGAGCCTACACCCAGACAGTTCTAGAATGTTCGTGCGTGTACTCGATCTGTAGTTCATTCACCTTATATAAGTCCTCTAGCGCCATCTAGTGTTGAGTGGATGTTTCACGTTGTCTTTGTAACAAAGTGGTTTGTACAGCACACAACGTGGTTCCTCTGCTCCCCGCTAGATGGCGCAAGCTCCTTTAATTCGTGTACTCGTAACACTACTCCCCTCTTAGAGATGCTCGTCCCGAGCATCGTTGTTACTGCCATGGTAACGCGCCAGACGGTCTATGTGTACCACTTTGAATGTCCCTCTTGGTTGCTTTTGAATTATATAAGTCACATCATTCATTCGGGTAACCACTTTGTATGGACCGTCCCGCTTGGTCTGCAACTTTGGAGATTTCCCTTTCCGGCGGGTTGGGTTATGCAGCCACACCAGTGACCCTTCCTCGAAGCCGCTTGTGTTCGATTTCCGGTCGTTAATAGTCCCTTGTGTCGTAAGACTATTCCCGCTGCATGCCTGGAGTATAACAGTTTTCAGGGTTTCCACCGCGTCAGCCAGAACTCGTCTCTTAGTTCTAGCTTTTATTCGTTTCCCTTGATCCCGGGCAGGGAACGAAACCCTTTGCTTTTTCAGCTCCTCTATTTGCTCCTCGATCCTTTTCATCCTTGCTCTCTGGGTCTTCTTCTGCGGGCAATTGAGCTGAAGATGACCCCTCTCGCCGCACTTGTAGCACATGACTCCAGAACGTTTCTTCGTAGGAGCCTTAACCTCCTTCTGCGGGCAGTTGAGCTGAAGATGGCCCCTCTCGCCACACTTGTAGCACATGACACCAGAACGTTTCTTCGTAGGAGTCTTAGCCTGCTTGACTTCCTCAAAGACCTCGCGCACCTTATGGGTCTGCCGTACGTCATGGCGAACAGCCTCGACCTCCAAAGCATGCGCCAATGCTTCCTTTAGCGAGGTATGGTGACGAAGCCTCACTGCAGCTCTGACCTCCAGGTCTTTGATTCCGTCCACAAATGCTCGAACAATATTCGTATCCACCATCTTGGTGTCGGCTCCTGGGTGTGCCTTCCTGACGAGTTTTTCAATTTCCAATGCCCATTGTTGTAGTCCTTCTCCTGAGCGTTGGACTCTGTCACGCAGTTGGGCACGGAACACGTGCTCCAGGTGTCGCTCCCCGTATCTGGATTCAAGTGCCTCCATCAGGTCTTGGAACCCATGTCCTGTATGTGGCAGTGCTTCCAAGACAGACAAAGCTTGCCCTCTGAGCGCAACAGTGAGCGCGGTCAGGCATTGTTCTTCCGTCCATCCGTTGGCAGTAGCAACAGTCTGGAATTGCTGACGATAGGCGTTCCACGAAGTAGTGCCGTCGTATGGCGGCACTTTCACCCTTGGTCCTTGCGCAACTCCGGTAGTTCCACTAGACATCGCAACTCCCGTGGTTTCAAGGCGCGCTACTCTCTTCTGTAGTTCAGCGAGGACGGTTTTCACATTTTCGACATCCAATCCTAACCCGGTAACTCGTTCTTGCACTTCGTCGAACTCTTTTCGGAGCTTACCCACCGTGTCACTAACATCTTTTATAGCCAAAAGCGCTTTTTCTTGGAGGTCTTTTTGTTGCTCTTGTGATTCTTGCAAGGCCTTTTGTGATTCTTGCATTGCCTTCTGTGATTCTTGCAAAGCGCTGAACTTGCGTTCCATTAATTCAATCAAGCTTCCTAATTGAAGTGCCACTTGAGGGTCTGTAGAAGACACGGTGCCGCTGGTGGGCGTGGCCTGTCCGGTGGGCGTAGCAAGGTGGATGGAGCCAGTGGGCGGGGCTTGAGCCAAAGTGGGCGGAGCCTGAGGGGCGTGGTCAGTGGGCGGGGCCTGGTGGGCGGGGCCAGTGGGCGGGGCCTGAGGGGCGTGGCCAGTGGGCGTGGCCTGGTAGGCGGGGCCAGTGGGCGGGGCTTGGCCCACGGTGGGCGGAGCTTGGCCCCCAGTGGCATCCGCAGTTCGTTGTGCCCTCGTCCTGACCCCCTCCTTGGGGTTCTTTCTCGGAGTCAATGGCATCTCCAAATCTCACTTCCGACACCAGTTGTTGCGTGTTAGGGTTCGATCGATTTGGAGAGAAAGACCTGCTGACTCTTTTAGAGACTTTATTCACTAGCACTAGGTCCGACACAAGCACTAGGTACAAATACTACGCACTAAATACAAGCACTAAGTACTAGGTACACTCACTGATCACTAGGTACACTTCACTAAGCACTAACAATGTCCGAGGTCGTAGCCAATGTCGTAGGTTTCCGCTGGTATCACTTCTAGTCTTCACTTCGAAGTCGCTTCGTCGTTAGCTCAAACTGAACTGACTCCGCTCGGCCTCAATCGGCCTTTTTATACCGGGCCGAGCCTACACCCAGACAGTTCTAGAATGTTCGTGCGTGTACTCGATCTGTAGTTCATTCACCTTATATAAGTCCTCTAGCGCCATCTAGTGTTGAGTGGATGTTTCACGTTGTCTTTGTAACAAAGTGGTTTGTACAGCACACAACGTGGTTCCTCTGCTCCCCGCTAGATGGCGCAAGCTCCTTTAATTCGTGTACTCGTAACAATATTATTGCTAAAGAGATGTAAGAGGGAAACATTGTTACCTAGGGGAAATGTTGAAAAAAATTGGATTCTAAAAAAGATTAACTCTAGCCCAAAAATCTATTAAGAAACTATTTAAGTCAGAATATATTATGGAATATACAAAGAAGACCATATTATAACAAATTAAACCAATATATCACAAGAAATTATTCCTATAATTGTTTCACCGACAAAGCTCAATTTATTGATATGGAACAAAGTATCTACTCGTATCTATCTATTAGGACTTAGGTGAGACAGTAAATATTTATAGGGATTTTAACTTTTTTCGTTGAACTCCAAACAATATTCCATTCGGTATTCAAATCGAAAAGTTCCGGATGACACTATGTCATTTCGAATCCGTGAAATTACAGTCAGAACAGAAAAATTCCAATTCGCGGATGCTGAAAGCCGAAATTCTGATGTTTGCTTGGTCACACGAATTTGTGCCCTATGACTAAATCGGAAGGTTTATTACGCATTGGTTTAAGTGGTAAGGTATATATCCGTGTTATGTACTGTAAGCGGTGACGCATGATGTCCGGCCGGTCAACCGCGGAATCTATTGTGGTGTCGTCAAATTACGTCGATGTTTTCGAATGACATTGTTACGGATTGTTTAGAGATAATTTCAGGATACATATTAGTAGAGCATGCATGTGTATCGTGCAAACACTTTGAAAAGGCTATTTTTAATTTTTATGCTTATATCTATGTTGGTTGTCAATTTGTTTTCGATAATTTTACTTTTCGCTTGTTATAATTGTAATTTAATACATTAAATAATTGGATATATAAAATAAATATGTTTCTCAAAACTCAGTTACTCAAAAACATCAATTTTTTAATGGACAGTACTGTAAAGATTACTTTTATAATAATCATAGAGATTTGTTCAATTTGTAAATACTATTTGGAGACAACCCTATTGAATGTAAATAAGGGATTGAAGCTTAGTTCGCTATGCAATCCAACGTTCATATTTTGGAAAATAATCACAAATATAGTCGAGCAATTTCTGATTCTAGAAATGCGATTATTTTGTTTTTCATCTGATAGACCAACTTGCTATTTAATAAACATAATCAATAAACAAAAACAAAACAAAAAAAAATTTCTTTTCCTCACATTAATGAGGCTTTCTTAAATGAAAATTTATACCACAGTAAACAAGTTACAGCGAGAACTAATAAACAAGAAAAACAAGCCACGAAACCCAACAAAATCCAGTTCATTATTACCTCTACGTCCGCGTCACAAAAATTAAAACAACCTCCGTAAAAATTAAACCGCCACCTACAAAACTCGGGCGAAATTCACTAAATTCCAACCCGCAATAAAATCACGTCGAACTTGTCAACCGAGAAACCTGTGACACTGTTTCACAGTGTATCTTTTCAGCAAATATCATTTTATTACGAATATTTTATGGCGACGAGAATTCATGCCTCTATTAAATCTTTACGGCTATATCGAGGGTGGGTATACCATAAAATAAGCGATGCGTGGTTGTCGGGCAAGCGTATAGGATTTTTTTTTATTCTTTGCTAATACTTAAAAAAGTTATGGTTTTCGTTTGTATATTATTAATATTGTTGCTAATTAATTGGATGGTCTTAAATTAAACATATACAACTTGCTATCAAACTGGCGTCCAGTCATTTGCTCGTAACTGCGATCAGAATCGATATTATCGACCTTAACTGGGCTTTTTTGCACCTTAAATATGCAACTTAATTGATCTAACGCTTTAATAAAAAAAATAAAACTAATTATTAATTATTAGATTAGTATAATAATATAATAATATAGTAGTAATTAAATTAGTATTCGTACCTCTTATCAAGTTGCAACTTCTCTGTGTATTTAATGAGGAAATAGGTTTTAGACCTTCTAACAGCAACTCTCTTATGTTATGAATTTATAAGTTTGTAAATATCTTTATTATTATTAAGTGATAACTTTTATTATCTCCATGCCTGAAAATTAAAAAGAAAAAAAAGAGTCTATTCATTGCCGCTAGAAGTGTTTCTGGTTTGTTGTATTATCTATTGTTTATCTATTATCGTGTGGTCTTGTAGTTTTCTGGTCTTGGGTAGTAGTTTTTTTTTACCAGAGGAAATCCCTAACGGATACCTCCAGCCCAGAGGGAGCTGATGGGTATGTCCGATTCAGGTTTAGATTCAGTTTAAATTATTTAAAACCTAAACCCAATAATTATTAACTTTAATAGTATTTTGTTAAATTGATCATAACAATTGTCTGAATTAGATTTTTAATAAAAAAAAAACAATAACAAATTTTTCCAGAATATTTAAAATTTTGTCATAAACTAAAAATATATTTTATATAAACTTCGAAATATTCATTTTAATTTAGACAACAATGTTTGGTATGCCAGTGCAAAAAATAAGGAATTCAGAAACGAAATTACGGCCATCAAAATTACTGGCGTTACCCGAAATCACTTACGTGTAATAACGTGGCTACAACCAGTGTGACATTTTTATTATCTTTACACAATACATCACATTGATGTTTTTATCCCTCGTTTCCGGTACATTGACCTTAACTGGGCTTTTTTGCACCGTGATCACGTTCATACAGCATCAAAATACACATTTACATAGGAAATACCAATATCTCTTCCCTAACTTAGAAAGTTAGTTCATAATCAAAGGTTTATTTAATCTATTATACGCTACTAAGACGAAAGAATGACCTTCGAGAAGTCTTTGTGTATTTGACACCCCTATAATGAGCAATTCCCATTCATTGCTAGACTAAAGCTAATTCAGTTTTATTTTCTCAATCTCACTAATCCGACGTCTGAATGAAATCGTTAGCGATTAAGTTCTTAATTTGTAATTCTAAGTATTTGAAATAAATTCAATTGATTATTTATAAATTGTAGAGAAATGTTAATGAGATAAATTATCGTGTAATAAAATCTACGACTTACCAAATAATAAACGCCAAAAGGCATCACAACCACAGCTACCAGCAAATCAGCAACAGCTAAACTCACTATGAAATAGTTCGTCACAGTTTGAAGTGTTCTCTCCCTCACAACACTCATTATCACTAAAACATTCCCGAATAACGTGAAAAATGGAAATATTAAAAGCAACAGAGCCCAGTAATTATACTGAGGTGTCGTATCGATACGGTCGAAACAGGAAACGTTAAATGTACCGTTTACAGTACAGTTTGTACTGACATCGTTAAAGATGTCTAATGTATGATTGTGAACAGTAAACACATCATGACTTGTATTCCCGTAAAAGTAATCACTGAAATCGTCGACTAGCATCGAAAAATCACCAGCGTTTTTAGTTTCATTTCTAACATCACTAAGATTTGTCAGTCGTTTGGATATATTTCTACTTGTTACATTGATTGTTATATTATCGGGCGGCCTTTTAGAAGGGTAAAGATATGTAGAGTTGTACAACGTTGTGTGTTGGTATGGAACTTTTGCCGCGTCTATCATTGTCACGTCTATCATTGTCACGTCTAGTCTTAAACTGTTATGTTACATTTTCTTTGTATTGACTAGATCTTCTGTTCATCTTTAATTCAATGTTAATCTTCCTTTCTCTTTATTTTTCGTCCAGCCTTCCTTCCTCCTGAAACAAAGAACGATAAATTATTTACTTTCTGTGTTGTGTTTTTTTAGTATTTTATTAATAATTAAAATAAAATATTTGAGCATCAGAATTTCGAGTAGCAAGTAGTACATCTTAATTTTTTTTTTTTCGTATTTTGATTTTTGCTATATTTACATCGGAATTTGATGAGTATGCTATTCGAAAACGGGATATTTACCATGTTTATTAATTTTTCTTCGCGGAGCTCGATATTTCGACATTGACTGCGAATGTCTTGTTCACGAGTCTCGTGGTATATAAACATGGTAAATATCCCGTTTTCGAATAATTTTCGTAATATAAGTAACCATGTTAATCTAAAATCTTATATTGATGAGTATGTGTCTATTATTTTGCCTTACACGAGCGTTGTTTTTGTAAAACATTTTTGTAAATTTATTTTAGGAAAGAATTAAATGGTAAAGTTCATAATTATTATGACTGTCTCAGACGATTTACGATATAAGATATTTTTGACCTTGATTGTCCAAAACCACAATTAATAGCTCATAACAATATTGCGAAACTCAGTACATAAGACACCGTGTGACCAAGTTGTAGAGTTGAGACACATAATAGATTGGAAGACTTATTTAAATTGCAACAACATATAAAATGGTACAGACGAGAAATTTAAATTACACCTCTATTGTGTACTAAACAGCTTTTAAATTAAAACATACATCCTTACTAGTATAGTAACTGGAGTTTCATATAATTGTCTTATTCGTATGCAGTCAATAAAATTAAGCCTGGATTAAAACTGAAAAAATTTACTAACTTTTCAACGTAACGATTTACTAAATAAAAATATTACTAAATACTTAGAATTATCATCATCATCATCATCACTTCAGCCTACCACAGTCCCCTGCTGGACAATGGACATAGGCCTCCACAAGTTCGCGCCAAAAATGGCGTGAACTCATCTGTGTTGCCTTACCTTAGAATAGAATTTTATAATACTAGAAATAATAGCATTTCGATTAAGTAAATAATAATATAGAAACAGATCTTGAAAATGTAATTCGAAAGAAGTAATTCGGGAGACATATTTCAATTAATTATCTCTCGATACAATCATGGTGGTTTTGTCGAACTATAAATTAAAATCTCGAAGATTAATCACACGGACAGGACTTGGTCGAACCCCCCTCCAACCTGTCTGTTCCACATCATTTCCTCTATTATCTTCTTCAACCATCAATCAAATGGGCGTCATTCGAAAGCCTATCGAATTATCAAAACGTCTGAAGAATCTTCATTTTGAAAGTCACTTAGAAAATGATTGATACTCTCAAAAATTCGACGCTCATTTATAATATCATTATTGAGATTTCTTTTCTGAAAATGTTAAGATTCCGAATAAATTTAAATACGTTTTTGACTCGAGATCGTCCGATGTAAATCGCAGATCTTAATGGTCTCCTAGAAACATTGAGTTTCAAGTGATTCATTTCAAACTAGACTTGTCTAAGCGAATTTATTCGTATTTTTTTACACTTTCAAACTGTTTAACATAATTGGTAACTTCTTCAGTCTTGTGAACCTTCCTAATGCATTAATTGATTTCATACTGATGTTCCCTAATATCATTACAAAAAAATCTTATTTATTAATTTGATAAAGTGAATTTGCAAAAAAAGGCATTTCGTTTTTTGTTAATAACTCTGAAACTATTAACATTAAATAAATTTTAAAAATAGGTTCCTAAAACGAGAAAAAATTTCCAATAAAAAATTTTCGACTGCCAGAATTCTATCTCTATTAAATATTTATAATTTTAATTTAACGCTGAAAATAGATCTCCGAGCGGCCGCTAAGATATACGCGCGCCACCGCCAAAGCGAGTACGTCGCACAAAGTCAAAAAAAATTTAAGTTAACAAAAACTGAAAAGCAATGAATTTTTGTTAACATAAACGTAATTTTAATAACTTTATCAACCCGATCCTATTGAGCATATATAGAAAGGCTCCAAGAAGCAACTGTTATTATTATTAAAAGAAATAAGTAAGAAGTGTGGAAAGAAAGAGGGAAAGCTAATTATCAATTAAATAATATGATAAATTATTGTTTTTACCGTCTGATATATTTTTGATGAATAGGATACTTCCTTGAGGTTTCTGATTTTTTAAATAAATTTATAAGGCTATGCACTTTGTATAGTATAAATAAATAAATAAATAAATATCTACACAATACACACAAGGCCGTCTGTTCCTAAAGTAAGCAACATAATGTTTGTGTTATAGATAACAGCTGACTGGTCTAGCTACATTTTTTTTTCGATAAACTAATTTATTAATAATACATATATAAATATATAAATGAATATGTATATTACACCCAGACTCGGGGTGGGAATCGAACCCACAACCCCGGGCGCAGAAAGCAGGGTCACTACAAACTGCGCCAACGGGCTAGTCAGAAAATAGGGCTAGTATAAAAATTAGCTTTTTCGTAATTTATATTGAATTCTCTTTTTTATTATAAAAATATTTTTATTTACTTGGTAATATTTATTTATTGATGTTATACTTCTTATGGTGCGTTAGGGAAAAATTATGAGAGTACATTTTTACGATGCACATTGCACGCGCACACCGTCAGGAAAACCGACACCCTAAAGTTAGCTAGTCAACAAAGAAAAAGTTATCAACGTGAAGTTAGCTAGCCAATGAAGTATAACTACTTACGTGCGTACATAAGTACACACACACTTTTTTTAACACCGAAATACAGACACATGTAGAAAATATATAGAACAAGATATACAAATGCGATCTTATCACCAAAGAGCGATGTATTACTTCTCTTCGTTGTGTAATTTGAAACTTGTAGACACTTTATCGCTATTCCAATGTTACTTACTCCTCCGGGTGCACTAACAGATGTATTAAGGACGAAGTTTAGTGTATTATAGTGACAAATGTATTACTATATAGAACCATATAATATACTAATATAATCTATATTTTCTATAATAAACTGTATTAGCTTATGGATATAGCTATTTGGTAAGGAGGCATACTCCTCTATCAGAGGAGGGTTAAAGCCAAATATACTGATATTTAAGTATTTGTATAGTTTTTTTTTTTTTTTTTTTATGTTACTAAATCGAAAAACAAGCGTACGGCTCACCTGATGGTAAGTGACTACCGTAACCTATAGACGCCTGCAATACCAGAAGTGTCGCAAGCGCGTTGCCGACCCTACCCCCGATTCCCCCCCAGGAGCTCTGGTCACCTTACTCACCAACAGGAACACAATACTGCTTGAAAACAGTATTATTTAGCTGTGGTCTTCTGTAAGGTCAAGGTACTACCCCAGTCGGGCTGCTCCATATTTTGAGCAGAAAATTTCCTGCTGTGCCCTATCTCAGTTGTATAGTATGTATTGTATGTATATGAACTTCTTTTCATATAATATGGCTTGTAAACTCTATGCCAATACTTTATCAACTCTTTGTACACTTCCCTACCGCTTCTCTTTCTCTACGTCCTGTCCTATATCTAAAGGCTGTCTGGAAGAAATCGCTCTTAGCGATAAGACTACCTTTGTACATTTTTCTTTGTATTCATCACTTTTTGTAATGTTTACGGTGTACAATAAAGAGTATTTATTATTTTTATTATTATTAAGTATATCGTGTTCTGGACATCTGCACTTGTATCATCATCATCACTTCTGACTATCGCTGCTTGACACAGGCCTCCCCAAGTTCACGCCAAACATTTCGGTTTTCCGCAATCCTCATCCAGCCACCGCCGGCAATCTTACGTAGATCGTTGGTCCAGTATATTGTATATTGTATGCGTTTCCGGACCCCCAACACAGAAGTGATTCCTAGTGGAGGCGTTATGTGTAAGGTGCTTATTTGTTTATGTATGAATAAACTCAACATCAGGATAATATTCGTATCGCCGCAAATATTCACTCCAAGCGGGAATTCAACTCGCAACTATCAGTGCTAATGGAACATTTATCATCGAGACACCAGAATAGTAGTACATCTTTTTCTATTTTTACAAAATATGTCGTATGTTATTTACAGTTCACTAGACAATTATTTGTAAGATCACTCTAGAATTGTCATTTCAACGTGATTTTGTAGACACTATTATATATATAAGCTAATTAACGCCTTAAGCCTATAAATTTTTTCATAAAATAGGTTTTGTAATTTTTTTAATATAGAACTATTTAACAAGCGAAGAAAAGAGTTCGGTTTTATTATAATATTATAAATAAAATTATTTGCATTCGAACATGACTTCGACGTTTCCACAAATGAAAATCTCGAAGATGAGAATTTAAGATAACATTACGACTTTTGAATCTTCGTTCCACAGATTCGTGATTCATAAACTAGCTTTAAGCCAGGTGAGAGTATAAAAGGTAGCAAAAACTTCTAGTCACTTCTTAGTATTAAAATCGATAGAATTACTTATTAGTGAAAAAAAGTAATATAGTAACATTATGACTTTCTAAATAAGTATTATATTTATGTTATTTTGTTATTTTTATTTTAAGTTTTTTTTAGTTTTAGTTTCATTGTTGTAGTATGTATATATTTATTTGTTTTTTTTATAGTTATAATTGTTACATATCAATTTTTCTTCCTAAGTATTGTTGTAATTAATACGTTTTAAATCCTTATTATTATCATGTAGATATTTTTGAATAAATTAAAGTATTATATTGTAATGTCTTCCTCAACTGTGACGTCTACTTCTTCGTCGTCTTTTCATCATAAATTCATTTTAATATTAATAATTAATTTTAGTGGAAATTTTAGGAATTGCGTAATTTAAGTAATTAGTAATATCTAACCTTAAAAGTAATTAGTAATATTTAACCTATTCATGGATACTTGTCTTGACGATTTGAAAGACTGTGGATGGGGGTTACGACTGGGGGAGTTACTTGTCAAGTGCCTCTTGTACGCCGACGATCAAGTGCTCCTTGCAGAGTCGGCTGAAGAGATGCAGAAGATGGTAACTCTAGTGAATGAATCCTTCAGTAAGAGAGGCATGAAAATAAATGTAAGCAAGACGAAATTCATGGTTTTGGAACGGGATGAGAAAGTGACTGAATGCAGAATAATGATTGGTGATGAGAAAGTAGAACAAGTGAATGAATTTGTTTATCTGGGTTGCGTTTTTACAAGGGATGGTAAGTATGAAGAAGATATTGAAAGAAGAGTAAAATTGGGAAATCAAGTCAATGGGGCCCTGCACTCCCTTATGCACAACCGAAATTTGTCAAACAAGGCAAGGTTGGCGATTCATGAGGGGCTGCTCATCCCCACATTGACCTATGGAAGTGAATGTTGGGTGTGGCAGAAGAAGAATGAAAGTAGATTGAATGCGGTAGAAATGCGCTCTTTGCGTAATATGTGTGGCTTAAGACTGGTTAATAGAGTAAGAAATAGTGTGATAAGGGAAAAATGTGGCTTGAAAGAAGATGTGGTTATGAAAGTAAGAAAGGGGATGCTGCGTTGGTTTGGACATATTGAAAGGATGAGTGAAAGTAGGGTTACGAAAGGTATTTACAAGAATAAATTGGCGGGCGTAGTTCCGAAAGGCCGTCCAAGAAGGACTTTCGAGGATCAAATCCGAGAAGTCTTGGAAACCGGCCAAGTAAGAAGTACGCACAATCGCCGACAGTGTATGAGAAGATGTATGACTGTAGATGAGGCACGAGAGGTTTGTCAGGATCGTGGCAGGTGGAGGGACGTAATCTCGGCCTACCCCTCTGGGATACAGGCGTGAATATATGTATGTATGTATGTAATATCTTAGCGACTTTATTGTATTTAATTTAGTTTATTTACATTTTTGTTTTCGCTAATCGTCTAATTGTTTTTTGCGCTAACTGATACAGCATATATATTATTTGGTAATGCCCAATGCGGTCAGTGTCAACAGGCCTAGTTCGTACAAAAAAAAAAAAAAATTAAAATAGTAATTACTGTAATCTATATATATATTTATATAAAAGAGATAAAAGAGATTTCCACCCATATATTGACTCATCATGATATCTCTGGAACCATAAGGCGTAGAGACTTGTAGTAGGAATATTCCTTTCGCCGAGTAGAGGTCAGCTACTCGTAATAACGGATTTTACGAAAATCTACCCACAAGAGGGGGTTGCGTGGGTTAATAACATATATAGCAAAACAACGTTCGCGGGGTCAGCTAGTAAATTATATAAATGTAAGACCGGCAGATTATTTTCCTTATACTCTATAGGTGTCACAGATAATTTTTCCTCCCTTTTCTTTTTTTCTCTCTTAATGTAAATTTTACTATACGAGTATACCTACTCAATTTTGCACACCTACAAACGTCCGCTCTTGTACATCCTAAAGTTGGCTGGTAGAGAATGCTTTTAGCACTAAGCCTGCCTTTGTAGGTACAATTCACTAATGTATTGTGAATTAAAGTAGTAGTAAATAAAATAATGATTGTGTTAATTAGTCATTAAGAAGCGAAGAATGCGGAAGGTCAAGAGTAACATTTTCAGAATGGTTTCAATGTTAGCGTTTATTGACATAGCGTGCGGTAATTGGGCTTCAAACTGTGAGCGGTTAACGTGTATTTTGTGTGTAACACGTAAACCGAGTTTTAAATTAAATATGTTTAAATAATATTCAATCGCATAATAAATTGTTTAATAATATCACAAGTCATGTACTAGTATATTAGCGATTTGATGTGCTTTCTATTAGGCTTTCCTTACTAGACAACTGGAGGATTAAAACTATTATGACTATAATCGATATAACCTGAAACATCCCTCTGCTGGGCGTAGACTTCTTTATCCATGTATGAGATAAATAGGAGCTTAACCTTCCACGTTGTTCCACTGTGAGTTGGTGGATTAACTTTAGGATGAAAACTATTATGACTATAATTAATTCAGCTTGAAACATACCACTGCTGGGCGTAGACTTCTTTATCCATGTAGGAGATAAATAAGAGCTTAACCTTCCACGCTGTTCCACTGTGAGTTGGCGGGATATATTCCCTACTACGAGTAACGATCGCTATCAGGTCTTTATGATAACTACTGGGACCGATTGCTTAATGTGCTCTCCGAGGTACAGTGGAGAAACTCACAAGGTCATTCATCCAAATCAGAAATATTTATGCTAAGACAAATGTCCATACCGAGCTGGAATCGAACCCACAATGACCGGTGTGTGAGCGTCCACACGCAGCTCTACACCAGAGCGATGTCACGATTTAGCCAGTAACATCCCGCTGCTGGACATAGGCCTTTTTCTCCATGTAGGAGAAGTAGCCATATCTATACTAATATAATAAAGCTGAAAAGTTTGTTTGTTTGTTTGTTTGTTTGTTTGTTTGTTTGTTTGTTTGAACGCGCTAATCTCAGGATCTACTGGTCCGATTTGAAAAATTATTTCAGTGTTAGATAGCTCATTTATCGAGGAAGGCTATAGGCTATATATCATCACGCTAAGACCAATAGGAGCGGAGTCCACGCCGACGAAGTCGCGCGCAGAAGCTAGTCAATAATATTTAAAAAATGCTCGCCTATGCATATGGCAATAATACACATACAGTCTCTCTCATAGTTTGTGATAAATGTTCAGGTTGCCAATAAAAAGTACACATAATAATTAACATTAAATGAATTAAGGATTGAATAAATAATACTAACTGTGTTAGATAATAATAAGATGTATATAATTTGTAACTATGACCAAAAATTTTGAAGTTACCTCGGTCATTGTACATTAACCTTTTTTTTTGTTATCGCAGGGTAACCCATTTACGGGTGATATCCAGGACGCCCGGGTAGGCAATCCTAGACCGTATGTCGGACTCAGGACTTGAAGGTGCCACTACCGCACTAAACCATTGTACATCAACTAATGTACTATAGCCAGCCATAAAAATAATTAGTTACACAAAAGCAATTAAAGTGTAATTCCATCGAACATTCTCCCTTTTAATTTCGACATAAAATTGTTAACGTTCGTATTTAACCCTAAAGTTGTTGTACGAGTTAATAAATCACCCTCGAAGGTAACTCGAGGGCTGATGTTTTAATTGCTTTCTTGATTCGCTTAATGACTGGACCTTGTCGAAATTTACCGATTTTTAGTAGAAGCGATGAAAGTTATTTGAGGTGCCGAAATAATCAAATTTAGGGATCTTTCGAGAAAATTTACGAGATGTATTAAGTGCTTGCTGGTCCTTATTACCTTTGTTTTTGTCATTTTAAATGAAAGGGGATTGAATATTTAGTCTTCATTTTACGTACTTAATAACCGAAGTTTTGTACTATTTTAAGGTATATTTAATTCGTATTTTGATTTTCATACTTTTTAAAACGTAGCTTTAAAGTTTCTTGTCAATTGTTTCAGCACAAAAGCTACACACAGCACAAAATTAACAAACGCACTAGTCGTCACTACGATTTTCGAAGATTCCCCTTGCTTTCTTTGGGATGCCATCATTAGATCCTGGTTTTCTTATCATGGTACAACCCTTGGGATATATTTTTTCTAACAAAAAAAAAAGAATCAACCTCCTCCTTTTTTGACGTCGGTTAAAAAATACAAGCACATCGCCAGGAGAGCTACCCGCGGAAACGTTATTGACCCATCGAACACCCCTCCGTGTTTCTCGTCAGTGCAACCACGACTACTCTGACAGAGTGTCCGACTAAGAAGAGAAGTCAATTGTTCTTCGCAGAATTTAAATTTCGAATCGGTGGTAGTTTAACGTGACAACGTCATAACAAAACATCTCCTCGGACGCATAGGCCAATGGAGTGGAAGAGAGATAGATGCGGCGCAAGCGTACAATGAGCGTAACGGGACAATGAGCGTAACGCTACAATGAGCGTAACGCTACAATGAGTCATCCTTTTTCGTGCATGCAGCCAGCGTTCATCGATTTTTTAGACGCTGTCACGTCAAAAACGCACATAATTTTATTTTGAGTCAAAATTACTTTTAAACTTACTCAAGTAAAGTCGTTTTTTATTTAGATTTAAGTTCACTTCAAAGACTTGATAATGTCAAAATTGTACTTTAATGTAACAAGCCATCAATTTTCCAGCGCTTGGCAAAGCTTCTTACCCGGTTAAGGATAATAATGATTGGAGCTTAATCCGTTACAATGCGGATTAACTTATGAATATGTTACGCTATTATATTATTCAAAGACAGGATTTATTTTGACTTGCTAAAGAAGATTTACCCGTCGAATTTTATATCAAAGAATGGTTTTGTTATATACTTCATCTATACTTATCTATATCTATACTAAATAAATAAAATTGGAGTGTCTGTTTTTAATATTAAAATAACCACTTTTTACTAAATGCATATGGATCTATACACGGAACATATAGCAAAATAACATTATATCATTAACATCTGTCTGTCTGTTTGTTCCGGCTAATCTCTGAAACGGCTGAACCGATTTTGACGGGACTTTCACTGGCAGATAGCTGATACAATAAGGAGTAACTTAGGCTACTTTTAATTTCGATTTTTTTTTATAACTGCGAACTGAACAATAACTTTTTTGTTAAATTCCACGCGGACGAAGTCGCGGGCACAGCAGCTAGTAATATTATAAAGCTGAAGAGTTTGTTTGTTTGTTTGTCTGAACGCGCTAAGTTCAGGAACTACTGGTCCGATTTGAAAAATTCTTTCACTATTAGATAGCCCATTTATCGAGAAAGGCTATAGGCTATATATCATCACACTAAGACCAATAGGAGCGGAGCATCCATGACGAATCTTTCAAAATTGGGTTTTTTTTTAAAGTAACAATTCTACGTGGACGAAGTCGTTGTCAGAAGCTAGTTTCATATTAAAATGTACAGGAATATTCAATTATTTTAATATCCGTAATGTACACTAACTGTAGTCTGTTGTTAAGGTAAGCAACTTAATGCTTGCGTTATTATTTATTTTGCGGTATGCATACATGTAAAAGCTAACATGCATAAATATATAAGTAATTACACTGAGACTCAGTGTGGTTATCGAACCCATAATCCACGAAGCAGAAAACACTACAAACTGCGCTAATGGGCTAATCGAAGGTATAAATTATCTCTGAAAAAGATTTCTTGTTGACTTAACCTTATATAGGCTTTATAAATAAATAATTTAAAAAAAAAAGATCTCTTCTAGTCACCCGTTGGTCACGAGAGAGTAGGTATCTTATAAAAAAAATATAATCATAATGGATTTGAAATTGTTACCAATTTTCCAGTTTCTTTTACCAGTTAACAGACTTTAAAATGCTAATACAGTGTTTATAAAGTCGGATGAATTTAATGTCCTTTAAAGGTTCTCTATTCTGGAATTGCATCACGGATATCCGTGTCTAGAATAGAAATACACGAAGTTGTAATTGAGTTATAAAACAAGATGTTTCTAAGGGATTTGTCTGGGTGGTATTAGCTCGTAGCTTTGAGAGAATTGAGAGAATAATGGGCAAAGTGCAGTTTTTCTTGCAAAGGCGCTTGACTGGTATTAAATAATATAATATACTGTATATTATTTTTCTTATATATACAGGGTGTGTCGTAAATCGTGGATAATCCGTTAACTGGGGGTAGCCCTGATGTCGACCTCCAAGAAAATGTACTTTTTATTTCAGGGTTGCCAACACTGTGAAAATTATGAATATTTTTGTGTTTTTTCAAAAAATTCCTACTGCGACTAGTAATTTGGTCATAATTTTTACAAATCAAAAAATTTTA